>JAZGTH010000071.1:4600000-5115000 GCA_036877525.1 Chromobotia macracanthus | reverse complement strand
CAAATGGCAGGATCCAACACTTCAAGGAGTAATTAATGGTCTGAACAGGTTCTTAGTAATTCCTGATTCACATTTTGGTGATCCAATCCAGGTTTTGTTTGAAATTTGTTTGGCTGCAGTTTTCCTCACACACCACACACCAGCCGAAAACATTCTTGCAGTAACGTTTGTAGAACTTTTTTAATGTTAGTTATCATATATAAAATATGTTAATCTTTGTAAATCTACAGATTTAAAAAATGTTTGAATAACGTTCTTATACCTAAGCCCTAACATCAATACATCAGTAATGTAAAATTAAAATGGATTCAAAATAACATTTTAAACTTTTTTGTTGTTTAATAAAAACATTAGGGAAATGTTTCAACAATCTAAAATTGTTAGCTGTTACCTTTTAAGAGGAAGAAGAAACGTGTTTCTAATTATGCAACGAACATGACTTCATCTGAGAGTATCTGTGGAGGACAGCACCTGGTTCGAGATCGCATAGCATAAATCTTGGGGACAGCCAGTTTTGTAATGAAACGGTACAGGTTTACGAATGGCTGGGTCTTTATGTTATGTAAAAATAGAGGTTATCTCACTGACGCATCTAGACTATAAATTCAAAACGTGCTGCAAACATGCACTTTCTGTGTGGTAACTGCACTGAGGGAGGTCTAAATCCAAGCGTGCACTCCTCACCCTTTGATGTTTAAGTCTTTGAACTAGTTTGCGACAAAAAGGCCCAGATGGTATCCAACTCTAGAAACAATCTGGGGAACGTAGGTACATAGTCAGGTGGGTGAATGACCTTGTAATTTACACACCTAGTGCATGATTATTTACTAAATTATTTTATTTAACTTAGTTAAGTAAAATAAAATGGGATGTTGTAAGACTTTAAGCGTGCATGGAATGAAGTGTGTGGGCACCCACTTACTCTGTGGACAGTGGCTAAAAGGCATCTGTTCGATCTGTGTGCCGTTTCGGCAGGCGGACACTTCCATTTGGCACTGGTTCTGGTACATCTGGCCATCAGAACCACAGACAGGGTCACCGTCATAGCCGCAGTCTCTGTAACATGTACAGCGCTCATAGTGTTCTTCCTCCGGACAGTCGAAAACGTTATTGCACTGACCACCTTGAACAAAGCCTGCAAGAGGAGAAAGAAAGGGCGGGACTACTTATTAAAGGTAAAGTGTGCAATTGTTTTCAATGTTAAGCACTGCGGCACTTGTTTGAGCATACCAACCAGCTGGGGCTATCTGTTTTTTGTGGGGAAGTGTTTATGTTTGTGATAACAGCTACTGCACATATTACCACGTCGCATGGTAATACGCGTCATCTTTAAGCACGATATAAAAACAAAATTGAATATCATACTTTAACTAGCAGAAGACGAACCACATTATTTGATACCAAAAATGGAAAATACAGGGGAAATAAAACAGAAAATACTGGAAGACAGAGATGTACTGACCCGTCCAATGATTGCTGGAACTCTCCACTTCATTACACGTAGTGCCGTCACACAGTTCACGTGCTAGGGGACTGCTCTCACTTACATTGTAGAAACGAGTGGCTTCGAACGCTGTATATATACAAACACATACAAATACACACATCAAACAGATTAGAGCTGGTAAATCACCATGGACCAAGCAAACAACTCAGCTAAAACATTTAAATTCTGTAATGTTTTTAAGTATTCCACTGACAATTTAACATTTTGATACATGATGTATAACGTTAAAGAAAAATCTACTAAAATTACTGCAAGAACATTTTTGAGAACTTTGAGAGAACTTTGCGGAACCTTCCCTGTTAGCTGGGAACCTATAAGCATGAAACTCGTGATTCAAAAACCAGCTCAATAACCTTCAATAAGCCAAAAACATACTGTACGTTCAGACGACACCCACCTGGTTCGTAATAGTCGTAGACTTTGACTGGCACTGGAGCTGTCTTGCCTACAATATACTCCCTCACGGCATGGAAGGTAACACAGGTCATACACTGACTAGGGATCTGTGGGGGAAACTACATCTTAGCAGAACAATTTATTTTGATCCGTTACATTCATAGCTCCTTCACAAGACATCAGTTGAGACTATAGCGTCAATCTATGTGAATGTATAGTGCTTAAATCGAGAGCTTAAACTCACCTCATCGAAGTAGAAGAGAATCTTCCTGCCATCCACTTCATACCTCTTTAGTCCCACTCTCTTATCCAGCAGCAGCTAGAAACATTACAAACGTTATTAAAACATAAAATATGTATTTTATATTGCAGACAAAGCTAATATATTTAACGTGACCTAAAGTAGACATATTACAGGCGCAATTCACCTGGTTGTCCTTTGATGTGGATTACATGGTTAGCCAACTTAGTTTTAGCACTATCTGGCATAAACCACTGTAATTCTTCAAAGCAAGTTTGTGCATGTTGTGTTCCTGTAGCTCAGTAGGTAGAGCACTGCGTTAGCGGCGCAAAGGTTGTGGGTTCAATTCCCTATAACTTGAATGCACTGCAAGTCGCTTTGGATAAAGGTGTCTGCCAAATGCATAAATGAATGCAAGCTAGTCGCTACAGTCATCCTTTGTGTGTGTGTGTGTGTGTGTGTGTGAGAGAGAGAGAGAGAGAGAGAGAGAGAGAGAGAGAGAGAGAGGTGGCAAGCACTCGGCCACGGTTTATGAGGGACTCAGTGTGAGCTGGCGCCACAGACACATCCAAACACACACACAAACATAAACAGTATGACTACAGCCACATATAAATGACAAACTTAGTATCAATGGTCATTTGATTGGTCTAAAAGTCACAGCAGAGACCCTAAAGTATTGCCTTGTTTGTTAACATTTCCAAAATTAAAGTCCAGTAAAGGAAAGTTATTGCTTCAGGGACCAATCTTCATTGTAACTGTAACATTTATAATCTAATTCTGTAATACTCCCAATTAAACAGTTGACTGCATCGTACGTTGTAAAAAATATATAGAGAGATTTTCACAATGGAATATCTGGGAAGCAAACAATCCTCCAATAATAGCATCCTCCAGTTTACTATAAATTAAACCAGTGAGACACAACCATGTAAGCAATCCCGCTTCCCATAGCAAAACGAGGAATGCAAACAGCCGGGGTCGTGTAATAAATGTGGAGCCAGCCAGAGGTGGCCACGTAAAGTCAGATCATTACTGGCTAATGGCGCTAATGAGACACGTTCCACCGCAGTGAGGGTCCGAGTCCGTTCACATTATATTGCTCCCGTGGTAGCGTCAGTTTACTAGCGTGGAGGACATGTAGCCTGGGGCCTATAACATGACTAATGAGGGACAATCAGTTGATTGGGGACAAAGAAGGTGACCTGAACTGACCTCCATGTACCCCCCCCATGCTGATGGAGGCGGTGGGGCAGGTTGACCCCCTCAAGTATTTCCTGTTCCAAGCTGCTGCTGTGTATGTTACAGGCCTGTGGAGGGTCTGAAACCTCAGCTATGAGGTTGCTCATTGGTCCCCTCCTGGGAATGAGGTCAAACGAGACCGTGGCCAGACGCATTTTAATACCCTGCAATAAACCTGCCTACTAATAATATTTACAAAACACAGACATACCTGTCTTCATTCTCACCATGTAAATTATAATTTATGTATATATTAATATTTTACATTTATTTTCAAAACATTTACTTTTAAAATGGAATTACTGTGTAGTTTTTTTCAATTAATTTAGAGATCCTATCTGCAATCTTTATAGTTAAAAAAGAAACAAAAATCATGAATTGAGTGTTTAAACTACTTTACATCGATTTGCAACAGTAAGTTTAAAATAATAATTTATAGATTTATAATTGAGTTCTAAATAGATCTGATTTTACATGAAATGTCAGTTTGTTGTCATTGTTATGTCCGTAAACAGCTACTCTATCATGTGTGGGTGCTGGAATGGTGAAGGACTTGTGGCTTGTTACAGCAGTTGTTTAGAATTTAAACTTGTCGTCCATGTTCAAAAAATAACTCTGCAAGTAACTCTCAATTTTAAGTTTCAAACATGGAGATAGAGAGGCAAAAACTACAAAAAATTGCAGCTTTATCGTATTTGTTTATAATAATTGTCCTGCTAAAGTAGTGTTGGTAAATGTGTGAAAGCAGGCAGAAAAGCCGTAATGTTTGTTTATTTATAAAATAACAAAGCAGCGATGATCTGCCACAGCACAAATATGAATGTGAGCTTCAGTGTGTTTGTTTACACGCATGTGTTCGTGAGAGAAAGCAAAGACTGATAAATTCCACGCCACACTGCCTCCTTTGAAATGGCCTCCAGATGTTAACTTTGTCCATCTGCCAGAAGGACACATGCAGGGAGAGGGAGAGAGAGAGAGAGAGAGAAAAAGAGCGAGAGAGGTGTACTGTCCTACTATAGAGACCAACACCCTTGTGGCTAGAGTGTTGCGTCTTCTTTATTCGCTAAGCTGGATGATGTAAAGTAGAGATGGGTGTGACAAAGAAAAGGATGTTCTGTGAGAGAGAATACGCAAAAACAACAACAACCAAAAAGAGCAGCCTCACCCTCTCCAAACTCTCAACATCCGCACGGAAGCCAGACAACAGAGGAACCTCCAGGACAGCCATATTGGATGAGCCAGCATGCAGCCACCTGAGGGTCACAGGGAGATTAAATAACACAACACAATTTCCATGCATGCAGAACTATTTAGCCTGAGTCCAATAGTTAGATGATATTACCTTGTGCAAACCTCCAGTGTAACACGGTAGTCTAGGTGGTCTTGGTGGGCTGCAGGGTCCTCATCGTCTACAGGAGCCCTCCGCTTGCGACTCAACTCCGAGCGGTTATCGTCACGGGAACGAGAGCGAAGAGATACGTGGTGTGAGGAAAGAGGGGCATGGTGTTCCTGCCTGGGTTCCTTTAGGTCCACTTTCAGTTGAAAAGCTGGCTTAGCCACAGGATCAGGTACATTGTAAGATACATCAATCTGTGGATGGAGAGATGAACACAATCAAATCATAACCATTAGTACATTGATGTGTTTTTAGAGTGTTCAGGGTGTTGCTATGCAGTTGCTAAGGTGTCCAGACTAGATTTTAGCATGTTGATATGGAATTGCTAAGGTGTTTACGGTGGTTACCATGGGCACCTCTACATGCTAACTTACTAGTCCAAATCAAAAGAGACCACCCTCAAGACAATCTGATACCTAGATTAGGCTCAGGCTTCTTTGTCATTCTAGGTTCATGGGATGTTTTAATTTTGTTTCATAATTCATCAGGAACAAGCTGCATTATTTGATTTATGTCTGTAGTACAAATTCCGCAGGCGAGTTACAGTAGGTACCGATGTTTATTACTTCCAGTTAAACTCTAAATTTAAACTCTAGTTTAAGTACAAGAGATGCTTGCCACAGTTATTCTTAAGAAAGACAACATAATCTGTGGTAGTTCCATTAGGAACTATCTGTTCTGCCATTTGACCACAGATGAGATAAACTTTTTAAAATCTTGTACCCTAAGCAACCCATGAACTAAACATTTCAGTTGTTTTTGTGGCCTAGTTAGAATGAGTCTATTGTTTCAGTTATTGAAAGTTATTAAATAAAATTAATGTAGATCGTCCTATCCAGGGGGTTGATTACAGAAGACAGAACACCCCTGGCACACAATTGCCTAAGTTTTACCAGATCCTCCCATTCTAAAGGCAGGAATGTGAACATTAGTACTGGATGTCTCATGGAAAGAGAGCTGGCCATCGCCTTGAAGGGATTTGCCTCAAATACCAATCGTTTATCCATGGAGAGAATGTGGGTTTGGTTTAACCAGAGATCACTACCTGCATTAGACAGCAGCCTTCTCCTTTAGCACTGACAAATAGTCCTGTTGGAATGCTGGGGATCTGAAAAAAAGAGAGAAAGAATGCAAGGTTTATCAATCAGATTAATGCCACAGGTATAAACAAATGCATTAACTGACTGGCCCTGATCCAGCTTTCAAATTAAACGCATTTAAACTGACACTGCTAATCACAAGACAAAGTGATGTGCCAAGCAGATGCATAGAGGAGTGGCATATCAAATTCAGGCCCTCAGTAAAATCTCTCCAACAGTGGAACACAGAGATGGCAAACCCAAAAATGGTCCTAGAACTTCCGAAATAACATGTTTAATGTTTTTTTACTTAACAGAAACAACAGGAAAACGTTCTTACAACCTAAAACCTTGGAATGTTTTACTGGCAGTGGTCAAACAGAGTAATGAATAGCAAAATCAGATATGTCCCGGTATATATTACAATAAAGGATCAATTAAAATGTAATGTGTCAAAGATACATATGACTAGCAAAATTAAACAACCTAATAAATAAACCCCCAATATGAGCATTGTATTATGTGATCATTACCACAGCTTTCTGCAGAATCTTCTTATTGTCCCACTGAAGCTCAAAGGTCTCCTGAAAGTCCAAGTTAGTGGAAGCAAGGGATATGGTGAGATTAACTCCGCCCACATATGACAGGATGGCATACTCTGACAGCGCTTGCAGTGCCACACAGGTATCCTGTTTATTGACAGAAAATTAAAAACCTGGATTAATCTACCATAAAACAGTGAATAACACTAGAATAGATTAAGCAGATTTGTCACCTGAGTTGAGGAAAAACCTCCCAGGGCATTCCTTTGTTGTGAGAGCCATTTAACCACTGGTAGAGCAGATGCCACATCACCCAGAAGTGTGTAGGTAAGAAGACCATAGGCTGTCATCTCAACTTCAGCTGACACCACTAATAAATATAAAAAAAGAATTTAATAACATTCATAACTGAGTTGAGTCTTCTGTAAATTAAGTGTCCAATAAATTGTGTAGTAATGCTTTGAGAGTTCATTGCATCAAGTTCAAAGCACTGGGAATTTGAATCAAATGAATTGTGTTTGTTAGTTGATTGATTGATTAATTAGTTTGTACCCGACTGGGAAAGGCCATCACTGAAGCCCATGAATGTGTCTTCATCGGTTACAGTACTGCCAGTAAGACTCCAATGAGTGAAACCATCTGCAGGAAATAGAAGAGGTGAGATCAACAACAGCCAAAGCCGTAACCTTTATCTATCTGTTAACACACATTGACAAATGACCTTGAGAGATGGCCATGTGGTTAAGTCGCCGGAGAGCCAGTGGGGCGTAAGGACTGCGGAGTAAACTGAGTGCATATGCTGACAGAGCTGTAGTATATGGGTCGTCGGCAGAGTACGTGTTGCTCTCCAGAAATGCCTTAGCTTTAGCAACTGCCATCTTCTCCTCCTAAATAAAAACACCATCATAACAATTCATTAGCTATGAAGAATAAATATAGCTTAAAGCTCCGATCCATAACTTTTGCCTCTCTACTGCCATCTCTGTTTAAAACAAAAAAAATTGCAGGGTACCTCCAGAGTTCTTCTCTTAATGTGAATGACAAGTTTAAATTCTTAACATTTTCTTCCTTCTGACAAATGTGAAATTCAACCTGACAGTTCAAATGATAAATCATTGTTTCTAAACTGACCCCTGCAAATTGGGGTATAGCAAGATCATCACATTTAATGCTGATATGTCATGTACTTGGTCAATAACTAATTTTTGTTCCTTTTAACCACATAATTACATATTGCAGCTTTAAGAAGAGTAGGTGTACAGAAACAAAAAATAAAAATAAAAATATGACAGCTCTGATACCGTTAACAGGTGCTTTTTAGGTTAAGCTTTAAATATCTTTGGTACAAATTCGTTTCTAAGGAGGAAGAGCAGATATACACTCTCACTAATGATCTTTCATCTGTTTGGCATCAGCGCACAGACTTTTTATCTGTACCATATGTCCTTTTTCTCATAGAACCTGGATGCTAGCCCTGAGCAGCTATGCACGCTAATCTGAGCGGTATTCTTTTCATTACATTGATTTGAGAGTGCGAGAAGCTAGTCTTTGAAGTGACTAATTCTGTCTTTATGAAGGACGACACTACACATTAGCAATGCTACACATCCCCAGAGGCCCCATGGGAAACACTTGGCAGTACACCAAGCTAACTCTAACATGATCATTTTTTAATGAATTTTGTTATGTTTTGAAAAATCAGGTTGCACAAACATGGATGTGCAACCAAACTATATGTCACTTTTGTTCTTTCTGGCTAACTAGCTGCATCTCTGAAGGCAAGGAAAAAAACTGCTGTAGAGCTGGGCTATTTCTGTGCTATGGCCCTCATCACATTTAATGGAAATATCAAATCTCTTAAGTTTGAGACATGGAATGTGGGCAAGGTCAAAATTCTGAAGAATTCCATTGTCTCTGCATGTTCTAATCATAAATCTTTAGATTTAGACAGCACGCTTCCATATTAGATTACCCATCACGAAGCTGAAAGAAATACTGTTGATTCTCTGCCAGAACATCCATCATCTTATGAAGCAGGAATGCACTCTTAACACGGATCCCGGATATTTGTGCGAAAAGGTTGTCTAAGAGACCTGGCTGAGAGGTGGTTTAATGGGACAGAAGATAAACAAGATCCATCGTGGAAGATGTGGGAGTTCTCTCACCTCGGTTGTAATCCCGGTTTCCATAAGAGCTGCCACCACATACGCAGTCAAGGAGATCTTTCCATGAATTCCACCCTTAAAAGGAATTGGACAGGGCAACTTTCACCAGGGTGATGACAAATAACACCTCTATCCTACCTTCCTCAGTTTGATGTGAGCTTGTTAAAAGAATATATGTGATGGAACTTCTACCCTGGTTAAAGTCTTAAATGCTTAACAATGCTCTGAAACAACTCAGATGTTTCTGAAATGCTTCACTCTGTTAAGCTATATCTTAACTGGTTGACATTATCTTGTGGCCTTATAAATCATCTTTCACAAATTAGGTACATCACTAAAAACATGTACAGGTTTCCATGCAGCTCTCTCCTAGTACATTTATAAATCTACAAAATCTCAAAGATATTCTGACCTAGTCTGTGTGAAACAACAAGAGGGTTGCTGTCCATGTACCTGCAGGTCCTTGTTGAGTATTCGGCCCATTGCTGGAAAGGATCCTTCTTCTTTTTGGTGGGTGATCAACCAGGATTTAGCAGCACGTAGTTCTTCAGGATCAATAAAGATAAAGCCACGAGACTGGGCAAATGATTTGAGTACGAATGCAGTCAACCTGGAAGAACAAGACAGCGCCCGTAAGTTTTATACTATGAAATTCATTTTAGGTCATTTGAAGGATTTAAACTCGGTCTGATAAGGTGTAATAATGGGACATAAAGACACAAAGTCTTGAATAATAATTAGGTAAAGTAACGTTAGTTCAGCCCAGAGAAATCTGTCACCGTACTGTACATATACTGTGCATCATTAACAGCAAACTATTAATGATACAAAATTAGTTTTCTTTGTACAGTTCTTTTGCAGTTGAGTTAAAAAAAAAATCAATAACCACAGTGAGGATCAACTCTGACAGATGTCAGAAACACCTAATGGAAATGTCTTTGCCTTGTAAAAGTCACATCCATGAGTCAACTGAACCAGTGGAGTGCTCTAAAAACATGCAATCCCTGTGCTAGCTTGTTTTAACTGCAACATGGCATGTCATTACAACATTGCTGGAAGCAGCCAGATGATGATACAAACTGACATCACTGAAAATAAGGGTCAATAAGTAAACAATTGGTTTTTACACAGCTTGCGCTAAGGAGTTAGGGATGTCAAGACAAACACCCAAACAACTCTATAGAGTTCTTGCCTCTTGGACAGGAATTTTTAAGAAATATGTTAAGAAATACTGTGTCAAACCATTAACTTCTGAACCAAGGGAAAGGTTGTAGGGTGTGTTATAGAGGGTAGATGATATAAGAACTGCAAAATGAGGACATCCCTGCTTCCTCAAGTTAGGCTTGCAAGACATCCACTTAGTGGTGTGCAAGGTGTTTTTTCTTACAATGATACCCTTGTAAGAAGTCGCCGGAAAGTTACCTAACGCTTTGGAATGCTGTGAAACCTCTGCCAGCACTTTTAAGGAAAACAGGACTCTGTTTGCCACTACAATGATACTGAAACATTTGGGGCAACCACTCAAACCATGCAAACAGACTCAAAGTAAAGAGTACAATTAATATAATTTATGGCTGCATTCTGTAACTTGACTCTCTACCGCCATCTCTGTTTGAAAAATTGCAGGGTACTTGCAGAGTTATTTTTTTTAATGTGGATGACAAGTTTAAATTCTAAACAAATTCTCTACAAATCATTATAAACGTACTGTTGCAAACCGGAGTAAGTGCCAAATAACTGTTTGTTCATTTTTAACAAAAAAAGTTACAGATTGCAGCTTTAAAGTATGTATTTTTGGGATGTGGTTAAAAGTCCACAGTTGTCAACAGAACATGTCATGCATAGTGAGAAAGAGAGAAGATGTCCTAAAGTGGGCTAACAGGAGTTTGGGGGATTGCTGGGGGTTCCTAGGGGATGTAGTGAAGATTACTACCGCATGTGGCTCTTATTGGATCCAGATGTGCAGATGCCAATGAGTGATGCCAGAAGACGGGTTGCCAGGTCCATTCCAAGGTCTAAACAACCTCCCCTCTCCATTATAAAGCATCCTCACACATTACTAAACTCTCCTAAAGCTGCATCTACCTTCCAGGCATTTGTAAATGAAAGTTTCCACTCTGTTCCAATGTGTTCCAGAACATTAGGTGCTCTTTCCACTGAAGAAGATTCGTTTGGAAGGCCATGGCATTATTGGGGCACCAAGGGGCTGATGGGCACATTATATACTTGCTGCGCCATTATGCCCAATCTTTTCATTAGGAGCCACAATTTCCTGTCCTATCATTCAGCCCAAGCTGGGACATATTAACCCAACTCTGTAGCTGTTGTTAACCTGTAATTAATGATCTGTATGCATATGTAAAACTGGACCAGAAACAAAAAAGGAGTTATTGAGATTTAAAAGCATTCTGTGTGTAGAATGCTGGGTGTACCACAATGTTTTTTTATTGTTTATGAGATAGCATAGCAAGTTAGCAACATGAATCTAGCAAAGGAAATATGCCCATTTTTGTTTCACACCAAAGCTGCATAAACTTTTCCCACCACTTTCAATTAACACAACAATAGACTTGGGCAAAACAAAGACCATTAATGTGGCACAACACATCATAAACACTGACCCAACATTCATTTAACTGACTAGTTAAAGCTACAATCTGTAACATTCACCTCTCTATCGCCATCTCTGTTTGAAACATAAAATTGCAATTACATACTTTTTATTGCATATGTTGAAGTCGGCTGAAGCCATAATGACATTTCCTGAAAATTGGACAACTCAAATGATAAATTATTATCATACACTTACCGCTGGAAACTGGGGTAAGGTAGAGAAACCATTTTTTGCAAACTCCAGTTTATATAGGATAAAGAGGTGACATGCATCAAGTATGTGCTTTACATTTAGCCAAATGAAGGTGAACCTTATTTTGTGTCTAACCACAATACAGTGCAATATAGCAAGCAATACAGTGGGGGCAGGGGGCTGTTGACCTCACAGAGGGCATAGTTAATGATGTCTGTTCAGGACCACGGGAAGAAATTTCCCACAACAACCAATAAATCTGTACCGTAGTGACTCGAGTGAGGGAGCTTATTAGTAGTTTGTTAATAAGGCTCTAGGGTACAGTCAGTTCAGTATTTTACAATCCTTGCCTCTATTAAAAGTCAGACAACCAATAAATGAATCACTTTAATTTTTATGCTGAGCAAATATTCAGTCAGGACAAAGTTTTCTTTTCCGTGCTGTGTTCCATTTGAGCTCTTCGATAACACAAACATTATGGACTTCCAACTGCAGGTTTAGCCTTCCGTAATAAATCAGTTTCTAGAGTCCCATAATTATTTTCCTAAATATCCTCATTTATTTGATGAGTTCCAAACATGGAGTTTTGTGCAGTTCACCTTTCTTTGACTGAGGCTGAACTGTAGGTTAAATAAAGGACATACTAGGTAGAAAAACACGGCTTGCGTTATTGTAATTAAAGCCAACTTCTCAGCAGACATGGCATGTACAGACTTCACACTGTTAAAGCTTACCACATGCTTCCGGAGGAATCTCTTTCCCCAAAGGCGCTGTAGGAACCATCCTGCCTCTTGTATGTAAGCTGCCTCTGATAACCTACCAGACACATTCAAAGACCCAAGGCATTGTTTGCACTACATACGCACAGACCTTCAATCACTTTAAAATAATTCTTCAGATGATTAATAATTGAGAAGAATGAAGGCATGCTCTGTCTTGCACCTTGCAGTAGGTAGTCGGTGGCCTCTGCCTCCACCTCTGGACTAAGCTGGCGGGTTTTCTGAAGGTATTTGAGCACAAAGACATTGGGTGCGAAGTGGATCATGTTCTGCTCCCCACAACCGAAGGGAAGGCGGAGAAGCTTGTCAAGGTTATTAAGTGTTGGACCCATAACATCACCTGGGACACAAAACAGCCCCCATAGATATTATACATGATGCGTCACAATTGCAATTCTAATGAAAATTTTGTGTTTAAAAATAATTCAGATTAAATGAAGGGAACAACAATATTCTAGACATGACACAGAAGCTTTGTTTTTGGTTGGTGGATTCTGTGGTTGGCTATACAATGAACCAAGGTTATTCCAAGTATCCTCACCAATCATTGAAGCAGTGGCTCTCTCTGAGCCTGGTACCACGTTATGTGGGACTCCCAAAGTGAAGGCCTCATTGTGGTTCTCATCTGTATCTTCTTTGCGCCAGATCCTAAACTCACCAACAGAACCCCAGCCAGTGGAGAAACCAATATACCGCACATGAGCAGGAAGTGGTCCGGCCCACTGCAAGATCATGGTCTCACTGGATGGCTCCAGCCCGTGGCCCACCTATCACAAACAAGATTATGTAACCCTAGCAACTTACTTCAAAATTACTAGTTCCAAAAGAAAACTCAAATTTTAGGTGACAGTATGATCCTGTTTCCAATCTTAGAAGCTCTATATACTGTATACTAAAAGCCGCCAAATCTTTGGGAAACACCCTGTCAAAAGAATTAGGTGATCAGTACATGACATGTTAGAGATATGCATGCGCTCATTCATAAGAAACTAAGCAAAGTATGACTACACTAATTCAACAATAACAACATGGAAACCAATTAAGTTCTGCTTAAAAAGCAGTTTGATGAATACTGCATTTTACAAGCTCAGGGGACTCATAAAAAACAATTACTTGGCAAAAGATACTCACCTTAAGCTTACACAGACCCAGTTAGGAGTCTCCCATAAACAGACAATCTCCCTTGGTATTGACAAGAGTTTGTCATTAAATCTTAGACCACATAAAATGGAACATGGTTCATAATACTACAGTGAAAATAGGTCAATCAAAACAAATTTGACCCCAGTGTTGTTTTATTGCCCCCTATGGTGAGCAATGCAATGTCAGTGTTGGATCAGAACCTTTCAATGCCAGTGAGAGAAAGGCAATCATCACGGATCACTGGGTCTTTATAGTGACATCAGCCAGCAGAGTATGACCTCACCAGTACACCATTAACTATGGAACCATGGTGCCAGGACAAAACACTGAGACAATCCAATGCAAAATGCAAACACAAACAAATACACATACATTAAAAAAAAAACACTCAATCACAGAAAATCTTTAATCATCCAAGCGCCTGTTAAATCTCTTTAAAAGTTCAGACTGGGGTCACTTATGCTACATGTAATGGCATCCAAAATTTTGGTAATTCCAAGAAACTTTTTGGTGAGCTCAATAAATTTATTTGGTCAGCCCTTAAAAATCCATCTGTTAATCCATCCATCAGCTAACTATAGTAGTCATGTCTTAAACTACCTACATTATAACAATACAATCATACCTGCACTCCGCCTCCTCTCCAGCTGATCCAAAAGCTCCGGAACTCATCCCAGGAAAGGATGCCTGGAGTTGGGGCGCTAGCAGCAGGTTCCCCCATCTTACCCCGTGAGATCCAGGAGCGGGAGTTCTGCCTGCCACCGAGCACGATCTCCACCATTTCTGTGCTGTCGTGGGCAGCGGGTGAGAGGGCAATGTGGGCATCATTATGGCTTTTGACAGACACTTGAACGTGTGTGACTTTGGCCGGCTTTTTCATGTACTGATACTCATATTTATTGGGTGTGGAGATGTGAATTCGTTCTGCAAAAACATCAGGAGAGAAATACTGGAGAACACCTTTCAGTTTTGTTTTCTCTAGATGATAACCACCAATAGAAGCTGACAATTAATAAAAAATGGTTAAGACTTGTTTACCATTTGGGCAGAAGAAGACACTGTATGTGTACTCTCTAGGTAAACCTTCAGGCTAGAAAAGAAACCAAGAAAAGTGAAATATTACTACCAATTGTAACTAACCCCAGCTTATCCCTTTCAGAGCAGATTTTAGGGCAGTTTGCTTATGCACACCCAGTGTTTGGAAAAGTGCCCTGAAACACCATTCTACAAAACAACGCATAGTGGCAAGAAATCCAGGATTCCCACCTCTACCAAAACACTCCTCCGCACGTAGTCCATGCCTGCTGGGCTTCTCCTGTCTTCTTGTTCTTCGCCAGCTTTGCCCCCTTTGCTGGGCTGCAGTCCATCTGAGCAGCAGCTCGGCTCACTATAGGCAACAGCTCGGGCTGCCATGGAAATAAAAATGTGAAATGACAGAGAGCTTGATTAAGTTTGAACCCAAAGAAGTTATGGATGCATAGGAGGGGAGAAAAGTTGCAGTATGGAAATGCAAACATTTCATAGGACTATTGCAAGAGTGCAAACACGGAATGATTTGGCAGTTATTGTTTTGTAATGTCTTCCAAGACCCTGATGGCCTGAGGATAATAAGATACACACAAGGCCCTGCAGCAGGATGGCTGCTTGCCAGACAAGTCTCTTTGTATGTGTGTAGTGAAAAGGAAGGATGAGGAGCCAGAAGGACTAGAACACAGTTGTGGGGGCACACTGCCCTGCACTGACCTGTAAATTCATTGACATGCCACAGAGATCCATAGAAAAGACCCCAAACCACCCCCATTGACCCCTCATGTACTTTTCTTTGAAACTGTCTGATTACCCAAAAAAAAAAATCACTGTTGTCCAAAAAGGGTCATTGCATTAAAGTCACTGACAGGAGTTTAACTTGGCAACAAAAGTTAAAGCTGAAATGGCGCAATGTTTACAAACTTACAAGTGGAAACAAGTAGGAATATCTGACAGCAGTTGATTACTTGTATGTCTTGTTAATATTCCAATGACTATTTGCAATGTATTTAAGAAAAATTAACCTTTTAAAAGCTAGCATAGATGGGAACTCTTTGGGGACTCTTACAATACATCCATTTGTGTATTTCATAGTTTCGATTTTACAATTCTGTTGGTGTGTCCAAGCATGTAGCTTGTAGTGCGCATTTAAGTTATTTGAACGTTTTTATCCTTCACAATAGCTACAGTACACAACTGCTCAGTTTATTTTCCCTGTAAATGGTTACGATTGTTTTGCGCAAGACAATCCATATTAGCTTGTAATGACAACCTTACAAGTTCACTTATGTCCATGGGCACTGTTTGAAGTATTTAATGGACAAACCTGTGATGTTGGCAGTCACTAGTTCCGAAAAGAGCAGCACTATAAAAGTGGGTGTGGCCTCGCCTGGTGCCACACACTTTTTCCGGGTCAGATGGTGTTTCCCTGGGTGACCCACAAACTTGATCCCTTTGGGCACGGATACTTTCACATGGACCTAGAGAGAATGATCATATAAATCGGTCACGGAGTTTCGCCATAGCCCACAAACACACGCTCTCTGCATTCTCAAACTTATGATTTCCCAAGGGCTCTCAAAGGATTCTGGGGAATTTCTGAGGTGCATTGCACATTTTCCATGCTGCCTAACTCACTGCCTCCCACTGTTCCTGGAGGATTCAACTCCAAACCTCTCTGTACCCCCTGCTGCAAATCTTTTCTCTGCACATACCTCAAGTAGTCTGACACTAAATAATGTTTTTAAGTCCACAAAAAATAAAGACAGAGACTAATGACTATGATTTTACCATATAGGATATGTTTCTGGATCAACACATTCCTGGATCTAATCCCCAACCCTAACCAATAACTTACCCTAAAAGCTTATTGGTTAATTGAAAATGTTGTTCCAGGATTAACCAAATATTGATCACCTTTATCTAAATCTAGTAAAAACACACACCTCTGCGCAAGTAGGAAGGTAATTATACACTGTCAGTGGGACTTTGGTCTGTTCACCACGGATGACGCTGTATGGCAGGGTGAAGTCGATGAAGAAGGGTTTGAATGTGCGTAGCTCTGCAGTCTGAGCCAGGCCTAGCCCCTTTTTAGCAGACAGACCAATAGCCTCAGTCATCCATGTGGTGATGGAATCAGGAACATCCAATCGCAGTTCAGCATCTCCTGTGACATTGCTGTAATTTTGGGTTAGCCAAATACCACTTACTAACTTTCTCAAGAAGAAAAGCTACAATATATGTTTATAGAACCTATAATAGTAGAACACACTTTCTAACTGGTCAAGTTAAAGTCAGAAAAGCGATAATGTAAAATGGCCAAATACTGGCCAAATATATTGATCCATCACTATTTTACTCTGTCACTACATAAAATGTAAATTATTCAACTCCATTGTTACCTGACGTTGAAGCACTGCCATATCCATGTTTCTGGGAAGAATGTACGCCTACGGTTTTCTGTCCTAAAAAAAAACCCCACATTGGCATGACAGAAGCTAGACCTTAGAGATGTTTGCTGTCTGTACGATTATGCATACCGTGTCCCAGATCGTCCGTGCATGGCTGCGGCAAGAGTGGAGGTGTGCGGTTGGAAAGCGGGCACAGCCTCATCTGTGTACATCCCTCCACTTTGCCTGTGATTCAAGCTCACCATATCTGTCATCACCATTAGCCCTGTCTCCTACAGCAGGTACAGTTTTGAACATTTTGGGTTTAAACCCATTAGCTTGGCATTGCCCATGCTCTACCAATAAACTAAAGGAAAGCTCAACTGGTATGCTTATGGTATAATTAGTTATAAGTAATTGGCCGTAAACATCAGTATGTGAAAACAGTGATGTTCTCACCGTAAACGCAAAACTGGCATCTTTAGTAATATCCCAGTGCCATGGAAATACAGAGGAGCGTCGTCGCCTTGATGACAAACCGGGCCACCAGAAATGCCCCTCGTCTTTGGATACCCCAAAGGCGTCAGATACGTCAAAGTCAGCCAGTTCCCTAAACACCTGCAAATTCATACACAAAACATTTTATAACTCTGGAGTAACACGCTTGAGTTGTAATCACATATGAAGAGACGTTCTATTGCAGGCTGACCTTCTCAGGTGTGAGCTGAAATCCTGGTTTGAGCAGGTACATGCTCTTGTCTACAGAAGCTACACAAACACATGAGCCACGTTCCGCTTGGACCTTCACACTGAGTGGACTGCCCGGCATTGACTCATTTGTGGACACAGACACAGAAACCTAAAGACAATACAAAGGCAATAGTTTACCCAAAAATTACAACTTTGTCAATTTACTCACCCTCCCTCCCAACCTGACATATAAAATTATGCAGTACATGTGCAGCTATAAGATCATTTTAAATGCAATCAGGTTTGAAATTATGATGTCAATGTACGTATGAGACCAATGATCCCTAATTGTTAGAGCTACACTGGAAGGGGAAATTATTTTTGAATAACTACTAGCATTTTTTAAATATAGTAAAGGAGGTGTATGTACTATTATGTATTTTTTTGTCATTTTGGAGCTTAATAATGCAGATACACATTCGTTTTCATTTTATGAAACTAAGCAGCTCTTCAGCATTTTTTCTTGTATTTGACAGAATAAATAGTCAAATGGGTTTGGAACAATGTAAGTGTACATAAATGTCAGAATCTAAAATGAATTTATCAGGTGAACTGTCCCCTGTGCCAGGCTAGAAATGCACCTCATTTTCAAACTGAGGCTGCACAGGAAGTTGCAGACTATCTGTCACCCCTTCACCGTTGTCCCGCACGTAATAGACCAGCAGGCGGCTGAGAGGAGCCATGGCAGGAGTTACGCTGAATCGTAGAACTGACACACAGCTGTCTGTCTCAGTCTGAGTAGAGGACATACTAGTGTCTGGACAGAGAGAGGATACAAAGGTAGACAGAAAAAAGGAAAACAATGCCTTTATGTTTCTAAAGTGTCTGCTAAATACCTAAATGTAAATAGAAAAGTTCTGAATTGGAAAGGACAACCTTTTAATGAAAGTTATCCTATTAATGAAAAGTCTGTCATAATTTACAGTACTCAGCACACATGCCTTTAAATTTATTTTATGACATAAATGTCTTTATGGTTTTAAATATTTACTTTGAATATACTTCCATTTGTATGATTCACTTAAAATGAATTCAGATTTACACTAAAGATATCCCAGCTAACAATTTTAGGTTGTAAGGACATTTCCCTAACATTTTCATTAAGTAACAAAACATTAAACGTTATTTTAAATGTTCTAGGAAGATTTAATATGTACAGTTTTTAGATGTTGTATTAACGCTACTACAATAACTTTTTGGTAACTTTTAGATTTGGCTTTTTAGTCAGTATTCAGAGACTGTTCCTTTTAGCTGGGATAGTGCTACATTATAAAGACACAGTATAAAGATACAGTGCTAAAGTCCTTTATCATCCTAATCAGACTGTTTATAATATTGTTGTGATACTGTCAACAAATAAATTAAACAATTCCATCTCATGGTTATGGTCACATTTTGTAGTAACACTGACCCGAGCCCCGTGTTGGTTTGGTGGTGGTGTGCATGTTCGTGTCAAAGGTGACGGTCGCTCTCTTTTCGCGATGGGCTGTGCTGTTGGGATGTCTCTGACCTGACTGCACAATATTTCCGCGAGAGGCAACCTCATAGTGCAGGGTGAAGTTACAGGGACAGGTGGACTTCAAATAGATCTCAGCTTCCTCTCCAATCTAGACACAAACAGCTTGCATGATTAACAGTTGTTGGAACATGCAAGGTACAAGCCACAACAAAGAAGAACAAGATAGCTGTGTTTATACTGCAATGCTTAATGTACAAATCTAATGATTTTTGGTCTACCTGTTTACATTTACATAAAATATGGCTCGTATCCAATATCCGCATTACATTAATACTCTGGGCTTCAATCAGTGTTTGAACGTACGCCATGTGCAAAAGATGCAAAATAATGACAATTACCCGAATCCATCGCAGAATGATGTCATTACTAGTGTGAATCAGATATAGGTGCTTACACGCAGGTCAGATGTCCACATATCAGAATTGTATCCGATTTAAATCAACATTTGGCTCAGATAAGACGCAAAAAATTGGATTTGGTGCAGTTTTTGTGTTTACATGTGCAACAATATCCAAACTGTGTCACATATGAGGAAAAAATCTGATTATTTTGTTGCAGTGTAAACGCAGCTGATGATCACAGCCCTAAAAACTGTGTGAAGGGTTGCCAGAGTAAGGCTATGCAAATGACGTTTCTTACCATTAGAGGAGAACTGGGGCTTAGGAGCTGGATGTGGCATTTGCTAGGAGAATACCAGCTACTGATGGACAGATAGTTGGGAAGATACTGGTCCCCTGCTGGTCTGGCATTAATGGCTGTCACTTTTGACTGTATGAAACATGGCAATATGGCAATTTACTGGTCATTTAGCTAATGCTTTTATCCAAATGTAAACTGAATTGTTGCCTAGTCCCTTTAGGGTTTGTACCTACATCCTCTTAGTTACAATCCCTCCCACTAACCTCCAGCCAGACGTACTGGGCAGCTGTGGGGATGGAGGGGATCTCAAAAGAAACTTTGCCGTTGTGTGAGACCAGTTCGCTGGTGTAGACGTTGTCCTTCGGGGTGAGTTCGGCCTTAACCCGCACCTGCACCCCATCTGCTGGGCTCCCATCCGGATAGGTCACCTCAATCTGGGGTCAGTGGTGATAAAAAACAAAACAATCATTACAAATTAACATTGATGACATTAAGAGGAAGAGGAAGTGTTCTCTGCATCTTTTTCAGAAGATGACTCTCCTCTCACCATTCCCTTGTAGGGCAAGCCAGGCTTAAACTGCTTCCGGGTGTCTTTGGAGTACTTGATGTCAATGAGCTGCTTGTGGACAGGTGTTGAATCATCAAACATGGTCTGGCGGCCACCGTCAATGCTGTTCACTGTTACCCACATGTTCACTGCTCCTCGAAAATGGTCAGTAACTTCTAAGGGCATCATGTCCTTTATGCAGAGACTAAAGGTGGCTGAGCCTTTGATCTATGCAGAAGAAAAGGCACAGTTACTAAGAGCTGGTACTTCTTGTGGCTCTTTGCCCAGGCCATGGTGGACCAACATAGCCATGTTGATCAATACTTACTAGTAAAGATTTCATTGGTTAAGCATATTAAAAAACAGCACATACACATACACCAGCATCCCATGCTGAAGCTAGAATCCAAAAGTCAACAGAAAAATGCTTTATGTCCTTACCTCCATTGATTTCATAACAGGGTGGCCAATTTCATGCCTGTAGTAGCCCACACCATTCACTGTCATGTTAACCGTTAGTTTGCCTGTCACTGGCTTCCCGAAGGTATACCTGGTAGACGGCAGGGTGACTAAGAGATTGGTAACTATTCTCAAACAACTTGCAGAATAGATTCATTCCCTTACCTTGCCTTGACTGTGACCTGCTCACATGAATGAAGGTCTCGAATGTAGGGGGGAGGCTCAATTATGAGCTCAAATCTGGGCATAACTGTTCAAAATAGGAACCAGATTCAATGATCAAAATGCATTCTATTACGTTCCATAGTCTACACAGACTTACATAAACTCCTACTCAGAAGAAACAATCTTGCACATCCCTAACCTCAAACACTTGAAGTGAAGTATTGACAATGGTTTCCAGAGCACTGACGTTCTGGGATTTTGTTGCTTTTCTTTTCTCAAGCTCAATGACTTACCATACTTTTGCACTTCAAAAGACTTGTTGTATCTGTGGCCTTGCATCTCCACAAAGACAAACCATTCGCCAAAGACCGGTTGGTCTGATAGTGGAAAGCTCATATTGACAATTCCTGACAAGCAAGACATGGAATATCAAAATTATATAAATTTCTAAATTATCAAAACTTAATTAAACATCATAGTGAATGTGGTATGTTAAAGCTGCAATCCAAAACTTTTGCCTTTCTACTGCCATCTCTGTTTGAAACATACAATTGGAGGTTACTTTACATACTTTTCTTTATGAATGTTGAAATCAAATTAAGCCAAATTTCCTGGGAAATCAAACCCAACAGGTCATACCAGTGTGAATCAGGGTAAGGTAAGGAGACTGTTTTAAACACTGATGTGTTGTTTACTTGCTCAATAAGTTATGGCTTTGAAATTACAGCTTTAAAGCTCTAGAGTGCAATACAATGATGTCGACATGATTACTACACACAAAAGTGCAATCACAGCCGTGTAACATGACAGTATCTGTTCTTACCACAACAAACAGACTTCACATCTTTCCACTGAATTATGTGGGATCCTCTGGGGTCCTGTGTAAACAAAGTGGTCATCTTAAACAGTATGTGGTAAAAATAGTTACATTCTTGCTTGTTTGCATAGCTTAATTTAGGAGCCCTCTTCACACTCATGAAAAGGCTGCAGAGAACCAATCCTAAGGAAACATGCTCCAAATCCAATGATGCTTTTAAACAAACTGACCTTGCACTGACTCTAATGGCCAATGCTACAGGGGCCCGTCAATCAAGGTGAAACTACACATACCCCAGCTCACACTTTCTCTGGTGGGAGCCAGAGGCCAATGGTGCCAAACTAACATAAACACAAAACATCATATACATAGCAAACATTTTTTTCTGGTCCCCTTTGGCCAATTGCACAGCTTTCAGAGGAATGTTTTGGAACCAAACAACAGTGCCTCAGAGACACTTCAAAGCCCAAGCAACATTTGGGAAAGGAGTGGAAGTTAAGCATGTATCGGTGGGGGTCAGTGGCTCAGGAACACTCGTTCCCTTTTATCTCCCTTGTTCCCTGCTAGCCTCTGCTCAAGGGTCGAACCCAACACCGCAAGCCAGTTGTCAAGCTCTATAGCTCTGTAACATGGACCCTGCAGGGACATAAACACACTTTGACCGTGCATCTCAACCGGTGGTCTCCATTCCATGGCCTCCACTTACCACTATGTAGGCATCAATCTGTAAAACAAAATATAAGAAAGTGATTACATGGAGAAATACAACACATCAGCTACAGGATTTAAGCTTATTTAGTCCTGTAAAGATTTGAATTTATCCTGTATCTACAAGAAGAAAGGGTTCTGGGCTCTTTTGCTCATGCATGAAAGCCAAATTTCTACATTTTTGGCAGATGCTTTTAACCAAAGCAATTTACAGTGGATTCAAGCTATACAACAGTATGTCTGTTCCCTGGTACTTGAACCCATGACCTTTGCACTGTAACACAATGCCCTACCAACTGTGGTACAGGAACTGTCCTACTCTTGTCTTCTTCTGAAAATATTTTAAGATGTTTGGACACTAAGTGAACAGTGCTAATTGAGATTACGCTTCTTAATCTACAATTACTCTCTTATCTATCTCTATTTCTTATCTATAATTGCTACAAAAAATTATTTTGCATTTCAGAATTTAATTTCTAGGAATGATCAGTTCCATTACCTTTTCATTGGAAGGCCTCAGGTCTGGCGTCACAGCGTAAACATTTATAAGAACTGGAGGAGAGAAAAATGTAATTAATAACCTAAATTAATGCAGATTTACATTTCTTATTTGTGATACTTGTGATTCTTATTTGTGATTATTGTTTCAGATTTAGAACAGAACTATTCTTGCAATATGAAGTATGCACACTGTTCAGAGTAATAAAGCATATGACTGTTTGAAATGTTTGTAGTTTTTAGAGCTTAAACACTTTTTAAAACTTTTTAACAGGCAGTATACAGTGTACAATGCACAGTATGCTGGAATTTCAAACACAGACACAGTTAACATCAGTAGACCATTCTGTTTGGTGTGAAAAGAGAGACCTTTCTGTCTGGGTTTATAGACCGGTTTGTCGGTCTGAATGAAAACAGTCGTCCCTTTGCTGTCCACTGTCACAGTGGTGTGGTTGTGGAAGATGTAACCACCCTCATTGAGCTGCTGGTTACCCCAAACCTTCAGATGTGCCTGGCCTCTCAGATCTGATGGCACCTGACAATTAGCCATTAAAACAATTAGCCATTAAAACCCGTTAGGTTCTGCTAACTATCATTTACGAAAGTTCAACATGAGCAGTATGGGATGAAATTGCCAGATGACTTGACTAATTGGCTTACCTTTATTTTGATGGTGCCTTTATCTGAAATTGAAAAGAAGCTTATGTGAAAACAATTTAAATTGGTAGCTTCCATTGAGAAGTGAAGTGAAACTTGCCTCACAGTTAACAGGATTAGTGTATTTCCAAACCGACTAGACATTGATATTACAACATTACAAATTTGGTGATAAATACAAACAATGATAAGATTGAGGTTTACTTCCTAAACCAGGGTGTACTCTTATCCAGCTAAGATACTTCAAAGAGAACATATGGCAGCACAGCTGTTGTTGGACGTTATCTATACGTGCTGGCCTAAGCATCTCCTTGTGTAACGAGTCAGCTAGAATTTAGGTGAAGACAGCTGTTCAAAGACTGGAACCTTGAGATACCAGAACCCTACAGACTTCTCACCTCGTACAGTGCCGTGGCCGTGCGCTACGATCTCGCCCTTGACGCTGAGCTGCAGCTGCACTCTTGTGTCTTCTACGGTGTTGAATATGGTCACGCTCACAGCCTCTTCCACACCGGCCCGAAAAACTGATGGAGCAGTGATCAGGTAACCCCTGTGTATCAAAGGACAGGTGTACAAAGTGGTTGCTGTTTGTGTAAGCGTATGTAAATTTAGACCAAATGCAATGATTGGACGAACATTTTAAGGTCCTGTACCTTCCACAGAAGCTACATAAAAAAATATTTATATCACTTTACTTAGTGATTGCTATCAGGATGTGAAGAGACTTTCAAGCAGCATAACAAAAAATGTTTCTGGAAAAGATCACCTACTCTGCCTTTAAGGTACCTATTAGATTACCCCGTTGTTTTGTCTAAAGGTTCCCAACAAAGCTCATATCATAGGACACATAAACACAGCTGCTTTAACCTGTGATATAAAACAAATGTTAGAAGATTAATCACAAACTGGCAAGGGTTTTGTGGTTCAATGTAATGACATGAATTTGGGCCCACCAACACATACAGCATGAGCTAATCACTAGGGATCCGCCTGCAAATTTTAGTGTAATGCTAACCTACTTTTTTCAACCAAAGGGTGTTTGTCATAAGGAAGTCTGAATAAGGAGTCTGTAACAAAAGTTGGCAGGGGGCTCCAAAGGCTAGTGTTCAGGGCACATACAGGACCATGATCTGACCATGTTTGTTGGATGATTGGATAGAAGTAGTGCGTGGCGCCACCTATTGCACTGGAGATAATTTGAGTGTCCAGTAGTTCCACCTACTGTACCGGACTGAATTTGTTTTTCTAGGCCCAATGAATGTTTTTGGTCTGTGTAAACAGACCATTTGTCTGCTTTTCACTGCAAGTTTGATGTAAATAAGCCTTTACTCAAAAATGAAAAATTGTAAGGCTTGGCTATCTAGTCGTCAAAGCAATTAAAACTTATCAGGCTTAAAACATTCCTAAGAACTTCTTGTTTTTCAAAGGCATGTCACGACAAGGGTTAGGGCAACCTTATTACACTATTAAACACATTAACCTAATTCTTCAGGCATTTTCTGACACTTTGGAATCCAAGTTGTCTGGGATGATGTTAAAGGTTTTTAACAACCAAGTTACAAATTTGATTACAGTGACCTTAAAGGCAAGGTAGGCAATCTTTTCCAGAAACATTTTTTTGTAATGATTGAAAGCATAAGGAGGGATCTTGTGCTTTCAAAGATTGATATACATTTCAAGGTTGATATTGCTAGCATCTCCGAAATTGCCTAACCTACCTTTAAACGATGAGAAACACACGAAATTCAGTTCAGAAGTTAACCCTCTATTAAATGCCCAAATAAACCAATGGATCTTACAAATGTCCATAAGTTTAACAGCATGCGTGAGGGAGCGATATCGGGTGGTTGCCATTATGGTTCAGAGAGGCCAGAGGCAATTTAAGCCTCAAGGCATTAGAAAATCCCCTGCAAGGCATCTATGTGGAATTGATTGCATCTGATCCTCGCCTACATATCTTACAACAGTCTCATCTGTGCAGAGGGTGAAGAACTCCAGAGTGTTTACAAGACAGCACTATCTGTTTAAAGGAAAGAACACCCGCTGGTTGGCTTAAAAGAATGTGACACTTTCTCAGAGAGGGCATCTGGTTGTTGATCTCTTTATTTGGTGAGCTCTGGTACTCTAAATACTTGGCACAGCCACATGTAACAGGTACACTGCTGTTGAGCTGTGCCTGGTGATAAGAGGAAGACTGGTGAAGTTTATTGGCCATGAATTGAATCACATTGCTCACATGTTAGTATTAAGAGTTGTATTTAATTTAGAAGTAATTAATAAATTAATTTAATTTTTCCATAAATTTAATTTTTTTTTCCATTTTACAGGTATTTTTTTCTCGTCCAGCAAAAAAGGTTTGAGCCAGGAACATGCCCCATTGGGAAAGTCAGTCAAAAATTAAAGGTTTAAATCTCCAAAGACCTATAATAAAACACTTGATAGGTATGAGGTTATTTGTTAAACCTAAGCTACTACAAAGAGCCTTTAAAGGTGTGTAGCACTATGCTCAGACACTGATTGAGGATGTGGTGAAGGAATTCCTGTGAAAAACTGTTTTAACCTTTTATGCATATCCCTGTGCATGAGAGGTGTAATGTAAAGAACCCTAAAAAACAGCAAGCAGGGTGAAAAACTATTATTGCAATAGTGGAAATTTGTTGCCAAGTACATGACATGACCATCCTCAAATGTGTGCATGGTAAACACTGAACACTACAGCATGACTTATTTTGTTCATAATTTATGTCAAACGTTTACCATGGTAATTCCATTATCATTACTACAGCTATTTTTACTAATCCAAGTGTTCACTTGACCACTGTTGTCATAACAAACTATGGTATTTCTTTGCAAGGGACATGTTATTTGTTGCTGACACCCACACATTTCAACAGCTGTGCTGCTGAGTTTGTTTGTTGTTCATGTGGAACAACATTTACACAACATTTCCGATGTGCTGCTTATCAACAGCGATAACGCAAAGGATGCGTTTGTCACCTGACTGCGCAGTCTTACCAAAACAATATGCAAGCAAAAAAAAAAAAGACTCATCTCTGCTTAAGACAGACAGACCATCAGCATGCATCGTTGCATACACCGGAGGCACGATGCACGCATATCCCCATATCACCCACAACACCGCTCCGTTTAAACAAGCGTGCATACTTACTGTCCTTCTTGTGAATGAACTCCGCTAATAACGCACATGATAACAGTCCACGGCAGCGTCCAGAAATTGCGCATCACGCGTAACCCTCTCATCGTGCCCCTTACCAGGGTTTCCCGGTGTATGCTCCGGAAAGACTGTCGGTACCGTAACTGTTTCGGATCGCAACAAAGTCGCAGAGTTCAAACTTCGGCATGCATTTGTGCAAACGATCCACGAGGGGTAAGCGCGAGCTTCCGCTCCGTCCGGTTCAGCGCGTGCGACGCTCCTAATCCCGCTTCCAGATCTCGAGCGACTGATTTTTTAAACGTCTCCCCGCGCGTACAGACAGTCCCTCTTGGCGTCCCTTATTTATCCGCCTCGGTTGCGATTGCTCATATTTCAGCATTAAAAACTGATCTCCGTTCACCCCACCCCTTGTGCAGCGCGGTGTGTCGTTAATGCACATCAGATTCAGTGAGCCGAGCTCCGCTAGCGGTCATGCAACCGGGGCGGTGTGATCCGCGGCTGCTACTCGCCCCTTTGAACTCTTCAGGCTTTTGTCTCATTCAGTGGTGTGTCACAACAAGTTTAATGGAGCCCCTCTGAACTAGTAGAGGCAAGACCGCACTGTTCCCACAACGCGTACTAGAAGGGTTACAGGTCCGACACAATGAAATCAGACGAGTCCGAATCCATCGAAATGCGGGATGCGCTTCATTCATTTAGTAAATGTGACGTAATTAATGATTTTAGTAGGTGAACTTAATTTTTCTTTAACTTTAGGCATCTGAGCATTCTTAAACATTTATTCATTTATTAAGTAGGCTATGGAGTGTGGGGTTACAAGTATGAAAGTTTAGCGGGACGCGAGTTTTAATACTGAGGCATAATAAGAGTTTTATATGATATATGCCACTGACGCCCCCCAGTGGTGACTCCGCGCGAGGCACGTAAAAGAGCTTTAATACGCGTTGTTTTTGATGATAAAATGGAAAAGCAGTAAATATGTTCAGCAAGACTAAAGTTTATTGTGATTCATGTGCTGTGCAGTTTCATATTCCTCCTTTTCCAAAACGTGAAAGTGACATATTTGACCCACAATAAGCAGCTTCACCAGAGCAAACAAATAAACAGTAAAGTAAACATTTGGTTGTACATATTTGTATTTTTAATGACCAAAATTTGTAAATATCAGTTTAACAAAATGTATCTGAGTAGATGTGGATAATGTATTTGTATAATGCATAATGTAATTTTATTTTATTTGTTTCCTCGTCCTCTTTTATTGTTGTCGCTTGGCTGTGGCTGGCGGTATTATATCTGAATGTGTTGACACTTTTCGTTGTATATTAGTAATTTTTTTTTAATACAACTTATAGATATGTGAGTCGATATTGATTTATCGCGTGACGTCACTGGCGTCATCGTCTGCGAAACCAAACAGGAAGTGATTGTTACAGCTTGACTGCGCCGAAACGACACACATGCTGCAAAAATATCAGCCAACAAAGAAAATCAGCAGCCACAGTTTCGGCATCATGGTAAGTTAAGTGTTGGTGTTTACGAAGTGAATCCTATATTATCTAATCTGTTATCTAATCTATCTGTTGTATAGACAGTGATATGTGCATAATACAAAGTAATACTGTGTTCATAAGTGTAACATATCTTCCACAAAATAATACTAGTAAGTAATTTAATTTTTTTTTTAAATTAGTACATAGGGTACCATGTAAATACCATGGTACTTGAGTCGGGTTATCACTATGTACCATGGTATGTAGCTAAGTGCTCTGGTTTCACCATCACAGTATCATGGTATCACCACATCACTGTTTTGTAATTGAGTTTTCATAGAGTTTGTGAGTTTGTGTGTGTCCGTCTGAACCTCAAATAATGTACCCTCTGCCCTCTTTTTCAAAGGCACCTACAGATTTCAAAAATTTGGTCCAAAGATTTTATGTTCTCCAAGCTGAACGTGTGGAGGCCTACAAGCTTTTTGATGAGTATGCTTGCTTTCTTTGTTTGCGTTTCTTTTATTCTCTCATTCATTCATTTGTGTGTCGGGGTTATTTGGGGTAAAGCTGTTGTAATTTCTTTTATTTACACTCAGGGGTCATGAGGCATACTTAAGGACGGGGCCCCACTATGACTTTGAGCAGTACAAACAGCTGGTCCATGAGATAACCAAAGCATTCTGTGGCATCTCCAAAGAAGTTCTGGAAATTAAAGAGCAACTGCGACAAGATTTTGAACGACCTGACCTTTCTGAACACATTGAAAAACTGCAAATTAAAGAGAAGGAGAAACTAGAGCTGGTGAGCGCTTAGCTTTACTTTATTTTTTAAGAAGTGCGCAAAAAGATTTTACAGTATGCAACCCTTAATGCATTGCATTGATGTCACATGATGCAGCATGTGTAATTCAGTGAGTGGTTAGTATTTTGTTAACGTCCGATGCATTGTTCACAGTGGAAATGGAAGGACAACCGCATTGCATTATGGGATACAGTATTTCATGCATTACTGCTTATATTTTTGGCAAACGTTATAGGTCAACAGAGTATTCCTTGCATATAGTGAATCTAGTATGCATGCTATGTATTTTAGAAATAGTAAGAGTAGTGTGGTGGTATGTTATTCGAACACAGCCTACATGTTTCATTACACATGCTGACTGAAATGTTGAATTAGTCTTGATTATCCTGGAAAGCCCCTAAAGCGATTCTTTTGTAAAGATTAATACTGTTAAGCACCCATTTAAATTTATTTTGACAAGAACATTAAGCTAAACATGGTCATCAGCTAAACATTTCAGCCCTGCCTAGCTTTTGTCTCTATCGGCCATTTAGCAACGAGACTTCGCTTGGCTTAAACAGAGCATCAGGTTGCATTCAAACCAGCTGTATCCAAAATTGGCGGTTGCTGCTGGTACATGGACTTAAAATGCTCCTCCTTACTTAATCTATAGATCTGCAAAAGTGTTGAAACAAATGTATCACAATGTTAATGCGTTTTCCTGAATTGTTCATAGACAGCCAAGTTACAGCTGGCCAAACAAAATGTCCAAGATCACCCAGAAAACGAGGACTTCCAGGAGAAAGTTCGTCAGATCAAACAGGAGTAAGTGCAATTTTTTTTTTTTTTACTTTTCTTGCCCTTTGTTCATGATCAGTACACAAGTTTCAGAGGTATGTCCAAGGATCAGAATAATGTTTTCATGCCATGCTTGTTAGTAGCAAGTAAACTGAGAAAACATACCATCCACGAAATAGTATTGCTTGTGTATTTTTTTTTCTTGATTTTGTGTTGTTTAAATACGTATTGTGATTTTGTTCCTTATATTCTCATTGTGGTGGTTTGTTAAGAACAGTGTTCCACGTGTGTCACTATGTGAAGATCTGGAGAAGAGAAAACTTTGTAGATAAACTTGTGATGGTAAATTTTCCACCGAGGCAAATGTTGTTTGGAGGACATGCGAGTCGTGACTGATGTTTTCTTTAGTAGATGTATGTTTGTCTTTGATTAAAATCTCTCACGTCACTTACATCAGCGAGAGCCCAATTATTGTTAAAAGTTGTTTTAAACCATGTATTACCTTCAGATGCCAATTAAGTTACCACCAAACTAGCATGTGACGTTATACTTACTCGCACAAGCCAAATTTGACGAATTTTTGGCATTTACCACGTGTTAATTTTGGACAGTGAATCTCACAATAGACTTCAAAACTGGAATCTTTAAATAGCTGTGGTTAGTAGACCATTCCAAACTGTTTACACTAGTAGATATTTGGTGGTTGTTGCTTATTGGCTTTGAGTTGGTAACTAATGTCTGAAGTTAAGCTTGTAATTCACTTCAGATTAAAAGCATCTGCTAAACGGCAAGTAATGAATCAGTGAAACAAATGAACCTGACAACATGTCACTGCTGTATCATTAGACATCGTGTTTTTAATGCTCTCAGTCTGGTTTTAATGTACTTGGGATACCTGGTAATTATTAGATGGCAATATCTCATTGTTAAGCTTGTCTGTCTTTCCTAATGAAGTGTTTTGCAAACAAGGTGCATATTAAATTTCAGGTTAATTATGATGACCTATTGTTCTTCAGAATGTTGCAATTAAAAGATCTCACTCTCTTTTTCTTTGTATGTCTATCAGTATAATAAAGAATACAGAAGCTTTGACTGATATTCTGCAAGACTTCAAGTATGACTCAGAAGAGCCGGAGTGAGATGGATTCGGCCTTCTCAAAACTTTATCTTTTTTTCAGGAAGAAACATCTGAGGTATCAATAGATTATTCTGACATTGGTGAAATTGTGTGACATCCTTTATTTCCCATGTTATGGTTGGTTGAATCAACACAAAGTCAGAATGAATGAGTCTGTTAACTTTGTAACATGGTATATAAAAAAAATCATGCTCATGCATATTTTTTTACATTAACATTTTAATTTTAATAAATTTAGCTGGAAAAAGCTAATTTGTAAAAAAATATGAATGCTTTTTAAATACTACTTTACAGAAAAAACAAAATGTGTATGTAATGATGCAGTATTTACATGAAGCTTTTGAATGGTGAAAACAAAAAAATTGTCTGAATGAAATGATCAGTACCTGTAGTGTGTTAAGAAACAAATATCATATTCTCTCTCTCTGTTTTTACGAATTCTCACACTTAGCAAATAATTTTTTTGTTTGTCAAAACAATAGAAATAAACATGTTTGTAAAATTTAAACTGTAAAAAGGGTTTGTTTAGAAAACAAACAAAGCAATGATATGAATTTGAGTCAGTAACACAAATTTAACCATTCTGAATTAATTTGTTCACTAAATGTGAAATATCTTATTAAATACACCGGTATTTCCTTGTCAGGACAACTACAGACTTCAGTTTAGCAAATGTTCAGTTAACACAAGAAATTTGTAATCTTTGTGTTATATATGTTTTATGCAATACTTTTGAAGGAGAAATCGTCTTGCAAAGATACATATGTGACCATAATAATGGTGATACTCAACACAAGTAGAAAAAAAATAGCTCACCATCCAACAAATCACTAACAGTAACCACAAAAACAGCATAAATAAAGTTCACAAATAGCAAAACAAAAATCCAGTAACAGTAACCGCATAATTTGTTAATGTTGCAATGCATGTTGGGAAATCAACACAGTTTTTCAGTATGAAATTTGTTTGTTCATTTAGCTCTGTTTCGATAGCTGGGGGAACATTTAAAAAAATATTGCTGGTATAACTTGTGTTTTAATGTAGATTCATAAAAGCAACATTTTCTAGTGTCTGTGACCCAAAAAGCCCCATAAGGGAGATAAGACGTAATTGCTTTATTTTTTACAGTGTACATAGTCAGCCTGACCATGTTTCTCTTGTTGTCTTTGAAGAAAATCTTCCAGCATATATCCTGGTGCTTGAGTGAATTGTTAAAAATTGTGTTCAGATGATGAGTCAACAGTGCTTGTTTATTTCAGAGTTGGACTATATGAATCTTCACATAGCCCTTGATTATCAAAAAAAAATTTAAGATTAAGATTAGATAATCTTAATAAGATTAGATTTTGTGCTCTTACCATTTTGAGTCTATTTCTTTGTGTTTTAATGCCCTCATAAATAATACATCTGAGACCAGAGCTTTTCTTTGCTGGTTTTTGTTGGTGTCTGCAGCAAGAGGCAAACAGTAGATCATGTCACCAAACCGAGGGTTCCTTGCGGGTTCCTTCAGAAAGTCTTTGGCTCTTCCAGACAAAATATCTGAAGCACTGGAGAGTGATAAAATCCTTGTTGTCACAAACCCTCGGGAAAGTTCTTTGGAGCTCTGCTATGATTTACCGTTTTGTAGTACCTGAAAGGCAACACAATGGCATTTACAAGTGAATGTGATGATTTGATATATGGGTAGAGAAAATCGTAATTGGTAGCAGCCATTGTTGTAGTGCACCATATGCAGTTCTATAGTGTTCTTCAAAGGACAGTGTGACTAATAAAGAGACCTGAGTTTCCCAATAGTCGACAGTGCCAGAGGAAGAGTAACCACTGAATCGGTTCAGAGAGCGTACAGCGGATGTTGGTCAACATCCACCACGCCACTTTAGGCTTTTTGGGCTCGGCACAGCTGAATCTTTGCTATGCAGTCTAACCTAGAAGGAATTTATTAGCATTCCTTTTGATTACTTTGCCTGGCTGTTTTTTCGTTTGTTGTGGTAGCCGTCTAAAGATTATATGATGCTTCGCCATTAACAAACGCAATCAAATGCGAGTCCATTGATCAAAAGGATACATTTCGGCTCCATTTTTATGGGTCATGGGAAACCACTAAATGCTTTTTGTATGGGGCTTTATTTCATGTATGCCAACAGTAATGATCTGCAGTCTGATGTGTCCCAGAATTGGTAGCGAAAATTGTGAAGGGGGGGTTTGGTTTCTCCTTACCGACCTGGTCGTGCGTTTTTTGGGCTTTCTGTAGCCAGACACGCCACTGGTCATAGAGTTTGATGCTGACGTCTGTGCAGCCATAGGCATGTTTTCGCATCCAACCGAAGAATTGCTTGAGTTCCCTTCGTAGCGTTGAGTTCTGCTCGCTGGACTTAGAGTCACATGAACCACCATGCGACCTTTCTGGAGGGGAAAAAGAAATGACACATGCATGATCCCCTTTGCGCACAAAATCAAGCACAAAATCACGACTGGATAATATTGGTGTCAAACTTAAATTGAAATACTTCAATTTAAATTGAAATACTTAATTTTTTGTGTCGTTTATTTACGTCTCACACCAGTGTACATTAAGAGATTTTGCTGACCTAGTTGCTCATCTGTGTTAAATCGTGGTAAAGTTAAGTTTGTGGTTTGACAATCGCTATGGTAAAAATCCATAGAGCAGTGGCTCAAACGTATTTTCATCTTTGTGCTTAGTGAATTCAGATTTGTCTTCCATTTCGCATTCATTTTGACACCAAGAGTGTAATAGTCGGGTGTTTGTACACTTACATTTTTTTATACATAGGCTTTAATACATTATATATTCACAGGAAAAATTGTCATACAAATACCACATGCAAAATTTACAACCTGTAATGGTAGTAAATCACCCACAATACGGCAGTGCAATGCAATGTATTCTATCTGGTGTCTAAATTACGTGTATATATATATATATATAATACATACAATACATACAGTATATATGCAATACACACACACACACATATATATATTTATATGTAGATATAGATATGTATTGGCCTATATGTTTTATATATCACAGCCATGTTGCCGTGCATTTGTAAAGACTTTATTAAAATCAGTTGACAACAGTTGCTTAAATGCTGTCAATTGTACAGTGTTGCCCTGAGGAATGTGCACATACCCATGAATAATAGGGTATTTACTGGCTCTTTGCTAATGAGCTCCAAAGCAATAAACACAGAATGCACAAAAGAAGGGGCAGCTCAGACTTGCCATAACTCATATTTCACTGCATTCAGCAGAGCTTAATAACATCCTTTCACATGCTACTCAAGACTTAACAAAAATCATTTCTTATGAACCAAATCTGTTTTCAATGAGTTTCGGGACAGCCGCTCCTTTAATCTGAACGTATTCTAAAGACTTTTTAAATTTATCAGTCTAAAAAACATCCCCAAAAAACCTCATCAGTTCTTCCCTGAAGGCTCTGACATTTCGCTGAGGTCTTTTGAATCAGTTTATGAGAGATCTCTATCTAGTGGCGTGATGGTTTTTTTTTTTATGTTTTTCAGTGTTTACATATGGTTTGAATTTAATTAGCTTACAATGTTGAAGCTTAACGGGAAGGAAATCCGTTTGCGTTAAGGCTTTGTGTTTAATTCTGCGAATGTTGCCATAACTCACCGCTGCCAGGTGTTGATGCGGCCGTCGAGTGGCTCCAGTCACTCCATATGCCTGTCTTCCTCGAGCCATAGATACCCACCGGGCTGCATCGCACCTGGACGAAATATACAGTCCCAGCTCTGAGACCCGCTAAACGACAAGATGTCTGGTTCCCAGCATCATCTATCACCTGCGTAGAATATTGCAGATTAAAAGAGAGTAGTGTTTTTGCAAATAGTTTGCGCACTTGACAGAATTGTCACAGGCGAGCGGGGTAAGATATGCCAGCATGTAAGCTGTGTGCAAGAAAACTTTAAAAAATGTGCCACAAAGTAAGACTTTAGAATAGATTATTGCATAATTAAATTGTGTGTGTGTGTATATATATATATATATATGTGTCTTTGTTAGTGCAGTTTTTCAGGTCTGTGTTGTGGCAATAATGTTACTGTTTCCTCAGAACAATTTGCCTTTGTTACAGCTTTCATAAAATGCAAAGCATTTTGGATTAAATGAATAACTGTAAAAGTCAATCAAACGTGGCTCATCTTACCCCACTCACACATGTCTAAGCTCTTTGCCTGATTCCTGCTCTCTGCCTTGACTTGCTCTACAGTTAAATTGTATGTGGTGTTGGAAAGCTATTGTTGTTTGTTCCTTACCTTCCACTCATCACTCTCTTCCAGGCGATATCGTATCTGGTACTTGGCCTGAAACAGGTAATCTTTGAGGGCTGGAGGACTACCCCAGCGTACACTTAACTGGTCCTCCAGATCTCCAACGCGACTCACGAGAACATCAAAAGGTGGATCTGTAGTTACTAAACAGGGAAATATTACAGATCATATAACGCTGCACCACTGTACCAAGGTGATTTTCTGAACTCATTAAAGATGATGGACTAAATATGTTGTTAACTTTCCTAGGCCTGTTATTAATAAAAAAAGCCGTAAATTAGCCATTTCACTATTCAGCACACTTTACCTTCAAACACGGGCTGCTTCTAAATGAATTTCCCAGCAGATCTGCATCGGTGCTCATTAGCTAGACAATCTTTTGCTGTCTGTTGCTATAACGTAATCTCCCATTTTTATTGTTCGCGAAAGGACGTTCTTTTTAATCAAGCTTGCCCTAAGGGCAGAGCCAATCACAGAGCATTGTTAAGATTATTGTTTCTGCAGTGCAGAAGATAAGGAAATGAGGCTTTCAAGATGTGGTTTTCTTGAGATGCTGAAATCCACTTTATTGTATAGCTGCAAAGAATATGTGTATGCATTCAGTGCGGTCCAAGATCTGGGACCACATTGAAAATTTGATCTGTTGGTTTTTGTCTAAAGTTGGAAATAATCAAAACATTTTTGTAAAAGTCAAAACCAAGAAAATGTAAAATGAACAGGAAATATAAAATTCCACATTATTTCAGACTTTTGGATCATACTGTGTGTGTATGTGCGCGTGTGTGTGAAAGAGAGTGAGAGTGTTTACAGCAGACCTAGTGCTACTCAGTGACTTTCAAAATACTTGTTTTTATGAGCTGCCTTTTGGAAACATTTCAGGTATTGGAAGGTGATAAAATGATTTTACAGTTTGTAAAATATATTCTCTCAAACGCCTGTGCGCACCATATGTGAGACATTCTGATAGTTATATGCATCTATGTGTAAGGTAGAAAATAAGTGTATTTTTGTGCGGGGTGACATCTGTTAAAACACTAAAGGTGTATTGTTTAGTGTTTAGCTTAATCTCCATGATCATTTTTAAATCAAACAAGTGCATTTTAGGAAGGAGACCTCAGGTGTCTTACTTACCCACATCTAATATGTCCAGCGTGATGACATCAGAGGTGGCAGACCCAAGCTGATTGGACGCTTCCACCCAGATCTCATATGGTGTGAAAATGGCCAAATCCCGTGGAATGTAGCATGTAAATGGCTGCCCCATGTCGTCCTCACAATCCTTTTCTTTACCGTACCATCTACATAATTATCGAGAAAAGTTACGGGCATCAACAAACATTTTTGGCGTTCACAGCAAAACACATGTAAGGTGTCTGAAACATCTCACTTTAGTTTGTACTTGAGGATGTATTTCGTATTGATGAACATCTCTCCTTGACTTCCTGGACTCCATCTGCAGCTGAGATCTTTGGTGTTTCTTGACCAGCATGTGAGGTTGACGGGTTTCTCAGGGGGCACTACACATGAAATTAAAACCAAAGGAAAGTGGGCAATATGAATATTCAAAATGAATTGGGCTGCAACCTTCGTTTAACCTGATCAATATAAGAGTATTGGAAAGGGTGTCTTCCTAGACAATCTAAATAAATGTTCACTCTGAATTCGGAATCGATCAGAACTCAAGTTGCTCAGTTTCGACACTTACAACCAACATAAAGACACGATCCAGCCAAGACTTCTCCATTTCCACGGTGACAAACCAGGTTGTCCCCCGACTGCTGCAAAGAACCATTGAGTTGATGTAGTGTGACACTCAGTTCAGTCGGGCTTAGCACCCTGTATGTATTTCTAGCTAAGCGTTTTCCGTTCAGCGTCCAGTACAAAGATCTAGCTGTTATTTCCAGCTCGGCGCTAACCGTGCACACCGCTGTCAAACTCGAGCCGATGCGAAGCACCGTATCCTGGGGGGATATGACAGCCAAGTCTGGGGGTCAAAAAAAAAGAGTAAACTTCATGATTCAGGAAACTTTACAGCCGGATTTATGACTGCAACGTTTTAACAGTTGGGTGATGGCTCGGAAAGGTCTCGCAAGGTCATTTTTCAACAGCTTAAGTGGTTTTCCATCCTCAAAATATTTGTCCTCCATTTCAGCAGAGCTCATATTTATTCATGTTTAAGACAAATGTGCGGAGGGAACAATGGGTGCGTTTGGAAAGCTACTACTTCTGTCCTTTAGGGACGGCAAGTGTTAATGCGGATCACTTCTGCTCCTGGTGGGAGGCGGACAAGCTTTTTAACATGTGCCATTGGAGAAGAGTTGGAAAGCAAGGCATAGCGGAATAAACAATCTAGGTCAATGATTCCCAAGCAGATTTGAAAAGATTCTGATTCGTTAAACCTAGGAAAACAAAACCTAGAAAATCAGAAGTTACGTCTTAAATTATAGGGCTGTTGGTGAGTTCAAGAATTTATTGTTGTTCATCTCATGATTTGATTAGGATAAATTAGGCATAAGCTTTGATTGTGTGAATGACAGTTGTGTAACCTGTAGCTGATATTTGGCTTATACTGTATCTAAAATAACTTACAGTGTGTTCATGGCATTTTATCAGTGTGCGTGTGTGTCCTGCGGACCAAACCCACAATCAGATGAGCTACATCAACGTGCTTTGTCAAGCTTTAATGATAATTAAATTCCACCACACAAAGACTGCAAATGCCTTTTTTAAACGGCCTGTCTGGGTTTCGTTCATAAACGAATTTGACACTCATTCATGAACACTGTCTGAAAAATTCTATGAAAATTCTATTTATAAATTCGTACTTGATCTGATAATTTAAGTGCAATCTGATGCCACAATTATGTATTGAAGTCAATATATAATTATATATAATTATAATAATATATTATTATATAACTTCTTTTTCAATGGCACTGGGGGAAAATATTAAAGTTTTAAGTAACAATAAATTATACCTATAATTTTAAAGCTTGGATAAATTCTTGTAAGATGTAGTTTAGGGGAGACTGGGGCTAGTTGTTTTATGGGCAGGTTTAGAGACAAAGTCCAGTTGCAAAAGTTTTTGTTTTCTCTTTCTGTAGTTTGTAGGTTTGAAACGCCTTGTTAGAATAATGTAATCCAAACTAAAATTCCAGCATGATCATATTTTTGCTACAGATTTTGGGCAAACATGCAAACAATAAAAAAAAACACTAGCATATATTCAGGCAAGGGTCAGCCATTAATGAAAGTAGATTTTAGTTTAACAAGTGTTTTCACAATAATGGTATTTTTGACATTTAAAAATTATGCATTTATATTTTATGACTTGAATCGTTACTGTCAAGATAGTTTAAAAGATTTTTTACATGTTTGCTGTTTTATGAATTGTTGCGTGTGTCATAATTGTTCTACAGAAAGCCGATTATGCCTGTTGGCAGGTTTCATTATTTACCTCACAGAGACAACTTACCCCGCAACTGGGGCATGTTATCCCAAAAGTTCAATGTGTGTACAGTGAACATTTCTGCTCAATAATTGCAAGACTTTATCCAAGACTTGTAAAGTGTGCACCTATACAGCAATTGACTTCGAGAAGTAAACCCAACCTGAGAAGGTTGCAAACGTACAGTGTGAAAACATGTTCGCATTTTGATCCGATATGAAGTCACGAACGTGGATTAAAAATGCAAACGTACTTTTCCTGCAATGCACGAACGATCCTCACTTTTCCTAGACGGTGAACTTCATCCTTTGCTAGAAAGCAAAGATGCATCTGTGATCGTACTTACGTGCGGCGAGCGCGTACGGAAGAAGCGCCACCAAAAACAACATCGCGACGCACGCGGTGATGTGCCGTCCGTCGCGCGCGCTCGCGCCCCTCTTGTCATGCCGATGGGGGCGCGCGCGCGGCCGGTCCATTCTTCCTCCCAGATAACGGAGGGGAAACAAACGCCTCGGCTTGCCCGAATCACCAGAAAGCTTCGTGGGAAAAAACGTCGCGGCTTCTGGGAAGCACCATCGTGCGCCGAAGGCACGCACCGATCGCCCTCAATTTGAGACGGGAATCAATAACGTGCACGCCTCGAAAGCTACAAAAGTTCCTCCGAGGCCCCTCCCACGTCTTACCACACAGCCACAAGTCGTTATTAGTGGGGCAATAGCAGCGACCGATATTTCTCTTTCTTGTTTGACGCTGGTTTGTTGTGCGTAACTGAAGATGATGGAAATGAATCGTTTTTTTGGGGTATTTGGGTCTGATCCTCACGGTTTTCTGGTCGTATGCACACACGAAGCTCGTCTTATAACCTGTCTCAACCTTTTCACACCGTTTGGTCCGTAGCCAATACGCATCATTCATTGTTGTCCGGAGTACGTTTGATTATGGCCTGCTTTGTGCGGCATAAATCCACACCCCATGAGTCTTCAATGCCAATTATATAATAGCTGAATAGTTACTTAGGTTTTTTTGTTGTTGTTTTCTTGTTTAGAAAGCAATCAATGCGTTTTTGTTTATTTTTAGTGTATTGCGTATATTCAGCTGTTCGGTCTGCACAGTCATCACGCATGTCTGGCGTTGGACATTAAAACGCATTAAAGCTTTGGGCAAACGCCGTTTATGTCTCCACTTGTTTACGAGAAATTGAGAAGACGTGTGTGCATAAAAATAAGCCATAAAAATAAGTTTGCAAAAAAAGATAGCATACAACTTCAATTAGAAGCAAAAATAAAGAAAATTGGTCTCAGGACAGCTTTACAATAATATCCAGTCTAAACTAAGCAACAGTGCAAATGAATTTATTAACATTATAATACTGGAAACAGTTTTCCACTGGCGTCTGTATAATGCTTCATATCTCCACACCTTCACATCCATTCTTGCTGCAATGCAAAGGACAACAGCAGCAGCGGCGCGTGCGTGATGATGTGAAGAGTGACGACACGGCGTATCAAAGGCACGAGATCGCCGAGGCAGATAGAGCCCGAACCGAACCGAAGCGGCAGCAGCAGGACCGGACCCGCAGACGCGCCAGTGCACGCCGAGACCGCGTACCGAATCGTGCGAAACAAGATGCTCCAGTTCGGCGGCAGGGTGCGCGGCGGCCCCGCGCTCGTTTCTCTCATTCTGGTAGCGCTGGCGGCCGCCTCGTCTGATCTCTTCGACAACCAACTGGGCGATATCAATTACTGCAAAAAGCAATGCCAGATGTCCATCAAAAACAAAAGTCCCGCCAAAGTAAGTGACACGTACCAGCTGCTTCTGCAGCATACAGTAAGGGTAGGAATAAATGCCTCTGCTGCGATTTTGCATTGGGGATTTGCGTATCCGAGGCGAAGCCATTTGGAGATTGAAATAAATAAACTCGTTTTTTGAGAATTGATTGAAATCAATAGCAACCGGGTTTTGAACGCAAAACGTTGCCGTGGCTGCAGCTCCGACACTGCGCAAGAGATGGGAGCATTATTTGGCAGCATCCCGAGCCAATTCCGAATCGATTTATGGATTTCCGTGCCCCACTTCTTGGCACCGCATGGAAACGTTGCTTCGCATCCTTCAAGAACAGGCCGAGAATTAAGCTTTATGACGCATCAGTTATAATGGTCAATGTGGGGACACGGGCAATCGTCGTCCCCGTTCATTCGTGTCAGTGTAAACCCGAAGCGCATCTGTCATCCGGATTTGTTTAATCCGGAACGAAAAAATTACAAATGCGCAAAGCGAATTACGCGGAGCGCGTTGACAGAACCAGGCGAGCAGATCTCTTTTGTTTGATGCTGGCCCACAAACGCTTGTGAAGACGTGGGTTGATGTTTGCTCGAGGTCCGAGGGCGAGATCTTTCCACCACGATCGTTTAGCTTTGGTTACGTAATGTAAAGGATTTTCCAGGAACCGGGACAGAGTGCATCTTTATTTTTGCTATGTAGTGCGCATCACCTTGGATGTGGTGCACCTCAGCAGGTGCGGTGCATTGGGCATGTCGACTAGTGAGGGCATAAAATGCGTCCTATCTTATATTTTACAGCCTGCCATTGTTTGTGTCCTACCGCTGCAATAATCATAATTTTGGTCTATTACTTGGACCCTGTTTATTTTACGTTTATTGTCGTAATTGTGAGCTTGACGCAGAGAGGAACCAATCAATGAACGCGTAATAAAGACGCGTTGCGTTATTATGACTTTAAACGTCACCAAATGGCAAACAGGAAAAAAAGGTGTTAGTTAAACGCACCATTAAATTACTTAATTATTGCACCGTTACTGATATTATCGCTTCAACCATCTGTCGGCGCTGTTCGCCTTCGGTAAAGCGTGAAATCTCTGTGTTTATTTTTAATACGGGCAGTGACACTGACAATGATTTTAGGCCTGTGCAATTGAAGCCTAAATCTGAATTGTATAGTCATTATCACGGAAACGACGCCCTTGATAATGCAATGTGTTTTAAATGGGCTGTCCATATGTCGATTACAAGGTTTCAATGCTGCACAAATAAGCAAAGAAAAGAGCAATCGCATAAAGAAAGTGTTTCGTAGCTGTGTCAGATTTTTGAGTCATAGCAAGGTTATAGCAAGTGTGTGAATGTCTTTGACAATAGAGATCCAAGTGTTTTTTCTACATTGTGAACAATTAAAGTCAATAATAAAATCAATATATTACATTATAGTCTATATTATATATATATATATATAGATAGATATAGATATAGATATAGATATAGATAGATAGATAGATAGATAGATGCAAACACCCCCCCCTTCACACACACACACACACACACACACACACACACACACACACACATATATATATATATATATATATATATATATATATATATATATGTACATATTTTGTGAAAGGTGACCCATGGTATTTATCCTTTAACAGTCAATCACCATTTTGCGTGCAACAACACACCCTGGGGCGGGGCATCATGGCTTTGTGTGCTCAAGGTCACAGTGGTGATCCTCTGTAACTATTTAGGTTGTCACCCCTACGTAGATTCGAACCACCACACCTTACTTTTCCAGCTCAGATCCTCAGACACAACACTATTACTACTATCGGTGACCATCTATTAAAGTTGCTAATTGAAATCTGTATCACATGTATAATTATTGCTGTAAAAAGTGTACATAGGGATTCCTCCTGAATGAAGGTTATAGTGAAGCTGCATTGTTTATACAGGAGTCCATCATGAATGCCTGTCACCGTGGCTGCAGGCTCTACTCCATCTGCCAGTTTGTGAATGGAAATACCGGCATCAATACCAGCAAGGAAGAATGTCAGGGAGGTAAGACCACTCTAGCTGTGAATACCCCAGTTTTATTTTGTGTATGAAGCTAAGGTGACACTGTTTGCATTGTAATTGTAAATGTTGATTGTACAGTTATGCTTGTGTTGTACTGTTATTGAGGAATAGAGGTAAATCTTGGCCTTTAGCCAGTTCATAAGTCAACAGGCATGCACCGCCAAACTACATTTCCCACAATTCTCTGCAGCAGCAGGGGAATAATAAAATGTGCTGCTGAAACAACAATTATGCACCTAAGGCACGCCCTTTGTTTTTCATTTTGTTGCAGTAGCACTAAAATCAGTGTTTGTCCATAATTGAAAAAAGGAATATGAAATTGCCCAATGTGTCCAGTTATTACTTTATTAGTAACGTCCAAGCTCTTAAATATGAACTTCCCAGACGAACTTGAAAAAGTATAAGCATGAAATTGAAATGAATTGGTCTGCTAGTAAAAATCGAAAGCGAGAAATATCTTTTTGAAGTGAATTGCTTGTCGAAATGCATTCCTCACATCTGAAAGAAGCAAATATGAAAATTTGACACTAATAATGTTTCGGAATGAGGCGCAGCATAGCCCAAGGACATATATTGAGTGTGCAGACGGCCTGATAGCACTCATTTTTATCTGGAGATGTTATTGTGCGCTAGTGGCAAACAGCCATTCAATACGCCGCTGTCTGTGGAAAGCTGCTAGGCAAGAAGGAAGCTCTTTTATTGAAAATCAATTCTGTGCTTTCTGGCGCAATAGGCAGATGCTGTGATGTTTGTTGATATTGATGACTACCCGACCGTAGGGAGTGTTAGATGGAGATGGAACCTCCTGACAGGTATGGTTTGTGCACGTATGTGTTTGTTTGCAGCATGCCAGGAGGCCTACAGTAAACTGCTGGAGCAGGAGGCCTGCAGCACTGGATGTGCTAGCCAACCCGCTGAGCCGGAGATCCAAAGGAGGAAGGTAAAATTTTTCACACTTTGTGGTATCCTCAAGGACAGATTATGGGCCTGCAGTCTCTGCGGGCCCCTTGGAGAAAAGTGAAAAATAAGACATTGTGCTCTACTGTAGCAGTAACTTCACATTTTGCAGATGCATCCTAAAATCACAGAATTTTTACATTTTAAGTTCAAGTTTCAAGTTTTTCTATGCGAGATTATTTCTCAGAATTACGCCTGAAAAACAAAGAATTCCAATTTTAGATTCATGCTAGATGATTCAAAGTTCCTTTTAAAGTGTTTTAAAGTGTATGTTGCTTTAGAAAAAAGCATCTGCTAAATAACTGAATGTAAATAACAGGAATTACATCACTAATATAAGAAATAAAGTCACAATTATAAGAATGAGTACACCATGTGCTTAATACACTGCAATGGTGACAACAATGTTTATAACAAACAAACACTTTACATTTGCCTCATTGTGCCTGGTTTCTTGGTGCCAGGCCTCTCAGTTGGAGGTCCATGGCAGCCAGAGGCCCCGGGCCTCTTTGGTGCAGACTCTGATCCATCCTTAGTTGTGGTGTTTAGATTTTTATCCAACATCTCAACCTCTGAACAAATTACTTTTGATATGATCTATAGCTGAAGGCCCTGACCAACCGGCCCAAACCCATCTCTGTGATGGATGCCCTGTCTAGCTGGTGCAACGACATCGTCAGTTCTGCTCAGAGCTTCATTTCCTCCACTTGGACCTTCTACCTGCAGGCTGATGATGGGAAGGTTGTTGTGTTCCAGGTTAGTTCATTGTCATTTCTGTTTTTTTTTGTAGAAGATTCCACAAGTGGCTCTCATATGGTTTCAAGATCTGGTTCATTTTACGAAGGTTGCGGTCGCAGTGCTGTAGTATCTTGATTCACATCAGAGAAGTGGACTGGTACCACTGATGCTACATTAGAAGATACCGTACTTTCCCCAGGGATCCTGCATTGAATGCAAGTTTAGTTTCATGAAGCTCTGTGTTGTTTTAAAAACATCTTTTAACTTGTCATGTGTTTAAAAATTGTTAAAGGGATCATTCACCCAAAAGTTAAAAAATTCTGTCATCGTGTGCTTGCATATGACTTTATCTTATGTGAAAAAGAAGGTATTTTAAAGAATATCTAGGCTGTTTTTTCCCAGTTATGTCACCTGTTCAATTCCATAGTATAGAATAAACAGCACATATATTCTTCAAAATATCACCTTTGGCCTTCCACTGACAGGAACAGCATGAGGGTGAGTAAACCATGACAGAAGTTTCATTTCTGGTTGAAAGATTCCTGGAACCACAGCTTAGAATTAAGCCTTCACAAGTTCTCCATGATTTCTCTGTGTAATTGCAGCCATGATGAATTGGTGTTTTCAACGACTGCGAGCCCTCCGCAGCCATCCTGCGGCTAGCCTAGCGTGTGTTTAGCGGTTAGATGGCAGACAGCCAACCACGTGAAAAATTGACTCGGGCCAGAGATTGTACAGAAGAGGGTGAAAACCCAAGGTTTGGCGGTAACATCGCTATACCTAGCTTCCAAATCTAAACAAAGCGTATGAAAATAGAACTTGGATAAAATAGCGAGGCACCTTTTCTGAGAAAAATGGGAGACTAATGATGGGCTTTTTGCCTCAGGCATCTAAACAAAGAGAAAAAACAGATTTTTTTTGAGCGACCTGCTGTGGTGTGCAAAAATGAGGCTGTTTTCACAGTTACATGGACCATTGCACCACAGTAATATAAATAGTAAGGCAAAAAAATGAACAGAGATCTTCTCAGACTTTTTGGGTTAACTCTCAGTACTAGCAGAGTTTGAAGTTTGAATCTTCCTTCATAAATATGATTTATGTTCTAATCTGTTTGATTTTCTTGAGGAAGTAATGAAGTGTTTTTCCGAAGGAATGCCTGAGGGGAATTCTTGCACTTCAGAAAGAGCACTTCCCTAAGTGCTTCCCAGAGCCCTGCAGACTTTTCCCTAATGTTTCATGTTGGAAAAATCCAGTCAAGAAACCAGCACAGTGAATCTGTCCGTCAGTGGTAACCAGTGTTAAAAATTCCGTATGAAGCAGTTAGTCCTTTGATTGGTTTTTGATTGATACCCGAGGTTCTCAAATATCTCAGTCCTCAAACCAGAAAACCATGTTTTCAGTTTCATTTTTGTTGTAGAAACTTTGTTTCTTACGTTCACATGTGTTAATAAAATTGTGTCAATAAAATTGTGTTGGACGTACATTGCTAGAACATTTCAGTGCTCAAAAATAAATTTTGTGTTCTAAATTTAAATGTTAATCGCTTTAATGTTGATATTTACCTTTAACTTAAGCATGTTAAGATATAGTGAGTGCTGAGGTGCCGTAAGTAATCTCAGCCATTTTGCTAACGTCATTCAAACGCCTGCCCTCAAAAACCCCACCCCCTTAAGACATGTCAGCCAATCTGAAGTCAGCATTCCCAAATATGCAAAATGATTGACAGGCAGCCTTCCTGACTACTATACACTGCGATACAATGTAGATGAATTAGTGAATTAGTTCATGATGTATATATTCCATTTATTAATTCCATTTATTATATTCCATTTATTAATATATTCCATTTATTAATTTATATTCCATTTATTCATTGTAGAAACCTGGCACTTTTGTCACTGTTAATCTTTTGATGAGCAACTATAACAAGTTCCCCTTGTTACTTAGTACGTTTCCTAACAGGAATCATGTAGCATTCAAAATTGATTAAAAACATAAAGACAGACGTGTGAGTGGGGGGACAATTTACTCTCTTCCAAACATTGGGGGGTGGGGGGGGGTGGGGGGGGGGTGACACGTTGCAAACATTGGGGGCCGTCTATGATCTGTAGCCCAGTTTCACATCAGTAACAGGCCGACATTTGACATCACTTATGCTGCAGTCTGGGCTTAATGTGTGTCCTTTCTGTCCAGGGTTTTGTAAGTCCCTTAGAGGTAATCAACAGAAATCAGACTATTTCCTCTGAGCTGAAGGGTAAACACGACTCCATCGTTGACTAGCCACTGATTAGGGGACGGATTTGTGTTTGGAAAGAGGTCTCCCATCTTGTTTAAATTCTGGACGAGTTCAACGTGGATGGCCGCTACAAAGACAGGCCTTTCGGAGAAAGCGAGCAAATTCCAAATAAGGGAAACTGGATTGTTTACTATTAAGTCAACAATCTTAGCTTCGTCTTCTTGGCAGCCCCATAAGCTGCATTGATCACCTTTGGCGAGTTCTGCAGTAATGCGTGACAGATGCACATCAGCTTGCTTGCACTAATGGCAAGATTCCATTGGTCTGCGGCCAGTCAACATTAACTTCTTCAGATGTTCATTTCTCTCCCTTTGATTCTTGTCCCTTGAAGACATCTGGATTCAATACTTTTGACAGCATCCCTTTCAATTAAACCAACTGTGAGAGTCGAGCTTTTTTGCAGAGCTAAATTGTCCATTCTATGTTGCATTTCATGCTACGCCTTTGTGTCTTCCCATGTCTGCTAGTTTTTTGTTTGTTGCTGATACGTGTCTGTCTTTAATCTTTATAAGTTAGGATTGTACGGAGTCAATCAGTTGCACGTTTTTGTTTATGCATGTTGCTGACGCTTTTATCCAGAGACTTTGAGTTAGGGGTGGGTCATGGTGGTTGACTAGTCGTCAAGCAGCAGTTTTAGTTGAGTGATATTTTTATATACCCTGCTAATGAAGGCCTACTGCCTCCAGTCGCAGATTAGTTACTGGAATACAGGAAGAACATGACACTCCAAACAGTTCCTTGGGTTTTCGTGTACAAATGCACTGACATGAAAAACCATGTGTGCTCGCTTCTGCCAACGTCTCTGTGGTCATCTTAGCAGTTCATCTGAGCCTCCCTGGAGAGGGTCTCAGAGATCTGCATGGCTGAGTCTGTTGTAGAAGAATTCAGTGGAAGACAGCAAAAGGCTCTTTAATAAGTTCTCAAGGGGAAACTGCAGATGCATTCTTTAAAAGAACATGTACTGATTTACACACACAAGCCAAGACGAAAGAGACACTTTGTCCTCTAGACTAATGAGTCAGATTTGAAATCATGTCCTTTGGATGCAGTGTGAAAGTGTCGTCTAGAAAGCTCCTCTTTGAGTCGAGTTCTCTGAGCTGGCGTCTAAAGCTTCATTTGACCAGCTGACTTGGACCAGTTTGGCTAAAGGCCGTCAGACAGCCATGTAATTGCGAGTGGAAAGAGAAACTCGGTTGACATGGTGTTCCTGTGCAGTTTCTCAAACTGGAAGGAGCTGGCTATGATTGTGAGAACTTTGTTGGGGTTGTAGCAAAACGAAACTATTCTGATCGGACTTATCCTTACACTTTCAGCATTAAGTATTGCTATATGTAAATATGGTTGTATGTATGTATAAACAGATGGTATAACTTCATAAATAAATTACACACACACACACACATACACACGTATATATATATATATATATATATATATATATATATATATGATCTTTAGTTATATATATATATATAAGTTTGTGTGTGTGTGTGTGTGTGTTATAGAAAATCATACATTTATGGAAAATTGTATAATAAACCTCAAAACGAATGTATACTTGGACAAAACGAGTTGTACTTCCTGAGAAGTCAATGATCTCTGTTGCTTGCCATGGTTTTTCTTCACAATTCAGGACTTTTCTGTGCACCCCTTGGGGCCCCGTCTCAAATAGCAAAGGGGTCCATGAACTCTGTTTGAGAAATGCTGTGTTAAATGTTATGTGGGGGGAGGGTGTACAATGTCAGGTATTACTTCTATCAACGATTGCTCCCGGGAATCCATTTCTGCCAATTGGTGACACAAGCGTAAGCAGGAGCTGCACTAGCATTTAGTTTTAGCTCGTATTTTTGAAACACGCTCTCTGTGTCATCGTGTTTTATCGTGCTATTCATCATCCCATATGTCTGCAAGAATCACAATAGTTGCATGCCACTCTGCAGATTTCATTTCTGCACAATGCCGTTGAAAACTTCACCATGACAGAAACGCTCACCAGCCCAGCCGTCTTGTTCAGAAGCCTCTCTGTTGAGCAAATCCCATAATACCATTTCCTGCCCTTGACATTGTGTTTGTTGATTCTCCCAGAGCCAACCAGAGATCGAATACTCCTTGCCTGAGTTACAAGCCCCGCGCTCCAATGTGGCTGACAAGCCCTGGCCTCAAGTCAACTCCCACACACAGCGACCACATACTGGTAAGTGTATCCACCTTTAACCCAGATGGTTCTTGACGGCCCTTTGATTTTATTCTCCGTTGGCTCATTTAAAGGGATACTTCACCCACAAAATGAAAATTATTCCATTGTTTACTCATCCTCACAAAAAAAGAAATTTTGAAGTATGTTGGTAACCAAACCACTTCCATTATATGGATACAAAACCATTTCTCAAAATATATTTTGTGTTTCACAGAAGAGAATGTCATACAGCTTTAGAATGGCATCCAATTATGTATAAAAGCAGGTTTTAACTTTTGGGTGAACCGGCCCTTTAAGTGTGGTGGAGGTGGTGGAACAGACCTCAGGCTCTGACTTGCGACGCATCTGCTGCAGTTTGTCCGTAGAGTGAGGGTCATAAAATCAATGGTCACGTCTCCACATCCTTGCAGGTGGGCGGTCGCATGGAGAACGGAATGCGGCAAAACCTGGAGCGAAAGGAAAGCATGTCAGCCAGCACGCCGAGGACGCAGCTGCTGAACACGACTTCCTGGGCTGCATGTCAAGGTGAGACGGGTTGCATTTGAATGAACGCAGGTGTTTTTGCAGTTGTTGATGTTTTGGCCATGTTTATATTTTCACACAGGTTGTTTAAAAATGAAAAGCTTTAAATAAGTTTAAACTGAGTGCACAAAAACAAATGAATACCCGTGAGGCACAAACCGTTTTAACAACATTGCAAAAAAATGTGATAATGAGGTTTATAAAACGTCACAGGGGCATACTAACAACTTTAAAAAACTATGTTAAACAATGTTATGCTAGAAAGGACATGGCATAAAAACAAAAAATGTTTTTTTTTCCACAATTAATCATTTTTACATAGTTATGCTAGCTGTGAAGTATTTTTGATGACGTTTTTAAAATGACGTGCTCTCACTTAAAATTGAGAATCAAGGGCCATTATTGTATTAACCAGCAATGAGAAGTGTAAGAAGTTGGCGTTTAAGTTTTCAGTTTTTGTGTCCTGCAGGCGCTCAGGGCTGCCGCGCTGGATATTAGCAGCGTGTCTGTTCCTGTCCATCATGGTGATGTTGTGGCTGAGCTGCGCCAGTCTTGTCACAGCTCCTGAGCAGCACGTCAAGACTCAGGTACACACAGACCCACACACACACACATACATACAGACACAGACACTCACACAAACACAGACAAACATCACACAGACACACACATCACATACACAGACACACATCACACACACGTATATAAGCCAGACAGTGTGTTAGTGAGCCGTAAACATTGCTTCCATTTTACAAGGCCTAGTTTTAGGCTTCCACTATAAGTCGATATAAGCCCCTATATAAGTCAATATAAGTTCACACATACAGTCACTTTTGTTTAGGGGTCAAACTAGAAGCCTTCAGCACATTTAAAGGCCATTTATGACAAATGACATCACAGAATCAAAGAGCGTTCTGTTGGTGATGTGCTGCATGCAATTAAACAAATGTAATATAAAGGTCACTGTATGTGTTAGATCACTGTAAGTATAAAAGGTTAACCAACTGTGAGAGATGGGGCGGAGCTGTCTATTGTTAATTGGAATTATTTGTTATATTGCCAGTGGCACAGAAATGATGCACTACACCTTTAAGTAAGTAAACAAACTCCAGTTCTTGTGAATGTTTTGGTGTCGTTTTACAGCTCAGCATCAATGGAGATAAGGAGTTCTTGGATGACCCTCAAAAGGTCAACCCCTACCACTTGACCCCAGTGATCGCCATGACGATCAGCCAATCGGAGGAGAGCAAGGAGGCGGGGCCGCTTCCAGTCAAGGTCGACCTCAGCAAAACATCACTTTAAAAGCACCAAGGAAGACGACTTGACGACTAGGGTTTAACTCGTGCTCAGAGCTACTTCCCTCAAATTTAAAGGGAAACCACATCATTTTTCTAAATAAAAAAAAAATGCATGCACCATTTATTATATCGGTTACAAAAGTGCGTTCTGTCTGAATCCTAGTCTACTCACTGAATCTGCAAACCTCATGGAATCGTAGAATTAGGTGCTTGTTCACATAATGTACTAACTTATGCATTGTCAACTATAATATATACATTGAAAACACTAGTAACGTTTGAGCTCATAAACAAACTTTACAGCAATTTTCTTATCGCTGTTGTGATACGTTCTTTTCAAATACTTGGATTACGCACTGGGGGCTCAGATGGTAGATAATGGCGCTTATCAAAACCTCGAAAGAACAGTGGGATTATTTGTCAAGATCTGGGGTCTTATCCAGCATTTACATTAGCCAAACACATATTAACCACGGGTGCTTTCAAAGTGTCCCTCCTTCTTCTTAATTAGTGTCAGAAATAACAAGCTTTGATGGTGATCTGTCTGGAGATTTCAACTTTGTCCCACACTCAGATTTTCGCTTTGATAATCTGTGATGTGGAAGGAGCAACAGAGAAATCAAACACAGCCAATTAGCACAAGATCAAGTTTCGCAGCAGATGCTCGAGACGACATTTACATGGGACATAAACGCGTCCTTTGAATGGATAGGCCATCAAAATAACAAGAACTCTTAATTAGAGAATCCCAGTAGCTTGAAGAGTTAAATTACAATTTTGTTAAATTGTAGAGTTTCAATTCAAAAATGGCAGTATTTATAAGCTTTAGGATTTTTTGATATGCAGACAGAAATGAAGGCAGATTTTAATATGCATAGTTATGCATCTAAACTGAAGTTTACCCACATACATATCAAGGAAGTGTGGTGTGTATTTATTTATTTCTGTATTTATTCAGAGCTTACAGTAACACAATGTGTATCGCCTAATGTCTTTTACATTACGTTTAGATTCTAATGCTTACTTGGGGAAATTTATTCCCACAATAAACTGTTATAGAAAGGAAGAAAATTAGCTTGCTGAATTGTATTATTCTAATGCATCTACCCTTGCTTATATTCTCTATCTTTGCCCCAGTTATGGAAATTGTGGAAAATGGGAAAACCGACCTCAACAGGGAAAGTAAAGGTGTTGAGGGTGGAAGTTAGGGGCGGAGTTAGGGGTGTGGTTTTGGCCAGGCTTTTACAAATATATCTTTTGTAGTACTGTAGAATCAAGGAGCTTTCATGGCACTGTTTGTCTTGTGCAGCTATTTTTCACTTTTAAAGCCCAGCCACAGTGCATGCTAGTATGCTATAAGACGTTGAATATATTGTCCCATCTCTTTTTGGAAGCAGTCTGCTGTAGGCTTGTGATCTTTGTGTTTTTGCTTAATGTTCAGTAAGGCATTATGTAATTATGTCTATAAATAATTAAGAAGTGAGAGGTGAGATACCTTAATAAGCCATTTAATATCTACTGGTTCTAAACAAAATTATTGTATGAAATACAAGTCAATAATATCTTTCTTCCTCTTTTGAACATGTTCCCATTAATTATCAGATGAATAAAGTGTTTTCATGTAATTAATCTGGTGTGGTTGTAATTAATCTGGCTTTCTTCTTTAAAAGGGGTCCATCAATTAATGTTTGAAGCTGCAATCCATAACATTCACCCATCTGTGTGTAAAACATAAAATTGCAGGTTACTTTACGTACTTTGTATGTATGTTGGGAATCGGGGTGAGGAAATTATGAACACTGATCTGACATGAGCTTGTTCAATAACTCATTTTTTCATTTAACCGCAATAAAGGTTACAGACTGCAGATTTATTATAAAAAAGAAAATATTAAGTGTTAAGTAACATTAAATAACATTTAAAAATGTGTGTTGTAGATGCTAAAAACAGAAAATAATAAGTTTTAAAGAGTTTTACACTGACGTTACCAATCCGATAAACATTTTAATTCATCTGAACACTTTGCGGATGTGCTGTGATTGTAATGGGGAAAACTACCACACGGGGGCGCCAGAGTCATCGGTTACTGGGCAATGAATGTCAAAGGACTACAGTGAGCATTATCTTCAGTATTTTATTTACGACGAATGTATAAATAGTTAGTAGCCATATATATTCAATTATTTCTTGTATGATTTATTATGTAAGGTAATTTGTGACTTGGTAGCTACAATGGAGAAGTCGTCAATGCACAAGGTATTTCGCAGAGCTGTACATTCATACAATAGCCACCAGATGGCGCACTTTCACAGTGATGAGATGGCGCCTGTGTGCATATAGACTGTATGCACATAGAGGGTTTAACTGAATGACTGGTTATATATCTCAGTTTAACCTCTTCCTAATATATAGGGTAATAAAGAAACACTTTATAAAATGTCTTGCTTATGGTTGTATACATCATCATCCCAGGCACTTTTTGACTTTTGCAGTTTAATGAAGGTGATTCGTCTTCAGAGGTTTACAGGTATTTTCTGCAAACAAACCACCTGTGCTGTGAAACAGGTGTGAACCTGTGAAGGTCAGAGGCACGTTTCAGGTGTGATGTCCAGCAGATTGGTCCTTAAAAAGCTTCCTTCAGATATAACACCCAGTCTCACCTGCGCACACACACGTTCACTCTCCGGGTGCCTATCAGCTGTGATAAAAACATTTCCCACCTGGATGGGAAAATGTCTGTGGACCAATCTAATGAAATAGATAGAGTCATCCATACATCATTTAGCAATTACAAAGCATATGGGAAGGTGTGTCATTTAATGATATGTAAATACAAGCATAAGGAACTCAGTGAGGAACTGGACCTGTAGAATTAATGCTGTGACCTTTTCATTTGAGATGGAGATCAGCTGGTTAAAGAGATTAAAGTAACAGTCCACCTAAATGAAAATGATCTACAAAATTACACTCAGCATAAGCACAAAAAAAGTAGTTCATAATTTGTATATCACATATATGATTAGAAAACAATAGTCCCAAAACATGCAAAAACAAATGCTTTTTAATTCATTAATTTTAATGGTTAAAAATGAACAAAGTTGTCTTACCTTATCCTGATTCGCAACGGTAAGCTTATAATAATGATTTATCATTTGAGTGGTCAGGTCTGATTTCCTGGAAAATGTCAACTTGCTTTATTTGACTTTGCATACGTAAAGAAAAATGCATAATGTAACCTGCAATTTTATGTTTCAAACGGAGACGGCAGTAGTGAGGCAAACGTAACAGATTGCTGCTTTAACAAGCCATGTTGAAACTGAGGACAGCTGGCCACTGTGGAGTGTATGATTGTCAGTAAAATATATTTCAGGGGATTTGGGATGTAAATCATATTGACTAAGAAGGCTATATGAACATCTTTTTGGGTGCTTGACAAAATCTTGATTTTCTTTTCATTTTGGGTGTGCTGTACCTTTAATTAGCCTTATGGCTTTCCATTTGCTTTAGTTTTGTTCTTCATTTTCTGACACGTCTAGTCACCTCAGTTTAGCATTAACCTGATAGGTAGCATGATGAGGATATCAGATGGAGACCATTGTGCCATGTGCAAACATTAGCATAGTCGGCGGGCCTCTGATGCCACACAATAGCCTTGCTGGGAGACTAAAGAAACCCAGCTAAAGATAGACTTGTTTGCGTATGACTCATGTGGTCAGTTCCCGAAGCATCTGACTCAATGCTAACGCACAAAGCTAATAAAAACCCTACATGAACTCCCAGTGAATGAGATTGCTCCATTCTGCTCTGTTTGTCCCGCATACGCGCAGACCGAATGCAATCCCACAGTGCCTTGCACCTTCAGCTGCGAAGACCTGCACTGGGTTCTGAAAACCAGCGACTCATCTGGGTGTTTTTTGAGCATAAATCTACATGAGTGATTTTACAGTGGACATGTCTGTGATTGTAGTTTGGTAGCCTTAAAGGGACAGTCCACTCAGAAATGAATTCTGTCATTATTTGCTCATGTTTTTCCAAACCGTGTATGCTGTTATTTGTTCAGTGAAAACATGAAACATGTCTTTTCTCCCATACGGCAGTGTCTGTGCCGTTTTAGTGACCACATCTGTAAAGGTTACACAAGAACAAAACAACCTTCTGTTGTTGCAGCCATGATAAAAACTGTTTTCGGTTTTCTCATCTTCCATGGCAAACAGGCAACGTGAGGATGTTTAAATGACAGAGTTTTCATTTGTAAGTGAACTACTGTTTTGAAATTGCACTGATACATCACAAAAGGTGTGCAGTGTGTGAGTATTCGTCATTAGACTTTATTCCTGTAGTTTGCTCACAGGAATATCAGTTTATTATTTCATTTCTCATAGATCCTAATCACTTAAATTGCAAGTGACGCCAGCATGACGTAAGCACAAGACCTTAAATTAAGCATAGTGTGACAAGTCAATCATCTTCTGTCACAGTTCAAAGCTGTGCGTTACACTTCAATTGTGCTACCATAGGGGGTGCAGTGGGGCTGAGTTTGTGTAGTATCTTTATTGTTGCTGAGGCGTGGAGACTGTCTGTGGGCTAGAGCTCTGCTTCAGCCCTATACGGCTTCCTTATCAGCCCCAGCCTGCTGGTAAAGTCAGCCTGCAGTGCATTGAAGAGCCAAACCCACCGCCACACAGGGTCCTGTGAAAATAACCATGCCTGTAGAACTGTACAGAATAATAAAAAAGTGAGAGAGTGCATGAAAAACAGTATGAAAAAGTGCTATGAATGTGATATCAGGTAGTTTCCATAATCATCTCATGTCTGCATAAGTAGGTGCATTCTGAATATGCTTCACAAATTTGTGGGCTACTACAGATGCTAAAAAATGTGTGTATATGTTAACCTGTGCCCAAAGATGAACTCCCTAATAGGTGTTCTAGATAGCAATCATTTCAAATAATAAATAAGATTTAACCTAATGTAAAAATTGAACACATCTATATGCAAAAATATATTCTATAGCATGAAAATGTGCATGAAAGTATCTATATTTGTTAAACACCCAGTCTGTGCATGTAGTACTTATCCCAATGGACCTGTAAACATGAATTAAATGAATCTAAACTTTTTGTAATTCAGTTTTCTCCTAAATACACTGAACATCGTGTTGTTTTCTAAACTGGAGGGTGTTTAATGAAAACTGAAATGTCCACGCAAATATTCTAGCATATTAATTCACGCGCCAGCGTTTGCCTTTCAGGAGTGCGGGCGTATGCCGAGTTTTAATATCGTTAAAACCCAAAGTACACGTCCGATATCGTCTCTTGCAATGGATAAATATGCACAATATACATAATGCATGAGTTTAACGAGCCGTGACGTCACAAAGGAGTTGCGTGAGCGCAGCTCGACGCGCGTCGGTCAAATTAATGAAGCGCGTCTGACCCGCGCGCGCTTAAGGAAGCGACAAACAGCAACAAAAGCGTCGTAAATAAGACGCGTATTATTGGGAAAGCGCAAACGAAAATGAAGCAAACTCTGTGAGTGAGTTCGGGAACTTGACGCGCAAGCGACGCGGCGCTTGACGCGTCTCAAGCGCGCGTTAATGCACGAAACACGCACACCGTGCATGCGCTCGTCCGGTCGTACGGCCGCATACGACCGAGCGAGAAGACGGGCAGCTTATCGCACATCTTACGCCCAGAGTTCAGCTCTGAGATGCCCAACGCGCCGCTCACCAAACTCGGCGCGCAGGCACGAGTGGCCGGTCTCAAGCTCCCCTCTCGGTGAATTGATTCTACTATGAGCCTACCCGAACCGGAGCGAGAAACGGCGGGGGGGTGCGCCGCGCCATGTAAACTTTTAACCGGGCGAACGTCATTTATGTACCCGCTCCATCCGTCGCGTACGTTACTGAGGACGCGAGTCGCGCGTAGTTGTTGAACGAAGCCGAGCGCGGTTGTATGAACGCGGATTTTTCCCTTTCCCTGGAGCGCCCGTGTCCCCTCCGTGAAAAAATGGAACGTTCCACAATTTATTCCAGGGAAAGACTGACAGTTTTTTGGGTCATGAAGCAGCTGTTCGAGTCAGCGGCCGCTCCCCCCTCCGCTAGAATAAGAAATTAGTCCATTTTAAAGTAAATAACTAAACCCCGAAGCTGATAAGGGAGCGTTATAAAATACTGTGCCTTTCTGATTTTACGGAGAGAATGGACTTGGGATAAAGGCACAATACATGTGAATGTTTCTGTCCTATCATATTATGGAAATGTGAGATCTAAATATTTAGCATCGTATATGAAGGAAGAACAATGGATGGTTATAGCCTGGACCATCACAATAGAGCTACAGTATCAACTCGGTATAGAAAACCTCCCATGCAGGGTAGAGATTTACAATGTGGTTAGTTACGCACGTTTATGTAAATAAGGGAAGTGACGATGGTCTGAAAGATTTAGTTTACTGTGTTACGTGTTAACTACTATGTTATAGCCCGTAAGCTTCCGTATACTTGTGTAGATACGTACTGCTGTCACCTGTAAAAACAAGCCAATTGATCACATTTTTAACAAACATGTTTCGGTCCAGAATATCACTGAAACATGTTATGGGACCTAGATCTGGTGCAATAGCAAACTCGCATCACATCAGTACACACAAGTAGATAGATTGCATTTTTTATTTGCGTGGTCGGGTTGCACTTGTTGCATAAGCAGCATCAGTAATCTCTTATAAATCACGGTTAATCTGGATAGATCTGATGATACCTGAGTCTTGTATACCTTGTGCATTCTGTTCCGTTTGGAAACAAAGATTTCCACTCCTCATTTAGAGAGCCTGTATTAAAAAACAGTCATGAATTATTCAGTGAGATTTATATAGAGTTACTTTTCTCATGGAAGTGCTTTTTCATTCTTATTCATCGCGTAGCCATGATTTATTCTCTGTGAGATCTGTACTGCCCCAGCACAGAACGGCGAAACATGACGTGAGATTTCAATGACCCGTTACGGCACGCATCTCGCCTCTACAAGACCCTGTCAGATTTCTCACGCTACAGTTCGGCTCGTAGATAAAAACGCATCTCGTATTTCGCTGAACATACAATGCGTGTTTGATGTCAGATTTAGGGGTTCATTTTTACCCCCAGTGTGGCAGTAGATGTCAGAGTGGCCTGTATTAACGCCTCGCTTTGACTCTATCTGTCCAGCATCTCAAGTCAGCAACCATCATCCGTTCCTACTCCAGCCCGTAATGGAGATCATATGTTGAGCTGGTGCTGAAACCCAACACGAGACCTCCACATCAAATAAAAGCTGCTGCCAGGAGTGGGGCCTGCAGGATCTTTGCCGCTCCTGGAGAATGAAACCATATCTCCACAGGCTAAGAACACAGGCCGTAAAAGCACAGAGGGCCCCCCATGTCCCCCAAAAAATTCAATGTGATCAGGCTGGGATGAGTTCACTTTTGAGGTATGGGAAAGAAAGTTGATCAACTGTAGTAAACTGGAGCCATCTCTGTCTCTATGTCCTCTTTTTGTGTATTTTGTGTATCGTACCAATTTTATATGACTTACACAACTAGCATTGACACGTTACACAACAAACCTTGACATGTTTAGGATATGTAGAGAGAATTGGCCTACCAACGCTGCCTGATTTAACCCCAAATTCTTTAATAGCACCTTACGTAATTTTTCGTGACGTTGCCTTTAAATATCACTGAGTGATATTTTTGCATAATATTTATGGTTCATTTTTATTTTAAACTATTTTGCATAATTTTCCTGTACTTTCTGTAAAGCTTTCTTGCAGCAATGGACATTGGGAAAAGAGCTAAAGTATGCTAATTTAATGTGGTAATTTAGTGTAATGAAGTATACAATAAAAATAATTGCTATATTAGACATCACCAACAATTTAATACATTTAAAACATTTTAACTAATTTCGCACAAAATACAAGAACACGTTCTGTATGCGAAACGGATGTCTGTGAACTGATAGTCAGTGATAGGTGTATGTTTACAAAAAAATATTGATTTCCAAAGATCCAAAATACAATTTATGTTTTCATTAAACAGTAGCTAAAACATGCCAGCAGTCAATCGTATGTTTGTAGAATAGAAAGCATTACAACATTTATCCAATAAGAAAGTTTACCACCAAATAACTGGACAAATGTTTTCAAACCAGTCCCTAAAAAGGTGTCAGTCGCCTATATCCATACCGCGCAGCACACATGGCAATTGTAATTGTTCACACAAAACCTTGACATAGTAATTTTCTTAGTCAAACCAATTGAAAAGAATTCAAGCAAAGGTATGAGAGTCAATCAAGAGCATCTAATCCCATCAGCCCCAGCACAGACTTTGCAGCTCATGTAACAGCCATTTACATTTATTCATTTGGCAGAAGCTTTTATCCAAAGCAACTTAGGCCGTGCCCTCACCACACGACTGTCAGACTACCAGAGTCTCTGTATACTGCTCACGTTAACCAGCAGTCTTTCTTGTCATCTGTCATGTTGTTGATGTAGCAGCATGTGTACTTACACGACTGAGTTCAGACAAGTTGTACAAATGACAAGATCTTTGGGCAAGAGGCTTCCCTCATTAACAGTAAAAAAATGTTTTCCCACATAAATGCATGCGAGAAAAGGGAATTGTTTACGGGGATTTGCAAGAAGTCAGTGTCAGAAATTAATGTTTTATGAAGGTGCAATATTTCATGACAGCAGTTATTTTTCAGTGCTATTTTGCATCTGTGGGGGGCATATGTTTCTCTAACATATTATATATAACATATATCACATAAAAACACACTGTCATTATATATGTCAAAGACACCATTTTAATCACTGTCTGTAATATGAATGCTTGAGTAGACAATCATTTTTGCTTATACTATTTATTTAAACTTACACGGTTCGATTATTTTAATCAAATGCCATTCTATGTTGCCACTGCATTCATCAAATCACAATCAATCTAATGTGATTATATATATATATATATATCCTAACATTTTGGGCCCCATTTAGAGTATATTCTGCTCTGTTCAGCTGTTATTGGATCAGAATGGTTGTTAACACCAGGCAGTATATTTACAGCAGGTTTCTATTAGAACTCATCACAGATCCTGTTTACACCTGGCATTAAAAACCATTCTGGGCTATCCAATCATAAGTGGACAGGCTAAACACAGGTGTAAACAGGGTCTGTGATGAGTCACGGCAGAAACCTGAGTTCTGAGTTTTGCTGTTTCACACACACACACATTGGCTGTCCTCAGATCAGATGTTATCTGTTGAGGAGGCATCTGTGGTGCGGATGGCTGATGTGTGAACAGGATAAACAGCAGCAGTGGGTATAATCCACTGCACGCAGTCCGAGAGTCGTGTGGATTAGCTGCCTCCGGCTCTCTGAGTCTCTTCACTCTGCTGTGGCACCTTGAAGGAAGACTAATTGAGCCAAATCTCATTATTTAGGACCTGGACACTTAGACGATAATCAATTGGACCCTGTTTTTTTTTAAGGGTAGTACTGACGTAGCTACAACTAGCACTGCTGAGGTAATAGGAGGAGGAAAACTGATTCATTGTTCATTGATCACACTTTCCATGAATAAAGAAAAAATATTACTATTATTACTGTAATCTAGCTAACAGGGTTGGATGGTTAATCAAAAAGTAAAAAAAATAGAATGAGAATAAGTTGCACATAAAATCTGTGACAGCTGCCCAGCTAACAATTTTAGGATGTAAGAGCGTTTCCATAACGTTTCCATTAAGTAAGAAAAATGTTCTAGGAATATTCAAAATGTCCAGTTTTTTAGACATTGTATTAAAATTATTAGCTACAGGAAGGTTGGCCTGTAGCCAACTATTAGCTATGCTTGTTTATAAGAACATTATTTAAACATTTTTATAATCTGTAATGTTTTTAAAGCATTCCATTAACAACTTAAGAATAACATTTTGACATACATATATGGTATATAAACGCTTTAAATTTCTACTACTGTTACTTCAAAAATGTTTCCTGATAACTATCAGATAACTTTTAGTTGTTAGCCAATGGTCTGAGAACATTCTAAGAACGTTCCTTTTTAGCTAACATCTGAGGTTTGGGACATTAAAAATAGTTAAAAATTACCTTGTAAATTTAAATTAATCGAATATTCAGCCGATTGTGTCAACATGATTCATTGCAGGATTTTAATAGTTACAAAGTCAAGAAGGTCAAGGATTCTAGGACACATGAAATTGGGCTTCTGTTGCTTTAAAAAGTCATGAGACACCAAAATGCACCGTATTCGTAAAAATTGCATTTTTAAAGTCTTCAAGAAGTGACCTTTCTGAGTGTCACATTTGAAGTGAGTGTAATTTATAATGTTTATAAGATAGATGAGTTTTGATAGCTATTAAAGCTTTGAGCTACACTTCTCAATTCATTTCCTGTGCTGTGAAACTTTCAAAGTACTTCTAAACTATTCTGAAAATACGAAGACCAGTTTTTGAAAATCATTTCTAAAGTCATGAAAATTCAAACAGAAGTATGGTGCGATCCGTCTGGGGCATCAGTGAAGAGCGGCAGGCTTTTATGAAGTTTTCAGGAGGACAAGAAAACATGGAAAAGCCAAAATTTTAAAAGGCCAACCTTCTACTTTTATGCAAAACAGTGGCGAATATATCAAAAAGCTCAGGGAAAGTAAACGATTATGACCATTATGGGCCAAAAACTGGGAAGACGGCGATCCCCAGTGTAACACATCTAGCGCATATCCACGTGCCCTCATTTACATGCTTACATGCATATGCAAACAGGCGTGAATATGTACGCGTGGAGGACGCTGAGCAGGACGGAGCGCTTTAGGAAGACTCCTAGAAGGAATAGAATGCTGGGATTTGGCACGCACCCCCACTGGAGGAGGTTCAGAGCTGCAGTCGGCATAACAGATGAATCACAGAGAGCTGATAAAGATGGAAGATGTATTAAAGGGCCACGGAGGGCAGGGGCAGGGCTGAGGGAAGTGGTTAGAGAAAACAAACCTCAGAGATGCAAGGTGAATAAGTAACGTTTCATTTTAGGATGAACTGTTTCAGCGTATAAAATATTTTAGCCCGTCAGTGATTAAGTGATAAAGATGTGCACGCAGTAGTACACTTCTGTGCAGGAATGCTGCCATAAATGTACACTTTATGTTTTCACCTAATGTAATCATGTTTTGTGCTTCTAGTTGTGTTTCTGTAGCTTAGACTGGTAAAACATGGCACTAGCAGCACCAAAAGCATGGGTTTGATTCCCAGGGAATGCACATAGCAATAAAACATATAGCTTGAATGCATTTTAGGTTATTTTCCCTGAAAAAATGTTTCTTTCCATGAAAGAATGTTTTCTTTAAAATAATGTTTCCATAATGTTTCCTTCATTAAGTAACAAAAACATGAATAAAATAAAAATTTGTTCATGTAAGTGAACATTCAAAATCATTTTTTAGATATTGCATTACTGTTAATAATGTAATGTAAGAACGTTATTTAATTCTGTAAAGTTTTACAGAATTGCACTAACAACGTTAGAATAACATTTCTGAAATATGATATATGACATTAAAAGCTTCCATATTAACGTTGTTGCAAGAATGTTTTTGAGCACTTTAAGGGAACTTTTAGACAACATTAGCCAATGTTCTGAGAATGTTCCATGTTAGCAGGGTCTAGCTAAAAGTGTCTGCCAAATGCAGAAGTGTAAAGTAAATGTTATGTTCTTGAGTTAGCCTGTATATGCACACTGTTTATGCCGCATTCTCTTATTACATTACAGTGTACTTTAAATTACCTGAGGTATAAAAATGCTTGCTCATTTAAAAGGTGTCAGTGCGTGTTTATGTGAGCGAGTGTAAATGCGCAGTGGTGAGTATTTGAGAAAAGAGGCTTGTTTCCGGTGTGCGTGTACAGTATGTGTGTGGGACCCGCATTTTGTTCTTAGGAGTGTGTGAAGGTGTGTACGTTCGTGAGCACTGCCGTTGTGTGTCAGTGAGGAGGGTGTGTATGAGAGCGGGCGTCACTGTAGAAGTATGTGCGAGCAAGTGTGTGTGTTTCTGTGAAATAATGAACACCTCTGTGTGTGGCTGACTCTGCGTGTGTGTGTGTGTGTGTGCTGGTAGCCTGTTGGGTAAGCATATGTATGCATCCAATTATGTGCCTGTGTGTTGTCAGTGTTGCTGAAGGTATTTGTGTGTGTGTGTGTGTGTGTTGCATGAAAACAAGTGAGAAAATGCGTGTTTGTGCGCAGGATAGCAGTTTGTGTGTGTGAGAAAGCTAGAGAAATGGCTTGGCAGTGATATTTTTCCTGCAGTAATCAGGCAGAGTACAGCTCTGGCCCTGTGTACCTCTCCCTGCCTGTGGTTTGTCCACATGCCTCGTCTGCTCGCAGTGGGGGAGGGTTGCATGTGTGTACGTGCGTGCGTGTGTGTGTTTGTATGCGCAGTTTTAGGGGTGTTGAGGCCCTGGAAGGGAACAGGCAGATCTTGTTAGCTGGCCTGACCCACGAAAACACAGTCAACAATGCAAAACACTGAGAAGGGAGCTGATATCAGCCGAGACACATGACAATGCAGCACAAAATAAGGACGGGAAAATTCCTCGGCTGGCATTTCAGACCATACAATCAAACTGCAAATGTCATCAAACATATATTTTTCATAAACTTGAGCTGCTCTGTTCATTTAGCCTTAAGTAAAATGCTCAATTTTCTCACTTCCCTGGTGTGATGCAAGAAAATCAGATGCGCTTTTACCTGCGACATTAAAGAATCTCCCATGGAAAAATTTGATTTCATTGTTCTGGAGATGTAATAGAGTTCTCAGTACAAGATTTGTTTTTAAATTCTGTAGTGAAGACACAAAAGAGACAATTGTTGATACACTCTTCCTCTCACAACTGGATGAGAAATATTTCAGGTTTATGAAATCTCTGACTTTAAATTGCAGACTTGAGATTTGAGATACTGTTAAGATCTCTCTTGACACTCCAGTGGAGACACTTGTGAGATAACTGTAGTTTGTTTAATGAGAGAAACATCAGAAAAGCAAAAGACGTAAGCAAGTCTCTATTTGTTCTTTATCCAATCTTCTGGCTGTCCAGTCATTTTCTGTGATTTTTATATCCTAAGGACACAATTTGATGCAAGAAAATAAGATGTGACATTAAGAAATCTTTTGCCATGCTTAGACAGAATATTGTTCTTTTCTGCTTCCCCGACAGCTCTAAGTCGGAGGGCTCTGTTCCATCTACCTACATCACTGAAATGGCATGCGTGGTCCACCACATTGTGGTTGGACTTTTTTCATGCACGGATAGGCTTTTTCTTGTTGCTCTTAGCGATACCTGCTTTTGATTAGCTCGTAACGACGATGGAATCGGGTGCAGAGTGAAATCTCTCTCACAGACATGTGCAATTCTTATACACTGATTCATACTCTGAGATATTGCATACACACTCGTATTTGAGTCAACAAAGATGTTGATTTCTAACGGTTAGCTCTGTTCTGTTATGAATCGGCTACTGTTAACAATCCAATCAGTTTCTTATAGTTAAAATTAAACCTCACCTTAAATTTGCTCTTATGTTGTTTCAATGGAAATATGTGACATTACAGAAGCAGAATGGGTGTTGAATGTCTTTGCTACTGTTGTTGACTTTAAAAAGTAGTAATGTGTAGTTTGGAATCCAAACAAAGGGTTAAATAAAGCGGTCTTATTTGATTATTTTCAGATTTTCGTGTCACACTTCTGTGTATGTTAATCGTTAAGTGAGAACATACGGAAGAAGAAAATCCATCACCGGCAGCCATCAGAAACTCAGGATTTTGCCAGAGTTATTCTGTGTAAATTGCAGCACTCGAATAGACAGACAATGAGATGTTATGCAGCTGTTGCTGCTGTAAAAAACGTTTTGCGATTTGAATTCAGTGGGAACAGGAGGGACGGTGAACTGTAATGACTTCCTGTGTGCCGTCGTCTCTGCTGTGTTTCTGTGACATCACCCACTCTAATTTCAGCCCGCAGAAAATCTCTGCGACTGTGAAAAGCCATAAACACTGAAGATTAGGTCAGAACTGCTTTCATAACCACTTTTGTGACCTCTTTCCGCCTTCCCTCGCTGACTCTCTCTTTGTCTCGCTCTGTCTCGCTCTGTCTCAATCTACTCCCACAGCACCTCACTCTTATAAACTGCTCTTTTCCAGGCTCAGGTTTTCATGTCTCCTGCTCCTAATTCCAGTATTCTCTTATATATGACCTCTTGGTTCTGATGTGAATGTTTACCTGTAGAGCTGCATCAATTAAAGAAACAGTACACACAAAAATGACAAATTGTGTACTCACCCTCATGTTGTTCTTAACCTGAATGTCTTTTTCTTTATTGTGTATCTCAAAAGTAGATGTTTTGAGGAATGTGCAAACAATGTGCCCCATCCATTGTTCCTTGGTTTCGTTAGTTCCCCATACAGCGTTTCATTTTCATAATTAGAAAATATTTAAACCTTCACTTCAGCACATAAATCTTCACTAAGGTTTATATTTCCTTCTGGAATTTTTTTCCAAACCTTGCAAAAGTAATTTAATTTCCTATGATATTTCCCTAAACATGAAAGGCAACTAGCAAGTTTGGTTTTCAAGTAAATGTATCTAATTTTGAGTAAGGTATGAGTGAAATTCAAGATTTCAATATCTTTATTGTTGTGTGTACTAGGTACAATGAAACTCTTATTTTGTTGACTTCTTTTAAGAATGATGGGGCGGAAGGACAACAGACAATAAATTACAAAGACAGTAGAAAATAAACAATAAAGAACAAAATCAGGACACATAATAAAATAAGCAATAAACAATAGCAGAAATTACATATTACTTTGTGAATAAAGAATGTTTGGTTAACTGTTCTTTTAATTATTTCTCCCCTTATATGCCAAAGTGTCTGAAGGCATCTAGACCAAACTACGTAGTTTGGTCAACCAAACCACTTAGGCCCATACAACAAATACATTGTCATTTTTGCTGTGTCAATGCGGAAATGAGCGTTCAAGCCTGTCTGTCAATCAGCAGATCATGGCTTTCTGGTTTTGAGTGTGTTTGGAGAGTGTCTGTTGAGGAAGAGGAATTTCTTCAACACTGTACAATTACAGACTGCAGAGAGAAGAACCAGGCAACAAGAGGGATGGGGGGGCGGGTTGTGTGTGTGGGGGGGCTGATAGCAGGGAGGCATTAGCATTTGTAGACTGCAATTATGTGTAATTTTCCAACAGCGGCGAAATTAGAAACCAAACAAAACAAGGGGCCAAATAGACTGTGTGGATTAGCTCCTCACTGACACATCTGATACAGTGAAGAGAAAAAGATGAGTAGACGCAGAGCGGGGGGTGGGCAGGTGGGGGGCGGGCGTTGTTGGCGACATCATCCATCATGCAAATATTGACAAACAGAAGCATCTACGAACAGGTTGGTCGGCGTGGCGATTGAAGCACAGCGGATTCCTAGAGCACATGGGAAGTGTTGGGCGGGATCGGAGAAGAGTTGTTCATCAGTGGTATCGCAGTACATCCGAATGATTAAATATTGATTATTAAATATTATTCATATAATGATTAAATATGAACGCTCTCCCTTTATTGGTGGTGGCCATTTTAACTGTGATGAAACAAAGATCTTAATTCCACTTCGAGACCCCCAAATAGGGTTTAACTAGAACTATTGATTTAAAAACACGGTCAAGCTGAAATAAAATAATGAAGAAGAAATGAAAAACTAAAATAAAAGAAATCAAAAATATAAAAGACCCACAACTAGCAAACTAATGTAAAAGAAACTAAAAATATAAGACCCCAACTAGCACGTTTACATTGAAAACAATGTCCTGTGTAAAAGTCCTTTAAAATTCCCATGTGATCTGTTTCTTACTGTAGATGATTGTCAGTTTTTCAAATGCATTTTGATCGATTACAAGACATAGTTGACATTTGACCGCAAACATGCCTCACTGTGCCAACAAACATGTCTTTGCAATGTTTCCCCTTCGTTTATAAATAGAAACGAGAGTAGAGTAGGTTATCCAGTTTACAAGTAGAGAACCGATCCAACTGCAATCAGCGATCTGTGATCGCTCCTTTGAGAAAATGGGCAGGTGCGAAAAACAAACAAGCACTGGAGAAATGAAGCCAACTCAGTGAACCACATACAGGCTAAAACCCGCCAACAGCTCCAGAGAGAAAAGGGGAAATGAGGTAATTAGGAAAGGTTTGGTTGAGAGGTCTGGTCTCAACAACCACTCAGCTATGGCTAAAGGTTGTGCCTTCAATGACATCTGGACGGCGGTGATTAAATTCCGGTGTGTAAATAATCCCATCAAATAGGAACAACATAACAACCCCTGTTTAATCCTTAATTACCCTAGCTCCTCCCCCACCTTCAAATTCTGCATTAATTAGAAGCCTGCTAATGTGTAACCACCTCCAATCTTGTTCCCCTGTAGCTATGGATTTATGCAGTAGAAATTGACTTCTTCTCCTCCTCTGCTCTCTCATGAAATGCTGGTCTTTAGACAAGTTCACAACCTGTCTGAGATCTTCTCGTCTGAGCTGGAGGGTAAAACAGATTTAGTGAATTTCACAATTTCGAGAATGCAGCATGATCAAAGACATAATGTCAGCTCAAGGAGATGTATGTTGTTTAAAACTATATAATTAGATTCAAGTTTATGCATTACGTATATTAAAGAATTACGACAACAAAAGCATTCAAACCTGAAATTCTGAATGAAATCTGGTCCATTTTAAAGCTCTGAGTAAGAACTGCCCTTTAAGACAGGAAGCAGCTATCTGACTGACGTGTGACATGACTAATCTCAGCTGGTTATTTTTTCAAATCACATTTAAAGCAGTGAGAAAGTGATGTTTGAGGTAACTTTGAGAACAAAGCTTAATATATCAGTGTGCCTGGAACAATGGCTAATGTTCTCTAAACATTCTAGTTATCCAAAAACTCTCTTGCAGTAACATTAGTAGAACATTTTTAAACATTATATATCATATATATTAAAAATTATACTCTTAAGTTGTTAGTGAAATTAAAAAAATGTTTCAATAATGTTCTTATACCGTTCAATAACTGGAAATTTTGAACATTCCTAGAACATTCAAAATAACATTTTAATGTTTTTGTTACTTAACGGAATAGGGAACATTCTTACAATCTAAAATTGTAAGCTGGGATGCCATCTAAATATTAGACCTCCTTCTGAATCTCCACCAAAAACAGCATAAACATTTTCTAAAGACCTCGTTTTCTCACAAAATTAGCAGATAAGTTAAACTTTCCTGACTGGAATCATCCACGAGTGTGTAATTTGGAAAATGAAACTATCCACTAAACCTATTTCTGGACATTCTGCTCAGTCTATATGCTGACTGTAAATATGTTAATATGCTCATGTCATGCTGATACAGTCATACAGCCCTTCTGTGTGTAGTTTAGTCTTGTCTTTAAGCCCTGTCTCCATAACTTTATGCTTGATGACATGATGAACATAGTACAGTAAATCTTCATGTCCTTATGAAAACGTTGCGTCCTTTTGTCTTACATTGTTGGCCTAAATTGCCACCTTCAGTTTTAGAAAGCTGGAATAGGGTGCACAATTATTTTTGATTTATCTCTTTGGACATAACCCAGCATATTGAGTTGATTACTGTCATGCGTGCTCCAGATTCTGATAGAAGTCTGTGGTCTCATTATTGACATTATTTTGTATGAACAATTCCTCTATGTCCTCTACTTGAGCATTGTTCTTCATTAAACAGCAGCCGGTAATAATTCGCTATCCATTCTGTATCATTGTCTTAGTAATGGGTGTATAGAAGATGTATGATGCTGTAGCATTGGGCAGACACATGCAGGGAGACAGACTGGCAGATGGATAGATGAAGAGATAGCTGTCATAGGGGTTGGGGGGGTGGCTTCAGGCTTACATGTAAAACATGTAAAGCATTTTAAATGTGCGTGTAAGTTAGAAGAACATGGGGAAAAACTTTGCCATGTTTTAATAAACAAACATTACAAAATGAATGATACATTGACAATATGGGACATTTTTTTTCATTATTTACTCACCCTATTTTTCTTCCATGTACAAAATTACAAAGAAAGCAACCTTTAAACTAAAATACATACATACATTTTTTTGTAGCTTTAAAGTCTTAGCCCCTATTCACTTTCATTATACAGAAAACAGTGGCCAGGATATTCTTTAAAGATTCACTTTTTATATTCCACCGAAATTAGTAAAGTCATACAAACATAAAAGAACAGTGAGTTGCAGATCACAGATTTTGTTTTTTTGGGTGGACTGTCCCTTTAACAACAGGCAAGCTCAGAAGCCAGAGTGTGCCTCTGTCATCAGATGAGATGGGCCAGTGGTAAGTATTCTTTGCAGACTGCTTCCACTCTACATTATTCCCTATCTCTGGCTTCTAATCTGCAGAGCGGGAGCGCCGGATCTCTGCGGGTCACAATCCCCCTGCGCTCCTGCGGTGCCCCTCCCCCAACCCGAGTAATTGGACACAGCTTCAGTAAAGGGTGCGCGTCTTTTCTTTTTTTGTTTTAGCACGGCAAGCAGTGGAATGAAAAGAAAGGCTTTCTCTGTGGTAAACGAGGGAGAATGAAAGAAAGACACAGAAATAGAGGTGTTGGGGTCATTTTAACCTTTGTTGCTGGTGCGGTATATTCTGTGCCCTGGCTACCATCCAGTGTGAACGCACACACACATCTGTCTGAATTTTATTAAGGTTACTTCCACATATCTCTGCTGCCAACGAGGCAGCTCGGTTGCCCGGGAGCTATTAAGTCATTAAGTGAACACAACACACAATCACACCCTGAGAGTAGAGGTCCCCGCATTACCTATCAGTCAGTGCGTATCGATTCCTAGCATGTTAGCCGGCCCAGCAAGCCTCCGTTTAAATATCAAGGAATTCAAATTCAGTTGTACCCTCAAGGCATGATGAAAGCTGATTGGTGGAAATCATTTCATATTATGTTAAAGATCCAATTAAATCATTTGAAAAGTGCGGTTTTCTTTTCTGTGGTGATATATTTTCGTTTAAAACAGGAAGTTGGTGTGGGACATATTGAAGGGCTTGTCTTTTGTTAATACCCCAGCTAACAATTTCCCTAATGTTCCCACGTTAAGTAACAAAAACGTTAAAAATGTTATTTTGAAAATTCTGGGAACATTCTGCAAGAACTTTTCTAATAACTTTGAGAGAACTTTTAGAGAACATTAGCCAACATTCTGAGAACGTCTCCTGTTAGCTGGGAGTCAATACGGTCTATATAACAATAAGTTAACGTCACCACTCAGATAGTTAAAGTCTAAAAAACTGTGATTGACTTCCGGGACATCCACCCATACAGCTGCTATATTGAGTGTTGTGATTTATTCCATTCATTTTATAATGAGTGGCCTGGGAATGTTTCCATTCTAGAGAGTATTGTAATGGAGAAAAGTCTGGATATTGGACATCACAGTGAGTCTGCATCATCAATAATTTTGGTCTGTAAGAGAACGATTGTAAAGTTTTAAAGGTGTATGTCTGCTACAAGATCGTTCTGTCAACTTTAACGAGTACACTAGCTTATAGATGGCCTCAAAGCCAAAATACATAGACTAAAAGCCACAAAACTCCAATTGTGATTTCATAGGGTTTTTTAGTGCTCTGTTAAAATGACACTCTCTTCTACTGACCAGAAATTCTTATCCGGTTGCAACAGTGAAGAATCAGCGATGCACCATTGCGCTGGGATAGTCATTCTTGCGTTTAATGTCAAGCGCAGCATCTTTCTGCTGCTGCATCTTTGCAAAGAATGTGTGTGTGTGTTTGTGTGTGTGTGTGAGAGAGAGAGAGCAAGAGAGAGAGAGAGGGATATGCATAGTAATAGATGGTATAGCTGTGTGCAGAACATCTATCATTTCTGTCTGTGATAAATGAATGTCCTGGGAAGGACTGCGGAGAAAAAGAAGGCAATAGATTAACACTGGACTATCTCCAGTCAAGTGACCTACAAACACTAAACACTACAGACCTCCCAGCATGTGTTCTATCTATCTATCTATCTATCTATCTATCTATCTATCTATCTATCTATCTATCTATCTTTCTGTCTGTCTGTCTGTCTGTCTGTCTGTCTGTCTGTCCATCTATCCATCCATCCATCCATCCAGCCAGCCAGCCAGCTAACCATTTTAGGCTGTAAGGTTGTTTCCCTTACAACGTTTTCAAAACGTAAATGTAAGTAACAAAAATGTAAAAAAAGTTTTAGGATAAGATTCTAGGAAACAGCGTTTTTGATATATGATATATATTAATGTTACTGCACAAATGTTGTTGATAACATTTAGAAAACTTTTAAAGAACGTTAGCCAACATTCTCAGAATGTATCCTGCTAGCTGGGAATCTTCTGGGTTTTTTTTTTTTAATGAGTGCACATAAATGGTAATTAATGCCTTGTTTTACTAGAATTCACTTAATATTTGTATTACTTAAACTAATTTACATTTAATAAAACTCCATTATGTGGCAACAGAAATATTCAGCAAAATCTCTGAAGGCATTAACCACTCACTAAAAATAGATAATTACTGACTGTACTGTATATTATTATCATACTATCACTAAACATCACCCTGAAACACAGTGTTGAATAATAAAGAAATCAATATTTTATCATCTAAGTGAGAGAAAAATAATACAAATAATAATACAAAGACAGGAACTCATTTTTCATGAAAAGGATAAAAATATGCCTTTTCTCATCAAGTATTTCAACAAAAAGGTTGAATAGTTGAGCCTAACACAATATTTGTAAAATTTAATGAGGTTGTTTATGAGATTTTTGGGTGTCGCAATTTTAAGAAGCATTACATTTTTTGGGGAAAAACATGCTGTAAAATGGTTGGACACAGCTACAAAGTGCATTTTTTAATATTTAACATATAAAATTTATAGAATTGTACAACAGATTATGTTGAAATTATTACATTCATAGAAGTCTGAGGTGGACATTTGATGTGTTTCAAATAGTTAGTTTTTAGGGCCTAGGCTAAGTTTATGGAAGATAATCTGTAATATTTCCCCCACAAAAAACATGGTATTTGTCATAAAGACATAAAGAGTACTAACACAATAAGGCATTTGGTAAAAAACAATCGAAGTAAATGTAAATGGCCTTCTCTCATTAACCTGTCTCTGTGACACAAGTCACTGTTTATTATGTGGTGGAGGATTATGGGAGCTATGCTAATGAGCAGTCATGTGGATGTATGTAGGTCACGTCACACACTAACACCCTCGCCAACATGCAAACTGAGACACACAGACAGACACTTTGACAGGGCCAGTCACTGGCCTCATAATGACACTCAGATTCATACATACACATAAACTGACCAACTCCAAACCCATTATTAATGGATTGTGCTAAGGCACGCAGTAATATTGCTTTTACTTAGGGTTACGAAATTAAAACAATCCACTTTCTCTGAGTATTAGAGTAGATCATTTTTAGTCAGTATTAAGAGCTTGTTTTCCAGTCAAAATATTCTTAAAGGTAGAATAGGCAGTTTCGCAGATGCTAGCAAAAGCAGCCTAGCTTTAAAAGCATAAGCTCTCGCCCTCCATTTAGAGTGATCTCCAAAGCCATGCCTCCTCCAATAGTGTATTGAGGTAAGCAAACACATAACCTGACAGGCAAGTAGGACATCCAATCACTTCATTTCGACAGAATACAATGGTTGGATGAACATTTTATCATCCTGCACCTTCCACAGAAGATATAAATATATATAAATATATTTAGACCACTTTACTTAGTGATTACTATCAGGATGTGAAGAGACTTTAAACCATAACAAAAAATGTTTCTGGAAATAATTGCCTGCCCTGTCTTTAAAGCAATACAGCTTTGCTTAAGAATCAAAGTCTGCAAGACTTGTTTTCAAATCTAAGATATCTTGAATTAAGTTTATTATTCTTATTCCTTTGGCAAACTTTATTCCTGTTTGAAAATGACTTTCTGGGGCATAACTGCTTAACGGTGGTCTTGTAAACGCCTACAACACCCTAACATCACCCTAGCACGCTCACATGTTGCTCTGGCAATATTTAAAGCCTGTTGCATTTGTTAATTTATTGCACTCGTGTTTTAAAAGCACACAAAATACCTCCTTTTTATCTGTATACATATTAGCTAATTAGCAGGCTTGCTTGATTGCACAGAACTGAAGAGAATAAATGTTTATCAGTGTTAGAAATACGTGCAACCTCTTCATTTAGCTGCTCTCAGCAATGTGCACCGGCGCGCCATGTCGAAATGGCTAGTCGCGCCCAGGCTCTATATTTATACACATTTCTCATTTTCTTGAGTATTGTCATCTGTCATCTACTGGCGTAGGTGTTGGAGAAGAACGGCTGTTTGCTTTTGGAGCATTAGTCATTTTTAGAGAGCCAGGGGGCGGAACATAAAGCTGCCCATCTACCGCCCAGCTCTCGGCGTGCCCTCTATTTTTCTCTATCTGTCTCGATATCTTTTTCTCCCTCTCTGTCCCTTTGTTGACCCCAGTGTTTTGCACAGTCCTGTGCCGAGCTGAGATCTTACCACACATCATACTGTCGATCACTGCGAGAAGCAGAAACACATTTGTACTTTCAGAACTGCAGTTTTTGCTGGACACAATGTTTGCAGCTGCATTAGCAGAAGATTGATTGGTTAGACAGAGTTTGATTGACAGATTCAGGGTCAGTGGCAATTAAGGGTGTCCAAGGTCAGCCATAAAATCTTTTCAAAATCTAGTCTGAATGCATTTGCAATGCAAGCTGTTAAAATGTATTCTATGTATTTATGTTGGTTTCATGTTTCTGAAGAAAACGTTTTGCATATGTTTTAATGTAATGACTAAAAATGTTACACAAGTACTAAAATGAATACATTTTCACACACCTTGAATGAGTGTTATATTTTAAAAAAATGTTTTATCATGAATTTATAACATTTATATGTTAATGTCTTATCATGAATTTTTACATAACATTTTCTTGCTGTTACTCCTTTTCGCACATTGAACTAAAATTTCCCATGTCAAAGTCAAACAGTCCTTTCACTGATCTAATTTTCTATGGGATACATTTTAACAAAATGGCTTCCCATCTTGGTTATATCACTCTGGCTGACTTTGATTTGGTGAAAGACCTATTTTCCGTATTATGGTTTAATTTAAGCCACACACAGAATTGTAGAAGGACTGTGTTTAGTCACTGAATCTATGAAATGTATTGTTTTCATGCAGGTTTTTGAAAAAAAATTAATAGATCCAGTCACTAAAATTTAAATGCCACGTCACTGACCCACAAAAATGTTTATGAGAACATAATGGGTTTCTGAAATGAGGGAGTCTCATCCCACTTTGGGCCAAAGCTCCAGCCGTAATATGTATCAGACCAGACTCTCTCTGATGCCTGATGTGACAGTCTCCATTACCAGTCTGCTTAAATCCCTCCCACACCCAGCACCCACACACACACACAAACACACACACACATCCCTGTAGGCACAGCGAGGTCAGGCAGAAGCATCGCTAGAGGGTTGTAAGCACACAGGATCATGGGATTGTTGGGGGGGTTCAGACTTAACACACGGCTGTGTGGGCAAGCAGGTTTGGCAAGCGCACACATGTGGGTGGTTTTGTGCGAGACAGAAAGAGTGAGCGAGAGAGGAAAGGAGAGAAGAAGAGAGAGAGGGAAATAATGGAAACCATTCAGATTTTTTGCATTGGTGAACGGTGCATACATGAAGGTCTCGTGCCGGAGATGATGTTCATCACTCTATTGTGTATTGTGATGTTATAATGCCAGGCCGTGAGTCAATAAGATGTCACTCATCTTTCATTCAGTTCCTCTCCACTGTGTCAGAGGCAAAAAGCAATTGTGTTTTACTTAAAGGGATAGTTCACCCAAAAACAAAAAATGTGTCATTGTTAACTTACCCTAATAAAAATGTGTTCCAAACCTGTGACGTTTTCTCTTCCATGAAACGTAAAAGCAGTAGTTTGTCATAATGTCTGGGATGTTTGTTTTCGTATAATGGAAATGAATTGGACTGGAATTGTGAAGCTCGAAGTGCATAAAAATATCATGAAAAAGAAGTCCTTATGACTCGTGCTGTGCATTCCATGTCTTCTGAGGACAAATGATAGTTTTGTGGCAGGAACAGACTAATATTGTAGCTGTTGTTCTCTGAAAATCTTGCTTTAGCATCTTTAAAGCCGTGGTTCCGTCGACTCTCATTGTGTGAGAAAAACAGCTTAGATGTTCTGCTGTAGAGATTCCATGTGGTTCCACAAATAATTATAAAATAATCATGAAAAAAATAATCATATGGAAAAGAAACATTTGGGGTTAACTATTCTTTTGCAGAGAATGAAGCCTGTTTTTAAAATTGTGACAGAATTGACATGAATGAAAAAATATTTATATAATGTGTACAAAAATGCATATTCAGATGAATATATTTTTACATCATGTAAAGTAATAAATCACACAATTATCTTGAGAATAAAAGGGAACTGTAGAAAAGTCAAAAGCTAAATAATTGAAATATAACCTGAACATGTTCTCATAACATTCTCCTGCTTGCTTTTCAGGGGCAAACATGTGAATAGCCATCTTAGTCCATCCTTGCGAAACCCATCAATCTCTCTCTTCATTTTATCTCCCTGTGTCTCACACACACACCCAACACACCTATACGCTCGCCCACACATTCAGTGTGCTGTGGTGGGACTGTACCTCAGCCCACAGAGACACACAGAGGAGCGTGATTCTGCCTCTGCTGTGTTCTCTTAAAGGGACAGGCGTGCACGTATGCGGCTAGTTAGCACAGTGACAGAGGCACTCCATCAGAACCGCAACCACATAACTGGCAAAAAACAGAAGGACTGTGGCTTCCTCTGCTAAATCGGGGCAGCCGTAAATCTAGTTTAGAAAAATAAGGCGTTCTGCACTTAATCTGACAAGAAAGATTCAATGCCGTAATCAAGCATGAAAACTCTCTGTTTACTAATACATGCTATGAATATTACAGTTCACCTTGTCATGCCAATTCTTTTATAAAGTCATTTTTATTTCTAAAATCAACATGTTTACAAACCATTAACTTGCATTATCTGACGTATTTCAGAGTGAAAAAAAATATGAAACAAGAAAAATTGGGGCAAGGCTTGAAATGTGTATCTGGAATCAATTAGATATGGGTGGCATTGAGATACATGGGAATGCTAACAGGTAACTCTTTTCAGGTATTATAGATTGGAGGAGAGAAACTGAAAACCAGCCGAGAGACAGTAGACGACATAAAAGATGTTTGTGATGACCATCATGAAGACAATGTCTAAAACTATATAACATGCATTGATTAACTGTGCACAATAAGACTGGAAACCCAGCCAACAGGGAACGTTCTCGGAATGTTGGCTAACATTTTCTAAAAGTTCTAAAGTTTTAAAGTTTTTTCAAAAGTTCTTGCAGTAACATTTTAAAAAATGTTTATATTATTTATATATCACATTCTAAATGTTTGAATAATGTTCTTGTAACCAAGCAATAATGTTAATGCAGCATCTAAGAAACTTTTTTCAAAATACCATTTTTAATGTTTTTGTTACTTAATGGAAACCTTAGGGAAATGTTCTTACAACGTAAAATAGTTAGCTGGGAATGTATAGTATTCTAGCACCAATTTTGCATATACTGGATCACTAATGGTATTTTGTTCATACCTTATAACAAATAAAGAGAAATCCTCTGTAGTGCACCTTTAAAGGAGAAAATAAAAGGGTTGGTTTTAATTGCACGTTGATGCTGTTTAACTGCTATGAAACAGAAGAAGTTGCATGAGTAGAAACCGGGCTGCTAAAAGCTGAATATTATGTGTAAAACCGCAGCTTTGCCAGAGTAACAAACAACAGTAACTCTGTCACCCCAGGCTATTGACTGAATCCCTGTGTTTAGTCGGATGGTCTCTTTTAAGGATCTCGTTTTAAGCGTCTTATTCCACGGCAATAAATAATGTCTGTCAGACTTCTAAGAGCTCAAGTGAAGGAGTGTGAAAGATCAGAGGGTTCGCATGAGTCAGGATTGAGTCACAGTGGCTCAGGGACAGGAGCGGTCAGTTCTGTGGGTGTTTTGGGTTTGTCTTTCCTCTCTAAGGGCCTCACACAAGCTGCAGAGCTAGACACCACTCTTGCTGTTCTCCTGGATCTCCAGGACTGATCCCAGATCAGCTTCTGGACATTCCAAGTTTTCCTATACTGACTCAGAAAGAGTGCAGAATAGTATTAGTTTTGCTTCACATTGATCCTTTAATGATTATTTTCACAGCATGATTTATAAGTGAAGTTACAATAATAAGTGTGACCAAAGTCCCCTGCAAGATGTGAGATGGTAGATGTGCAGGTTCCTCTGTGGGTTTCTGACAAATCCATATTTTGATTTGTTGAGCTGTGCTTATTTAAACAATTGCTCCCCCAAAAATAAACGTTTTGGTCATCATCCCAGCTAAGGGGAAATATTTTCAGAAAGTTCTCAGAAAATATTCCCAATAACGTTCTCTCAACGTTATTGAAAAAGTTTTTGCAGTAACGTTAGTAGAACTTTTTTAACGTTATTTATCAAATCACAAACACTATTCTTAAGTTGTTAGTGGAATGTATGGAAAACATTTAAAAATGTTTGAATAACGTTCTTATAACTAAGCACTAACATTAATACAATGTCTAAAATACTGGATGTTTTGAGCACCCCTAAAACTTTCTAAATAACATTTTTAATGTTTCTGTTACTTAATGGAAATGTTATGGAAATGTTCTTACAACCTAAAATTGTTAGCTGGGATTCTGGGTAACTGACTAACTAAACAACTGAATGGCTTTGATACTATCATCAAATTTAGTTAAAGCTGCAGGTATACAAGTAGGGTAGTGTTGGCATTATGCCCAGATAATAGCACATAGTTTTATAGTTCAATAGTCTCTTGGAAATCAAGCATTTTGATGCACCAGTTCCAATTTAGCTACATAATTTAAATATTTACTGCATAATATCGAGACTGGTGAACACTGGCTACCATGGACACTAAACACTAGCAACTACAGACAGCCTATAATCACGCTTTATGTGTTGGTTCACCCACTGATGTCAATACCTCAAGCATGCTGGCTGTAAATCTGATTATATGAAGCAAAGATGAGAGAAGGAAAACTTGGAGATGACGCATTTCATTCTTCATTGCATTTGGTCACTTTTATTGAAAATGATTCTGCAAATGTGTATTTCAAAAATACTGCGTATGTTCCTAAACATACAACATGCAATTGTTCCAATATGCAGGCAGTGTGCGGCTTCAAAGAGCCATTCTGTAGAGCTCTGTTTTGACTCGTTCCTTATGTTTTAAACCATTATGCTTTCTTATGAGTCCCAGAGCTAATTCTTAAGATGATACATAGCCTGGCTCCTTAAAGCAGCACTACGTAACAGTTGTGCTTCAGCATCGCTCTTCTGCATGGATAAATCTGACGTTTTGAGGTTTACCCATGGTTGCATGGTTGCAGATCTAAACCAACAGACACTTGGAGTAAGAAGAACGTCTCAGAGTATCAATTTTGTTTCTGATTTCCTTCCCTAAAATCCCCTTGGAAAAACACAAACAGAAAGATATTAAACATATTTATCATACAGTAAGAGTATAGAGCTAATAAATTCATGTAGATAATATAGCTCAGATAATTTGCTCTCAGGAGCATTTGATGAGAAATGTTTGAGTTTCTATTAAAATCTCTGATGTCGTAATGCCGTCTTTAGTGTCTTGGCAAATCTGAGCCGTTTGTGACATTGTTGAGATTTTTTCTGAAACTCAAGAGGAAACGCACGTGAGGTTTAGGTGGTTGTTTTCTTAAGAGAAACATCTCGGAAGCACAAGTCTCCATCTGCTCTCCATTTAATCTATCTAGAGCAGGAGAAACAACAGCATTGACATATTGCATTGGTCTTATTTGTGATTTTTGTTTCCTATGGGATATTTTTAAGAGGTTGGCAGGTAGGTAGACTGTCTCTTGTATGTATGTATGTATGATGTGCTGTTTGTAGACTGTGCTCGTACACCATCTAAAATCAACAAGCACAAAATGGATATTGCAGTATGCATTGTTGTAATGCCTTGCATTGAATGAATAAGGTCAGATTACAAACAGCACCACATTGCAAGTCGCCCAACAAACATGGCGCACACATCCCCACCAAAGCAACCTCTCAGATGTTCAACCTTGGAGCACAAGCCTAAATTCCCACTTTCAAAACCTCAAAGTCATACACGACGGCCGGAGGCGACGTTAGCTTGTTTTCCGCATCCGTCCCCGAGCCCGGTAATAAACGCGGAGCGAGTGCGCGGTCCCCTTTAAGAGCCCCCCACCTCCTCCGGCGCGGCGGGAGGGCGAGCGCCTTCCCGGAACAGCGCGCGAGAGGGAAAAAAATGCGCCGGCGACCTGTTTCAAGTCCCCCCAATAGAAACTGTGCCTGATTTGTGGCCAATGTTGGAGATGTGAAAAAAAGAAAGGGAGAGAGAGAGGAGAAGAGGAGGAGGGGGAGGGAAAACACTAAAGGGGGTAGCTATGGAGATAGAGCGTTTTCCTGGCTGCTTTCTTTGACAGGTGTTGAGTGGGGTAAAAGTCTTAAAACAGAGTCCAGCATGTACGCCAAAGGTAAAGGAGCTGTCGTCCCTTCCGATAGCCAAGCGAGAGAAAAGTAAGTGAATTCGTGCGCTTTCCGCACTTGTGCATTGCTTTTAAGCGACTCGCAACTTTGCAAACTGCGCGCACTATTGTTTTGAACGTGTTTTCCGTGCGCGCGGGCGTCCCGGATTAAAGATCGCCGGTGCACCGATGCGCCCTCGTCACTTTGCGATGCTTGCAACACTTTCGTCGCGTTGTTTGGTGCCCGGTGTCGCGCTTTTGTTGAAGTTTCGGCGGCCACGCGAACTGTCCGACGCGTCTCGTACTTGTGGCGTCGCACGCTCGCGTCTCGCGTTGGTTTTGGTGAAGCGACAACGCCGAAGCGTTTTGTTCGTCCGGGGGACGTGGATCCGAATTGGGGATCCGAATTGCGTTGCTGTTACTTTTACGTGCGTTGCGTCGGTGCATCCATGCATGCGACTTTTGAGGCGCAGGTTGAGAACATGCATCAAAGTTCAGAGGTTTCGCTAGCTGATCCGTGTTTGTTTATGGGTTTATTTCATAGTGTGGAGCCGTGCAAGTTACATATATAGCTATACATCTGACAATGCAGAAGATTTGTTTTATTTTAGTTGTTGTTTTTAAGCCAATGTAACATTGATTTGTATATGTGACACCAATGCACGCGTATCTGCTGGTTGTTTTGTTAAACGTCGTGGTTTATTCAAGCAAAATTGCATAAAAATACAGGCTGCTTTTGAGAACACATGCTGGCAAAACTTGATTGAAGTTTGGTGACTTTTTGCACACTGAATATCTGTCATGCACCTATTTCTTATGGGATATTTTATAGTAGATCACCATGTGATCTTTACACACTGTTGTGTACAATCTGTTGCCATAGTGACTGAAGAAACACAATCTTTTAATGTATTGTACTGAACCTTTACTAAAAATGATCCATAATCTTAATAAGTCTGGAGTCTTATATCTGTCATACAGCGGTCAGAGGCTACTGTGTCAGTCTCTAAGACTATGCCAGAATCTTGAGCATGTGAGTCTATGATAACATTTGCTGGTGAAAAGTATACTGTTAGAAATAAAACAATAAATGAATCTAGCTTATTTTGAAAGAAATGTTCCTTTGTGCACTGCAAGATCGGTGTGAGAACATAATGCATGGAAAATTAGCATCTTTTTGTCATTGCAAGGGAAGTTTTCATAATATCACAACCATTTGTGTATTTAATTATTAGAAATTGTAAGTGTTTTGAAAACCTCTTTAGAGTTTGAGTCTTGGATATGTAATTCATCACTTTTCTAACCACTAACTAGAATGCTGTGGTCATTATGTGTTGGTGATGATTGTTTGATAATCTTCTCGAAAGTTTGATATTTTATTGAAAACTGTCATGTAAGTTTTTTTCTTTTCGACAAAGTCTTTCACTTACAATCAGAATAATTTATTTTAAGCTGTACAAAATTGTACATTTGATCTTTGTTTCTGATGAATACAGAGTTGTGTGGCCATCATGCGAGTTGTGTGTACGATTATACGATGAATGCAGACAGCTCTTCTAGTGAAGGTGCCACAGGCGTCGCATTAACACTGCAGGTTACCATTTCACGTGTTGTATTATAAGGTTAGGTGTTGTGACCACACAGACTTTATGCTGCTGTTGCTTTGGGAGGTTATTAAAATTCGCACTAGTTAAACAAAGGCATTATTAACTTTCTTAAGGAACTGATTTTACAGTTGACTTAAGTTTAGGATGCACTAGTCAGGTTTAGATGACATTCATTGGTCTCTATGGCTCACCATTGACATATTTGCTATAATGTTAAATTGCCCGTAATTGTCTGGAATCATGATCTTAGAACGCTTGACGTATTAGACCAGTTAGTATTGTCAAATTTGTTGCCACATTGTTGACTTAAATGGATAAGTTTTGAAGTAAATCAATTTCAAATTAAATCTCCAACTCTGGCTCTCCAAAGTTCATCTCAAGTGTGTAAGACTCCACAGGTTCGAGTAAATTTAGTATAATTCCACAAATTACATGCAATGCCACGAGACACGGTGATAAATTGTATGCTGTGTATTTTTGAAGTGGAAATTAATCAAAGCAGATTCTGAAAACTCCTGTTTTTTCCAACATCTTAAGCACTTCCATGGTTTCCCTGAGTTTACTGGTGTGTCTGTGAGGCAGAGAGGAGATCTGAATGCATGGTTTTGATTTCAACCAGATGGTTCAGCCTCCTCCATAGAGGTGTTTTCAGCTACATATAAAGGGAATCAAGCATGCACATAGAATCAGGACGTTGTTCTCATGAAGAGCGCCTGATTCGCAATGTTTTGGATAAACGTCGCACTCAGATAAGGATAAGAATCAATTAATTTTCCATTTTGGATAGCTAGACGTATGGCTTTTTACGCATACTTTGAAGAGAGATGTTCTCTCTAATTATTTAGGGGCATATTTAATGATTTCTCTCAGTTGTAACACGGAAATGTCTGTTTTGTGCGTGTGTGTTTGGGAATTTTTTATAAAAGAGTACTCAATCATCTTTCATCAGAATAATTGAGATGGATTGCCTGGTGAAAGTATATCAACATTTTTTATTTGAGACTGTTTGTTTTGCTGAATGTTTCTCTGGTTGTTGTGAATGAAAGATTAGCTGGTTTTCTAAGGAAAGTATGAAGATGTTAAACCATGCTATGTGCAATACTACACCAACAATATTATGACAGCACGTTTCACAATGTTAATGGAATAACCCAACCACTTGTGCTCGGTTTGCAAACTGTGAGAGCATTTAATCAGCTGTTTCACAGGCAACCGGTGAACCTTGGTGAACCTTCTCGGAACATTAGCTAATGTTCTCTAAAAGTTCTCTCAAAGTTAACAAAAACGTTCTTGCAGCAACATTAGTAGAACTTTTTAAACGTTGTACAAAGAAAAGTAGACATTTCAAAGCTGGCAGCAGATGGACCATTGGATGGCAGTGGTTAATGGCACTGGCTCCACCCAAACCATCAGACTGACATCATCAGAAAAGGTCTTCCGTTTCAGCGAGGAAGTGCATTTTTCGGATTTTGATTTAAGATGACGAGGGCACATGAATTAAAAAAATGACGTGCATGGATAAATAATTTTAAAATAAACACTGCAATATTCTATAAAAATAGAATAGTATATTTTGATTTTATGGTGACATTGTGTATGTATATACAGCTGTACAACTGCTCTGAAGCGTTTGCTTATACGTTTTAGCTTAGCTTCCATCCCCTCCTGTGCGTCTTCACACCAGACCCTGCAGCTAAATTATTGAAATGGAGACAGCAAGGTTCATTTGTTAACTGTCTGCGCTTGAGCTAGCTAAACTTGGTTCAGCCTCTTTCATGTATAAACGAAGTCTTGACTGGAAGCCTCAGGCTAGATGTCAAGATGTGTTCTCAGGTTAAGTTGCGAGAGCTCGTCGTGATCAGAACAGACACGCAGTGAGCAGCTGTGGCTGAATGGAGGAGCAAAAGCAGAACCTTGTCAGATATTTCTGTCCATCATCGCCATATCGACATCCGCACAGCTATCCACGCACCCCTGTCAAGGTCTAAATTATTCCAGCTGCACGGCTCTCAGAAGAAGGGGTGCGTGAAAGCGATAGCCTTCAACTTGTCTTACAAAGTGATTAATCTAAATATTAAGTCAATAGGTCCGCCTTTCTTTTGCACCCGGAGCTGTTGTTTTGCATACGGATTAGCCAAGCGCACACTGAGAGCTTCAGCCTGTTGCTCGCCCAGCTGCCCCATGTGCGGTCTTGCCATTAGTGGACATCGCGATGTGTTCCTCTGACAGTATGACACAAAGTGTTCCCTGAAGCCCTTAGTAGATGAAGTTCTCCTCATGCATCAGGCCATGAGCAGGAACACATCAACTGTAGAACTATTTCTTAGATTGAGCTTAGGTTGAAAATGTTCTGCCACTCATGGGAATCTCTGTTTGATCCATCGCAACACCAGCTGGGCTCATATAAGTGTCGCCTGGTAGATAATTTTGTCAAGATGTCAGGTTTTTCCAACATACCACCTACCTACCTGTGGGAGCTCACAGAGGCCCAACCCTTTGTGAGATGGTGTGTAATATGAATGGTGGGCATTTGTGGACTTCTGAGGTGACTATGTCAGCCACAGTGTGTGTTGTTGATGGACATGGTTGTTCATGAACTCATGACTTATGATGTCGCTGGAAGAACCTCTGCAGATGTTCTTGAGAAAATGAAGTGTGACATGAATTGAACAAGATATTTGAGCTGATGAATTTTCCATTCTTACCAACTTATAAATTGCAGTAATTAAATTGAAAGTAAAATTCTGAAGTCTTTCCCCCACAATTCACAAAGAAACTTTGTTGACAGCTGTATATTCTTGAGAGTAGCTCCTTAAATGAGTACGTCTGATGAAACACTAAGAAATAATTCCGACATTTGAGGGAAGAAGAATCCTTCAAAGTTCTTCATGGTATTTTATTAGCTGGAAGCTGTTCTTTTAGATATGCTCTCTAAATAACAGTGGAGTGTGTACTAATTGGGCAAATAATGTATTTTACGTTCAATAAAGGCTACTTGTACTTTGGCATCAATCTTACTTCTGAAATTTAGCTACATTGTAAATAACAAATGTGAAAAACAAAAGATGATTAAGGCAAAAATATTAGACGCATTTAAGTGTCAGAAATGTATTCTCTGTTCCGTTTGAAATCAGATGTGGGATATTCCTTGATATTTTAGACTTACCATCATAAGGTGTCTCATTGCCTGATGTTTGTAATAACATCAATAATTTGTTTCATGCTTGTGTATGCAAACTTAAACTGCGCAGGGTTTCCTGTTATATAGTGCTGGAAGTTTTACTGATTGAAGCATTTTATTGTCTTAAAAGTGAATGTTTATCGTGAAATATGTACATCTCTCATGGTGTTGCCATGTTGTTTGCCGTCATTCATTTGAAACCTGGTGAAATCTGAGTTATCTGAGAATGTCTGAGAGTTTTTAATCGGAGAGTTTCCAACTGAAAATCGGATGTCAAGTGCCGTTCTATTGCACTTTTCCAAGTAAAAAATTACTTTCCGAGATTAATGGAATGCGCTGTTTGTGTTCCTTTGACACTACCATTCCCAGACACCTTGGATTTCAAACATCAAACTGCATTTCCAATGCTCAGAGCTAATCACCGTAATGGGTTTGCTTGTTCATTTACAATGGGAGAGCCAGTGGAACTGCAGTTTTCACGCATGAACTTGTGACCAGCCTGAAATATGATTTTTAATGGGGAAACAAGCCTGAAGTTGGTCCTGTTTACAATTCATTCTTTCACTTTTGTCTTGCAGGTTAGCTTTATACGTGTACGAGTACTTGCTGCACGTTGGCGCTCAGAAATCGGCACAGACTTTTCTGTCAGAGGTGAGTGTTTTCTTCAACTTCAGCCATGACCAAACAGTTTCTTGAGTTTTGATTTTGAATTAAGGTGGCCACGCCTCTGTACTGTTAACAGCTATAAGACGTTCTTACTTGATTATGGTAACTTTATCAGGAGGTAGATGTCATGAGCATCGCTGTCTGTACTCCCACTGGTAGTCATCACCTCTCGTTTGTATAAAAGTGAACTCTTCGTTGTAGCATCGTCATCGATTCTGTATACATGATGTGTGATACGTTTCACAAATTGTCGGTACTTAGATCTGATTAAAGTGTCAGTTTTAGCACCTTGTAGCGACCACGCCTGGTTGGATTTTCTGTAAAACAAAATGCGTTTCACAACTTAAACCTGCTAAAAACATAAAAGCCCTTAATCAATAAAGAAAAATGGTACTAGTATTAGCTAGTGTTATCATCGCCACCAGTGAATCTGGCCCTTTAAATCCATCAGAGCTTCACTGAGGAGGTGCAACTGAAGCATTAGCATTCGCGTGACAGCTACTACTGATTTAAGTGGATTTTAGGCACGCCGGCCCTTAGCAGTAGAGGTTTTTATGGAACAGCAGAGCTTCTGCTGTAGACCACGTCAGTGCGATACTCACTATATGAACGTTATATAGAGCCTGAGAACACTACATGTTTGGAGTGGAGGTGATGCCTCCACTTGTTTCCGAGCTGCTCTTAAACTCGACTGCATGTTAAACGCCTGATTCAAGCTTGGCCTCTGAGTAAATGGGGCAGTTGGTTTGTAACATACTCTTGATTCTGTTATATTGCTCCATTACATGACTAATGAAAGGCTTGTGTTAGTTTGTTATATTGTTAGTAAGAATGTTGGGCTTTGTTGCTAAACTTTGAATTATAATATATATGGTATATTGTGATTGTCTAAACAGAAATTGTTAAACTCATTCAGAAATTGTCTACAGTTAAAGGAATTGTGGGTAAAACTTGTCAGATATTTTACAGTTTCCCGCAGGTGACTTTCATTACACTTTTCAAACACTTATTTGAATGAATTTGAAAAACAAACCAATTTTGACAAGTAAAACGTGCTTTTGTGGTTACAAAGCTGAGTTATTTGCAGATGTTAATCGTTTGACATTACATGAGATTATGTAACTCTTCTTTAGTGCTTCAGGATCTTTACAGGTTGTGAACTTGTTATCTATCTTAGCGGATTTGTCATGGCCCTCTGGAACATGCGTTTTGTTTGTGTGAGTATCATTAAACACTGTACAAGAGGCTAGTATCTTATGGAAACCAAAATTTTCGTTTCATCCCAAGCCTTACCCAGTGGCATAATCACTTGGCCTGCCAAAGATTGCCAGGTTGACTTGTGCATCGTGTGCGTGCAAAATTAGGCTGTGCTCCATAAGTAAATATTAAAAAGTCAACAAATCAACAGATGGTTGTGTTTACCGACGTTTCAATGTTTTTGCAAGGAGGCGTGCCCTTATTGTGATCGTCGTCATTACCGCCGTTGCTATTCAATTAGCCGAACGCTCGTAAGAACTCGACACCTTAGCACAGGCACACTTGTACGCCACAGGGGAGGTCTTGGGGCCCAGGCCGGTACACAGCAGGAGAACGCACCTGTGCCTTGGAGCTTAATGAGGAAACAGTCACCTGCTTGTTCCCTTTGCCACCTCACAATTACTGCTTGAAACTCCCTCTACTTGCACCTTGGACCTCAAGGGGCAACACAACTTTGCACTGATCAGCACAAATACACACACACACACACACACACACACACACACATATATGCACACTTTGAAAAATTGGTAATCAGTTCCGTACATCAGGCAGACCCAAAATAATGCACATCAACTTTTTGGGTGCATGGTTATGGACAGGGCATGTTATAAAATCAATAAGTCTGTTTGGAAAAGTAGAATCTGTTACAGTGTTAGATGCAGCACATCTGTAAAAATGGAATGAATGAGACCCAATTTGGTGCACAAAATAACCTTTAATACTTGAAATAGTGTATTAGAGAGAGGTATTACCCTTGGATGTGACTTGGATAACTAGTACATTTAATTTTATATTTTGTCTTTTTGTTTTGGAGATGGCCTAACAAAAGTATTTTTTATTTTAAAAATATATTTATATCACATATAAATGTTTCTATTATAATATTTATTTTAATTAACCTTAAAATAAAAGACAATTTATGGCTTTAATGTTTATTTAATGTTTTTAATATGCAATAATAGCTGAAAGTATGCAGCTAGTCTATAATGTAACTCCATAAATGCTACAAATTTATATACAAAGCAGGTTATAGTAAAAAACATTGTTTGAATTGCTTGATACTTTTTGGTGCAACTACAGCTCTATAACAAAACTAAACCAGACTTCCTTAAGTGTGTAGTTTTGCACATCCTTGAACTAAATAGAGCTTCCCATTGAGCTGCTGAATTGAGGTAAACTGCATGTTTCATTTGTTTGTCATTGTTTAGACAATGCAAAAGAGCTGTAGTTTTTGTCTTTCAAACCTCAGATACCTACTTATGCTTATGACCTCCCTTTCTCTCCTGCTCTGTTTCTTTGTTTCTAGATCCGATGGGAGAAGAATATCACATTAGGAGAGCCTCCTGGATTCCTGCACTCTTGGTGGTGGTAGGTATTGATCCTGTAACTCAAAACCTCTAACATTCTCTGATGGTATGTCTGTGCTGGCCGTTAGCAACACAAGAGGAGATTACACAGAAGAGGGTCCATTACTCTTGGAAGCTTGCGTCTCCTTATTATAGATACCTCCATGTGTTGCCAAGGAGGAAAACCTGACCTTCTGTTTCTGATGCTTTGGTCTAACACGTTGACTGGTAAACACCGACCAGCATTTTGAGAAAATTAGAGGAACAGAATAAATCTTAGCACACTATAATTTTGGCCACAAAACACATTTTGGAAATTATAAAATAATTATTTTGGCATAGGGAAAAGTTGACAGTCTATTGGTTGCTTAATTTGATAGGCTCACCAATGTCCAATCAATTTGCCTCTGTGATAAAGTTTAACCTCCAACTGTGTCAGAAAATGGGGTTGCTTTGTGGACCTTGGTGCTGTTAGAGGCCATATTAGGTTTGACACAATTGAAAACAAAGGTAAGAGATCGTGTACAGTTGGTTGAATAGGAAAACCCATGTTTTTTGTCTCACAGCCTTGTTTTTATTTGTGTCAAATTAAATATGGCATCTGAACTGACTAAGGTCCTTTGGCGTCTCTCTAAGAGAAGATTGAGAAGAACAGGTTGCAACTCATGAAGTGGGTTTTTGAGGGTTTGGTTATTTACTGTTTGCTAATGGAAACACGCGTTGGACGTGTCTTCTTGTAAATGCCAGGCTCGTTTTCACGTTCTGTTCTTGGCTTGCTCCTCAAAAATCAGATCGACGTGTGTAGATCAGGTTCACACAGAGCAGCGTGTTCATTTATCACACACAACTTATTCTCCATCTTGGATTACTGGCTCCCCTCTGTGGGCTTATTGGGAGTCTTGTAGGGTTTGAAGAGCCCCTCAATGGTGTTGACACTATTGGTGGGGCGTCTGTCTGGAGCTACAGCACGTGGAAAGGGGGGTCGTGACTGGGTGTTAGGGGCTCAGAGGGGCCATGGAGTCCCACCCCCTCCCCCAAAACAAAAGAGCCAGATGGTAAGGGAAAGCCAACCCCTCCCCCCATGCGCACACCCCTCACCAACCTTTGTCTGGAGGATGGTCCTTTGTTTGCGGAAGAATCATCTAAAGGATTAACTCCTTGCATTCCAGTCTTCTTTGTGTTAAACAACCAAACCTCCTTCCCCACTCACCCCCCCGCCCCCACTGCATTTTCTACCCTTCTGTCCAAAGCAGTTTCCTGTTGTAAGGGGGTTTGAATGGTTGCACCAGGCTCGGGGGTGGGGCAGAAAGGGGAGGGGGTGGGCGGAGTCAAAGTTTGGTGAGGAGGCAGTCATCCACATCTGTTGTAAGGGGTTGGTTGGGGGATACGGGGGCTTTAGATAGGGTGCAGGTGTGGGTCACAAAAAAGGACGGCCGTTTGCGATTAATCTTACGCCTAGATTTGTTTAATCAATGTCTGTGTTTGGCCGTAAAAGAGAGGTGAAAGTCAAGCAACAGAAAATGTTTGCTACACTAATTTTTATTCAGGTGGCTCTGACTGACGTTCTGTATTGTGATTGGTAGAGATGATAGAAAATCCAAACAGAAACATTCACCACTGAAACATTTTAAACTTGAACTCAGCCAAGCAGAAAACCTATCTTTGAATAAGCGTACTAAATCATTACTTTTTACTTTTGCTTGCATTTGTCAGTACAGTGTAAAATAAGACTTCCTGAATCTTTTTAGATTTCAAAAGCAGCTGTCTTCGATTACATGCTGATAAACTCTTAGGTCAAGTTGTTATATAATTATGGTATTAATGGTGTGCGCAAATGTAACCTCGGTTAATTTCTCTCCACATTTCTTGTGGGCTTTGTGCTGTTATTCAAATAATCATAAGCATTAAATAAGTTTATCTGGTTTATTCAAGGTAATGGGGAGACCAGGCTAGTAGTCACCCCCTTTATTCCAGTGAATATTTTTCAAGGTAGGTTTATTTGGGAAAGTCATTGTCTGTGTAGACACGTACCCTGAGGTTTGGCTACTATAAACTGTTTTTGCCCAGAAAAAAACAAACATGTTTACCTGATAGTGGGGCATGTTGTCAAACTAAATCATGTTATGCTTTTCAGATACATTTAAACTCAGAACAATTTATATGTTTAGCCATTTTAAATTAGGTCTTTGATTCCAACAAAAAAGCGCTGTAATTGGACTTTCAAATTCAAATCAATTATAGTTACTGAAATAAAGTCCTTGGGACAACATTCCCTCTGTGACAACCAGCCCCGTTTCCCCATAATGTGATTTCTTTTTTTGTTTATTATTTTTTCCAGTAACGTGACTTGCACTCACCGTTCTTCCCAGCCTTGATGTATTCCTAGTTGCGGCTTTTCAGTAACAAAGTGTAACTGGCGTCTTATTTCATTTCCCCTGCACCCTGATTGGATTTGAGATGGTCCTGCTGTCTCCCTCCGGCAGCTCTCCGACAAAGCTGCAATCTCTTTAACGGCAGCTGATAGATATGATAATGCCGCTCGGCTTTATTGTGAAGTGACTGAGGGGCACAGAACAGCCATGACGTTCCTTGTCAAAGCGTCTTTCTTCCCTTTTTTCCCCACTTTCTTTCACCTGTTTTATTTGTTTCTTGGTTTATGGCTTCTATAGGATGTGAGGTGTTAATGTATAGTGCCTCCTGCTGAGCGCTCATTTACTGATCCGTCTACGGTTCTTGTAAGACATCATGTCTTCGGGCTCTACTTTGTTTATTGTTTGGCTTTTGTGTCTTGGCTGTCTCTTCCTTTCTTTCTTTAGCTTTCAGGTAGAGTAGACCTGTGTTTTTCAACCAATCTTAGTGCAAACGAAATAGATTTTTCTTTTGCCAGTAACTCATGTTTTTTACTTGCCCTGCTAATATTTAGTGTCCCCGCTGCAAAACATCATGCAGTAACGTTACTGTTAACACTATGCTACAATAAGTAATATATTAATTATTTCTTTTAAGCTGTAATCTGTAATTATTTTGGTTAAAAATGAACAAAAATTGAACAAGTATATAACAGGTCCAACACAATCTCCATATTTGCAATGATAAGTTTATAATAATGATTTATAAATTGAGCTCTCAGGTCTGATTTCCCGGGAAATGCTAGTTTGGCTTAATCTGACTTTTGACGTAATGAAAAGAATGTAAAATAACCTGCAACTTTGTTTCAGACAGAAATGGCAGTAGAGAGGCGAAAGTTATGGATTGCAGCTTTAACATACAAACATTTTTAACATTTTGGGCCAAAACCTTCTTGCAGTGGCCCAAAGCCATCTGACTCTGAAATCTAAATAAATTCTTCGATTTTTACTGCAGTTCTCTACTTTTTAATCTGATGAGCTAAACGTTGTTTAACCTAGCTCTTGAACTCCGCCCATAAACACTATGATTTATGAAAGCTGTCATAAGCGATACTGTGCGTTATGCTCACGAACACAAATCCGTCAAATGGTTTCCACTCCATGGCAAGATATATGAAACTGATTAGCCTCATTGACCTGTCGCTTTGCCGTGAGCAGCCCGTTTTGTCCTTTTTGCAATCTGTCACATCAAACGTAAGCTTTTTCCCCCGCATTCAGAACAGAAGTCTAATTTTGTCACCTCAGCAAAAATAATGCGCCACGGTAAAAAGTGCTGCCTCGGAAGATGGAACAACTTGCATTCGTTTCCCAAGCCCTGGTTCAGCAGCTTTTACGAAGCGTCCATTAAATCAATATCTAAAGAGTCAGAGTGGTTTAATGCCGACCTGTTTAACAGGTACTTATTTTCAATAAAGTAATTAAGGGACCATTTGAAGTGAAATCTGCTCCCCCTAGCAGCCCTTAAGGACTGTATTCCCTTAATTAACAAATATCAGGCCTAATTGATTAGCCACTTGCTGTCCGCACCTCGCAAAGTGGGAAGCTATCTGGGGGTTATGACTGCAGTGACCCAGTTGTGATAGAAGCTTTTAAAGAAGTGTTACTGGGTGTCACTTAGGAAGTTCAGTTTTGTATTGTTCCTCATAGTATAGATGAGAATTTGAGTAAGGAAGATGATCTTAGATCACAAACAACTATGTATAGAACAAACTGCCTTTTTCACAAGTCCCTGATCTTCTAAAGTGTACCACTGTTAGTGTGTAAACCATGGCAACTGTTTAGTTTGGTGAAGATCACCCATGTATGTGCTGCTCAGCTTTGTTTATTCTGTCTTATTTTGCAGTGTATTCTGGGATCTGTACTGTGCAGCTCCGGATCGAAGGGAGACATGTGAACATTCCAGTGAGGCCAAAGCTTTCCACGACTATGTGAGTTCCTTTTTTATCTTCACAGTTGAAGCAATAGGGATGGGTTGAAAATGAACTTCTGGTTATGGTGAGCAGGTTATCCCGAATTAGCAGAGATACCCATTTAATCAGTTTACAGTTAGTTGTGCTGTTTGTCTTAAGCGTAAAGTTATTATTGAATTATTCTAAATAGTTATTCTACAATTTTATTATACATGTGCGGTAGCTTCATTGCCAACATACTGGGATTGTCCCTTATCCTTTTCCTTGTGGTTTTATTAACGTTTTGAGATGATAACCCAGCTGCTTGATAAACAGGAGTAGACCAGGCCAAGTTGGGTCACCCTTGAAGGGTTGCACTCTGACCCTTTTGACCCCTTCATCTGTGGAAGACCTTTGTGTCGACCAGAGTTAGTAATGGAGAACTGGAGTAGCATGTGTGGACAGCCCCCAAACTCCACCAGAAAGGGAAGCTCTTTGTTGATGCAGCTTTCCAACTGCAAATGACCATGTTAATGTGACCACAAACACTGACCCTTGCTCAACCCTTGGTCTCGTTCTTGAAGGGTTTTGAGTGTTAGCGCCTGAGTATCTGCAGTTTACAGAGCACACAGGGACTTTTTTTCTCACTTTCTGTTTTCTTTGGACGAAATTTAGCGTCAAATATAAATTGTGCAAATATCTTTTACCCGCCACATTAGGAGTGTTAAAACCTTTTTGAATACACTCTAGAGGAGGATAATGTGTCAATCGTTATATTAAAGTAACCGTGATTTACTGCTAACTGTTAACATCGGAGCCTCACCTGGGCCAAATCTTGGGCTTTGAGTCACAAATGGAATTTTGCTGCAGACATTTAATTTGCTGGACTTGCTAGTGAAGAACAGTTACAAGTCCATGTCAGCTGCCTGCCGAAATTTCAACCAGTTGAAATCTGTGTGTTCATTTAGTGCATGTGTGTAGGGGCTCTATAAGATTAATTACATGGTTAATTAAATGCCATGCTTAATTAAGTCTGACGTGTGTTCAATTAATCTATATGCCTAATCATTTCTAACACCCAGTGGACACCTAGGATTCTTGAAATGAATGTTCTGACGACCCTCCTCATGCTGTTGACCACCCGTACTCAAAGATGACACGGTCATTGTGAAACAGGCTGTCTGCTCGGATTGACTGTTTGAAATGCTTGGTGGCCTTTTTGTAGTAAACTCTGGCTCGGTCTCCAGGCTTGGCTACTGGGCCTCAGGGACTTGGAACAAGGTTTGAACAGCTCAGAAGTCCTGCCCCCGGTTTCTAGTCTGAGGATTAATGACCAGTTTCCCCTGACCTTTGACCCTCTGCAAAGTTCGGGAGGTCAGAGCATATCCGGCCTGCATGTTTTGTCCCATTTCAAATGTTTTGTGAAGTAATCTTTTCATCATGCAATTAATATCCATTTGTCTTAAAATTTTACTTCCAGTTTTGGTTTTTAGTGTTTTATTAATTGGGCTAGGATGAAGTGAAGGCTGGCTTGAAGTCCTTGAGGGTTATCCAGCGATGTGAGAAACACATTGATCTTCCAGCATGTTCTCCACTGTGAATCCTCAGAGCTTATTCCCTTGGCCGTCAATGCTTGGCCAATGGCTGGCTGGTTCTTAGAAAACCTGAGGCTACTTTCTGTCTATTTTTGAGACTTTGGTGGACACCGGGCAACTGTTGTGTGAAGAGTCTTATGGTGGAGGTCGTGACAAGCTTTGGTGGCGGTGATGAGAGGGGGATGGAGATGGAGGGTGACTAGGAGGAGGTGTCAGTCCCATGGGTTACTCCAGACCTGTCTCCGTCTGATTAACTTCGGCTCTGGGTTCCCCATGGACCGGATGGCCCATCAAGTCTGCTATCTCAGGCAGGGCTGATAACAGTGCCCATTCCCTAGTGTCTCAGTGGATCAGGGGAAGAAAAACAAGCTGATCCCATGAGTCAAATCCTACTCGCAGTCAGAGTTGCAGTTATATTGGCTTCTTCAAGTTGTGGCCTCAACGGTGACTGGGTTTTTGCAGTTGTAGAATTAAACGTAGGCCTGTTGTTGTTTTTTGTTTTTGGCAGTGTTGATGGGAATTGGGGAAACTGAAACTCTTCCTTATGAAGTTCTGTCAGTCTTTTCTGTCTTGCTATCTGTGTCTGTTGCTCCCCCCGACATCTCACACTTTCCCATGTGGCTGGTGAAGGAGGTTGTGCAAGTAAGTCCTCCAGTTGGGAGGAAAGATAATGGGATATAACATGCAAATCTTGAGATCTGTGGAATCTGGTTCATAACTAATCCATGGATTGCTGTTGGATTGTGACTCTGGCTGAGATCCCAGAACCAGAAAGGCAGTTTCCTCAGAACCAGGCAACCCTGTGGGGTGGCTCTGTTAGTGCCACTAAGCAATCCTCAATACCATGTTTTTACCACCCATCCCCCATTTAAAGCAGGCAGGGTCATCTGGAACTACTTTCGCATTGCTTGTAGACTAGGCTCTATTCACAGTGTATACCCAGATAACAATTTCAGGTTGTAAGAGCATTTCACTAACGTTTCCATTAAGCAACAAAAATGTAAAAAAACATTTTAAATGTTCTAGGAAAAGTCAAAAGTCCAGCTTTTTAGACGTTGTATTAACAGTATTGTTTGGTTATAAGAATATTATTATTAGGGATTTTAAAATGTTCTTGTTTTTGATATGATATATATGGAAAAATAACATTCACCTAATGTTACTGCAGGTGTTTTTGATAACTTTGAGACAATGTTAGCCAACTTTCAGAGAACGTTGTCTGATAATCTTTTAGTAGAACTGAGATTCTTATGCTGAGCGAACACCACTTGAAGTGATCATCAGTATACAATGTACTTCAGTGAGTACACTGAAGGATGCAGGGCATTACTATCTCAAATGTGGCTGTTGGGAGTACCCTAAATAGTCATATATCACTGCTATGTTATTTTGAATCTGAAAGGTAGATTTATTATAGCTTTAGCTGTTATAATTGCTCTGGTAAATAAAACCCTACATGATTAATTTAAATCAATTTATTTGCAACTGGTGTGCTTTATCTCTATGTGGCATTTGGTACAAAACAAACAAACAGGCATGAACGTATGTAAATGTGTAAGTTTTCTGTTTGATATGGTCACTTAGGTGCACTGGAATTTGAAATCCCAGGTAAGATAAAAGATAATTGCTCACTTCCTCTTGGAACAACTGTGCAAGTAGCATTCTTCCATCGCTGTGGTGCCCTTTAAGAGCTCGAAATACCATTTGAAATGCCTTCAGTTTGATATGAGGATCACTTGCAGAATCAAAAGGTGAGAGAGGTTGAAAGAGGGAAGGGAATGCAGTTTTTAAACATGATATAGAGGTATGCAGGTTTTGTCTTTATGACATCTGTACCTACTTTAAGCAGATTTCCCACTCAGCCTGTCTCCCATCAAAACCATTGTCTACAGCTCTGTGTTTAGTTAACATTAGCAGAAAAGTTTGCATGCTTGACATGTAATGCACATTTTATTCATATGGAGTTCCTTACCGCATTTAAAATTACAAGATGACAGCGCAAGTATTTGAACTATTGCAGTAAAGTTTTCATACAACAGTAGAATACAGGCCATATTTTGTGCTTAATACGGTTGTGTTTATACAGTGTTCTGTTTTTTACAATGCACACAACACGTCAACATAATAAATTAGGTTGCCATGTTGTTCCAGCCGAAACACACTTTTGCTAAGACTTGGCATCCCTGTACTATACCCAGCCTCTGTTACATCGTCACACTCCAAAAGATAGGTTTACATAATGTCTGTGCACAATAAGCGCTTTCTTGACCCCTAATGCTTTAGAGTTGCTCTATTTCAGTGTTTAAATTGGAACATAACTAACACCAATTTCAGCCGTCACATATGCCTACATGGCAGACGTGAGCGTTCCTCAATGACACACTTATGAGGCAGGAAACTTGGAGAGGAAGGGGAGCGACAGACGAACATGTTTCTCGTCCCCACGTTTGTTGGCAGAGCTCTGCGTCATTGAAAAGACAAGAGCGGGCGGTCGCGGAGGAACAGGTGGTTAAAATATCTGAGTGTTTCAAAAGTGGAAAGTGAATAAGCATTTGGTCATTGTCTTTTTCTTTGGCTTGTGTGCTTCCAGGTGGTCTCTGACTAATGTGTGACTGCGATTTTCAATCTGAGCTACGTGCCATTTCAGTCTGAGCTGTTTTTGCTGCATCACCTGCCCCAGAATTCACCTGACTTTTTTCCTTTTATATGCTCTATTCCTGCCCTCTTGTATTTTCATTTTAAAGCTTTAAAAATGCACAATGAGTCACCTTTGCGTTCTCACGCGGAGGTTTTGGCATGGTTTACCTTCATCTTGCTTTCTGTAGGTTTAATATTAACTCTTATTTTACCCTTTGACGCTGGTATTAATTCAGACTGATTTGCTGCTCGTTTCACATTTCTCACAATCATATGTAATTCTTTTTTTTTTAAACAAATGGTGTTTAATAGGAGTGGAGATAAACAATTAATCAAAGTGTTGTGATAATTTGCTACACATTTAGAATTGGGATTGACATACTGAGAATAAATGTGAATGCATAGTGTAGAATTAGGTAAAAGTTAATTTATGTCATTTCTTTTAAATCCAAAACTCTGATTAGTTAAGAATATAATTGCCTATGTCCAAAGCCGATGAACAAAAAAGTGATCTTGGTCATTCACAATTTAAAAAAAATGATACAGTAAATAAAGAACCCAATCTTAATGATAATGTCATAAACCAGATCTTGTCCCTACAGATTCCCAACCTTAGTGTTTAAGTGTAAGTGTGAAAATGGGTTTCAGGTCGTTGTTTTGTCTAGCAGTGAGAGACATTAGGAGTCATGTAAACCCTTTTTTTTTTTGTTTACGTCTAAGAGAGCATTTGGATATGGAGAATATATGTATTACTAAGGGATTGTTATGAGTTTAGACCCACCACATCTATAAAGAACCTCTTAATCTCTTAATTTTAAAAACCTAGTCTATTTGTACCTGTTACCGAAGTAATTGTCACAGTACAGTATACTGTATGTATTATTTTGCAAGTCGCTCTAGTAAAGCAGCCAGTGCCAAGAAAATAAATGGAATTTAAATGTCATCTGCCTGGAGGAGGTGTGACCTAAACTCTGTCTGAATTCCCACAGTTGCAAGTGTCCCTCCCTAGTGCTGTTTTGATCTAAACTCCTCCGTTACTTCGAAGATGGTCGTCCAGCCCAGATTTAAAGAAAATAGAACCATTAGACAGCAATGCTGTGTTGCAGACAGTTCTCCTCAGGCAAAGTTCAAATTTTGTTGTCTTATCGTCACTACTAATGCTAACAATAATGTTGCCTCGAGACAAATTGAATTTGGTTGAACCCACTTCTGTCTACTCAGACCTGAACGTTTCTCGCTGGTTTCCTGCCTGTGTGGCTATTCAAAGGCTTGTTTGAGCTTTTCTTACAGCGGCAATTAATGATCTTTGTCCATCCACCGCCATCTCTGTTTGAAACATAAAATTGCAGTTTACTTCACATACTTTTCATTTTGTATGTTGAAGTCAAATGAAGTTTTTCATTTCCTGGAAAAATTGACCTGACAGGTCAAATTATAAATCATTATTATAAACTTACTGTTGTGAATTGGGGTAGGAGACCAAACACTTTTTGAACATTCTGTTATGTTACCAAGCTGTTATGTCCTTCCGCAGTAACATTTTTATTTTTTTAAACCAAAAAAAGTTATGGATTGCAGCTTTAACATCAATGATATATTGAAAGTTAATAAAATAGTCTATCTATAGTTGTGTTATGGTGGTCGACTCATCCACTACTGACTAGTTGTTCACTGAGGTCAACTGTCTAAAATTTTTCATCTTTTTTCTTTTGTTGAGATCAGTTTTAGCTGTGGTGTTTCGATTAGCGTGCTGTGCTTTAGCTTTTAGACCATTGGCAGAGTAACACCCTTTTCTCGTCTAAAACCAATTAGCCGATTTGTCATTAGGCAACCCAGGACTGGTCGATTTTTAAAATTTGTGGTTTTGCACATCCCTATCACCCATTCGCCCTTCTGGCCTGAACTGTTCTTCAAAAGCCATAGATGCTTGCTCAGTTTCTGTGTGACAGTTGTACCTCTGATCCCTGTTTGCAGTGCTTTTGGGTTTTGTCCGAAGGAACCATCTGGTTCCTCTGCGAGTGTCAATACAGAGACCGCAGTGGTGTGTTTTTCTCATAACCCGGAATGGGGGTGTGAATCAAGGGATACCGCAGTTATTCCGGGGCTCTTTGTTTCATTTATTTTCTCTTTGTCGTGCTAGCAGTGGGCAGCCCTGGTGGCGGTGAGGTTAGGTTAGCAGCTACCACGGCTTGAATTTACCATGGCTGGCACTGTTGGCACAGTGGACTGTGCCACCCTTCTCCACTTTACTTTCAAGTACCGGCTTGGCACAGTGAACTAAACCTTCTACTTGTAATGCAGTGTGGGTATGTGTCTGAACGCTCGGCTACTCTTGTTGGGATCAAGTTTCAACAGGTTTCCACGAATTGAATAAGACAGACAAGCACACAAAACTTGCATGAATCCCTTAGACAAACGCAGCCTTTAGGTTTGTGTAGATTGAATTTGCTCGCGTAGACACTATTATAAGAGGAGATTACGTTGTGTGAATTGGGTGGAGTGTTTATTTTTCCACCTATCACCCACAAAAACACACACACGCCAGTGCACATATGTGTAACCTCTGTGTGTGAGAGAGTTTAAGGACTTTCAGGCCTCATTGTATCTCTCCTTGTGTTGCTTTTAACGACCGCTGTGGGTCTATTCCCAGACAGTGAGTTTAATGCAGAGTAATTATTATTTTTATGCCATGAGCTTTCAGAGGCTTTTGCTGGAAGTCAAAATGGTTCCCTGCTGACCGCCTGATTACCTCCAAGACAGTGCCTGCACCTGCCTCCGTGACTTACCTTGGCAGAGCTGTACCCAACTGCCCCAGCGACAGAACGCCCGGGCGTATCTATGACGCAGCTGGGATGGTTTTCTACATGTCTTCATAGCCACCCTCTCTGCTTTTGCTGCCTTAGCCTTTCACAAGATCCTTATTGTTGCTCTGTTTTGTTCTTTCTTGCTTGCACTATCAAAAAAGTACCATGGTATGACTGTGTCATTTTGAACTGCCTCCGATGTATTGTATATTAGTGTAACCTGGTTTTACTTCCTGATTCTCTTCCTGTACCATAATGGATTTTGGGCTTGATTATAAACATTTAACAAAAAGCAAGTGCCAGTTTGTTTGCACAATTACATTGTGTGCCATGGTATTACCATGTGCTTGGTATTCTCACCTAAATCGCTATAGGTGTAATTTAGTCATTCAGCACCATGGTATACATGACAGGACCAAACGTACTTAACGTTTGTTCAACTTACACTCATCAAAGAATCGTGTGAACTGAAACAGTCTGAGCTCTGATGACATATTAGAGAGTGAGAGAGAGAGAGTGAGCTGCATCTCTGCTCTGGGCTGCTGATCAGGTGTGCTCAAGCTTTCTGTTTTCACTCACTCACTCTGGGTGTGTGTCTGTGCCCATCTGCATTGTGCAGTCATTACGCTCTTCTCTGTGCAACACTCTCTCTGTTTCAAACTCTTAATACATCTCGTTTCTAATCTCTGCTTTCAGTCAGCTATGATTGCTGGATTGTTAAATGTTGTGCATTGTGAACGCTCATTGTTTTATGATTGTGCTACATACATGTCTAGACGGGAAACGTCACAGATCTTAGTATTTGATCCGCTTTAGAATCTTACTTTTGGTTATGATAGTTTTCAGGAAGTTCTCTACACAGATTTTTTTTCTCTTATCAAGCTAGTAATGCTGCGGGTTGTTTTCTTAAAAATCCGTAGAATTGCGATACTTGTATGTTTAATATTCTGACCACTGGCATCCCTTTGTCTTTTTTTTTTTTTTTTTTTTTTTTTAAATCTAATGTTGTCTAATTTTTGTCTCTCCGTTTCACATTGTGTTTTCTTCAGCTCTTGTTCCTGTCTTGGCAGTACCACTGTCTTGCCGCACAGGATCGAATGTTTAATAACAGCTGCAGTTTATAAAGGCTAAGAGGTCAGAGAAAGGTCACGAGCTTTTCAGCTGCCAGTCGGAAATCTCAGACCGTCGCTGTCTGAAATGTTAAATCGCACCTTGATCCAAGAATCTGACCTGTAGTGTTTACCAGCAGAAGACAATACAATATTGTTTTGTCAAAATCCATATTAAATGCTGCTTTTTGATCTTATTAACTAAATGTTATCATGTCATAGGTTAGAAACATGTTTAATGACATCATAATTTCAAATATAGCGTGTCCGCCTATTTTATTATTGACCACACAGACTGAAATTATGACTAATAAATAACTCTGCTGAGTCGATGCTGTATATGCACAGGCAAACAAGGGAAAATAACATTAGCATTAATAAATAACAAATCCAAAACCGTAGCTACAGTTTGTCAGATGTGGACCCACAAACTTCGAACAAACCACTTGCAGACAGTTTGTCATTTTTCAGTTACAATGTAAGCCAGTGAGGAAGAGGATGATGATGATGATGATGATGAAAAGGTTGGGGGAGGGGTGGGCTGCAGATAGTGGTTGTTTTCGGTGGGTTTGTAATCCAAGGCATGTGCGGTCAGATTAGAGGCTGCCCCATATTACAAGAGGTGGGTGAGGGTGAGTGGGAGGGCTCAGTGCGGGTTCACTGCTGGAGAAGATGGCTTTACACTTGTTCCTTTCCTGCTGTTTATTTATTAGCCTGTTTGGGTTTGTTTACATGCATATTGAGTTAGATCTAGAATTAGGAGGTCGTGATGCTAATGCAATGTGGTTTGAGAGGGTTAGAAATTGGAACATACAGAAAACATTGAACAACCAGGTACACTGAATTTCAGTTTGTAAAGATAACTAAATTTGCCTTATTTGGTTTATTTGTATGTATATGGTCATCTCGCATTAGCACGTTTTTAAGTTCTGCAAAATTCTGCATATTTTTTGACTCGCAATGAAGAGCAAAGTTCATATACAGGTTGTGTGAGCCTGATTGTAACTAAAAATCAAATTCAGATTCACATTATAATTCGAATCAAGAAGATTGTTGGTGTATTTTTGGTAATGGGCCAGATTTAATGGGAGTTTGCATGAAGTGCCTGTTTTATGGCTTAATTTCAACTCTTTTTGTGTCTTTAATTTGATTTATGCAAGTTTATTAGTGTAAGTCTGTGACACAAATGTTTGTCGGTAATGAGTGGTCCGACTTGTAGAAAATGGCCACCCAAAATAAAGGCTTTGACACTGCAGCAAATTGTGTTTAATTGCGCTAATTAATTTGAGCCTGTGACTGCCAAAGCTGATTTTTCATCTGCGATGTGCACTAGGCTCAACGTCAAAACGTGAATGTAATTTTGATATTAATACTATGTTTCCTGTTGCGGCTTGTATTTCACAAATGTAATTATTTGGCTGTGCCATTATTATGGTTGATTGAAATGACACCAGTTCATAATGAATTATTTCTTGGTCTGGTTGTGATAGAAATGAATAGTTTTGACAGATCTGCTAGTTCACAATGACCAATGTGATGCCACACAGGCAGCTCATTTGAATCTGTTATGCAGTTTGTTAGACTTTTTTCCAGTGATTATTCCTTAAGGCAGATTTGTGTTAATTTGTTTATATTTTTGTTTGTTTCCATTTTTCATAAGATCATTAGTTGTTAGCTAGAAAATAACTGAATGGTGAATTATTTAAAACTCTCTTATATAAATTAAAAGTGCAGCAAACAAAAATAAATCATAATATTAGATTTTGGCAAACTGTGAGGTTGACACTTTTGCTAAGAAATAGAAGGAAAATATCAACTTTCACTGTATGTCCCTTTGCTTACGTTCTCCCGTTTGTTCTCTCTCAGTCGTTTTTTCTGTTGCTTTCTATCATTCCGTCTTTCTCGTCTCTGCTGTGCTCCATGCAGAAATGATTTCCATTTCTGAATTAATGAGGTTCAGCTGAACTGAGCAGCAGAAATCTGTCTCTCCGTCTCCATCGCAGGTCCACGCACAAATACACACACTGTGGATTACACCTTTGTCAGTTTCCACATTGCATACCTTCCGCAGAAATGCATACAATTTCAGATATGTATACAACAAATGGCAGAAACAAATATTTATTTCATATTAGAAACAAACGGACTTGGAAACTGTAGCGTTTCACATGCCTGAAACGCAAGAAACGAGTATTTTGTGTTGACCAGTGCAAAAAAGAATGAATGAAGCCAAAACGTTATCAAAAAACAACAATTTAAAACAAGACAACTAGTAACAGTAATTTTCTGTTTATTGCAGAAGAGGTGCTTGTAAATAGAAATTTGGATAGTCACGGCTCTGACACAAGGGTACACGCGTATGGGCTGGATGTGCCTCGTGGGTCAGGGCCTAGAATTGGACTTTGTCACCATGGTAACATTGTGCAGTGTATGCAAAATACTACAGTGCTTTGGGACCGTTGGAGGGTGTTAAATCACCCTCCCCCTGCCCACCCCCAACACACACACATCCTACCTAGTTGTTGTTTTTTGAGCTGCAGCATTAACAGCTTCAATTTGTTAGCTTGTTTTTTGCGCCACAGTTGAAATTTTGATATAAAATGAGGTAGCGCAAAGTACGAATGAACTTATGTCATAGCTCATTATACAGCATTTCATTTGAAACATCATCACATTTCATTTGAGTCTATAAGCCAGTTACTTCTGTCTGTATTTTCATCAAATTTAAATTTCGTTGTAATGTCAGAGAGAGAGGCGGCGATTGGTCGATAATCTGCTAAGTAGCATTGATTCTGAGCGTTTAGTTCCTCTGGCTGGCGACTTCGGTTGTGAAGCTAATCGATGCTGTTGAATGGGGGCTTCAGTGATCAGGGATTTCCTGCTCCATGCACACTGCGGTCACATCATTTGTCTTCATTTGGCGTGCGATTATTCTCCATAATGGGCTTCGTCAGAAAGAAAAGGTTAACACACCTAGCCAAAAGGACCACGGACCTAAAGCAGCTGAGAATATTAGGCATTCACAGCTGTAAAAGATTCATCACCTTTGATTGATGCCTGCTACTCTACTTTTCATAATTTGCATTTGCATTGTTTTCCGTAAGGACTGTCTGCTGGAAATCAAGACAATAACTCGATCTAGGCTGGTCTAAACTACTAGTGTAGACTAACCCTCAGTAGTAGTGGAGCTTAGGAACGATGGTATGAAAACTTGTGTATGAAAAAAAAAAATAATGGGTAGATATTTTGGCAGATTGACGTCATTTTTTCCCCATTAAATGCTTGCTGACAACCAAAGAAGGAAATCCCTTTATAGATTCTGTTACGTTACGCAATGATGTATAGCGGTTTTTAAGCAATTGTGTGCTTGAATGTTCCATTGTCTGAAAGTGGTCGGGGGGGATTGCCTTTTGAACTACAGATTTACAATTGATCTCAGGCCCTTAAATGACCCTCCTTAGATCAAGGTTGCCCCATTACTGCTGCTGGTTATCAGCACTGAGCTACGACTGTGTCTGATATGTTTTCTTTGGAAATGGAAAGCCTGTTAACATCTTCAGGAAGTGATTCTTCAATCTACTACCCTTGTTCTCACCCCCTCCTGTTTCGTGCACAAGATAAAGTCACTTCCTCTTCCTTTGCTCGGCTCCCCCTCCTCTCATGCTGGGTTTTATTGGTCTTAGGAGTTGTCCATCACCGTTCTTGCTGTTTGAAGTGCTTCAGTCATATATCACCATGCCTTCTTGCTGGATGTCCTCTTACTATATGCAGGGTTCTGTAAGGGTTGTATTGGTTTGCTTTGTGTGTTTGTGTGTGTGTTTATATTGGGGATGGGCATGAAAACCCAAGTATTAAAATAATCTAAAATAAATCAGATCACCGAAATGATTGATCATAAAATACACAATAGTTGTGTAATCGTTATTTTTTGCTATCTGTATTTCAACTATTTATCAGAGCTACATGCAAAACAGCCAAGGAGTGTCTCTTTATTTCATTATTTCACATGCTGAAAAAAACAGCAACTAAACAGCCAAAGATGTTACAATTAACCCACCAACCCACGGTAGTCAGGTAATTCGAACAATTTATCTGACTTCTGAAGTAGGCAAAATGTCATATCTAATGTGTATTCCTTTTTTTTTTTTGAGTGGTTGGAGTAAGCTATAGGTGCTAACACTTAAACTCACTTTCAGATGCCCACGCTGGTCTTCACCTGTGATATCTTTATTGTAGGTGTTTATTGTGAGGTGTTTATAACTCTGTTAATAGTCATGGTCAGGTGAGGTGATATACCTGGAATGTTGTATCATTGTCAATACAGCTTCCTGCCTTTCTGCAAAACCTATTTCTAGTTTTATCATTAGCTTGTTTATCTATTCCCCTCAGTGCGTTTCCCTTTTGCTTTTCGAGTTACTCTCCGTGTCTGTTTTCATGCTTATTTACTTCATTTTTTTGCTTTACTCATGGTCTTTGTTTTCCTAATGCTCTCTTTGCCCTTGTTTTTTTACCTAACAATCCCTTTCCTCGCTGCTCTCTCTCTCTTCATCTCTCTCTCTCTCAGTTGAGGACAAGGAGGTGAAAGCCAAGCGGATTACAGTGGCAGTTTAATCTGGCCGACCTACCAAAGGATTTTTTTTCTGCACTTTCCTGCAAGCTTATGAGGCAGAGGGGGTGGGGGGTGGCAGAGGGTCCAAACAGTGTTGAAAAAGAACAGGTTTTTGGATCAAGAGGACATAGTTGGTCCTGGAAACTGTTATATTGGATACAGACTTGAACCGAAATAAGGGGTGGTGGGGGTGACGTGGGACTGTGGGTGAGCGAGCAGAGGATGTTAATAGTAGTTTGTTACTAATTTGTTTCCATCTGTCCAGTCATATTGCATCTGTGGCTGAGCATTCCCAGAGTATTAAGGAGAGGAATTGCTGAATCTTGCTTGAATATTTGGCTTAGCTAGAAAATTCATAGGTTCCAGTGATTGCTGCTGTTCAACATTCACTTTTGATCGCTTTTAATTTACCAAAGTTTGTAATAGGCATATGAGGCTAATGACCAGCCAGCTAGGCCCTAATGTGACTAATGATTGTCCGATCCCACCTTAATAACAGCTCTTACAACTGTTTCAACTCAGTGTTACCCTTTCGATCTGATGTTAAATTTGCACAGAAACACTAGTTATATATCTTTACTGCCTGGACGTATACCAAAGGGAACTGAATACAAAGACTGTTTCAATGTAATAGGTAAAGCTATATTGTTCCACTGTTGTAGAACCATCTCAATAACTTTCACTAACTAACAGAATAGTGGTCAAACAAAGCGGTAACCCTTGTCTCGCTCTGTACCTTCTTTGCTGTGGCTCATATCGCTTGTACTTATACCAGCACTCCCCTGCTGTGAGAATTTAGAGGGAAGGGGTCCCTCCTCCAACGGGATTAGCTTCAAACTGGTACTTGTCCAGTGGTGTTGAGGTTTTTGAAAAGGACTTAACTAACCTCCACTCCTGGGAGATTTCAGGAGGTTAATGTGGGCTCTCGAATTGTTTGCCTTGCAATTAACATTTTCGATGCCCCTATGGAGGGAAGTCAAGAGCCATAATAAGAAACAAGACTGCATGCAACTGAACCAATGCACTTGCAGTTGACTGCACTAGTGCCATTGGTTGCACCAATGTGGTTGTAGTCGACTGTACCAATGCGTCTGCAATCGTCTGCATCAATGCAGTCACAGCTGGCTGCAGCAGAAAACAACTTGAATATATGAAGGGGTGGCCTTAGAAAGGATTGTGTTTTGTTAGAAGCTTCTTATATATGGAATGGTTGTTTTTGACGTTAAATTATAGGCTTACTAGTATTAGTTTTTCTGTGTTACTTGCAGAGTAGTGTCTGCTCCCTGGTTCCTTCCAAGTGTAACATGGAGGCATAGTATAGTGTCTTGGATTGTTTTAACAGTGGTTGCATGTTGGTTTTCAGGAACTAGAACATGGGGAAAAAGGCTGTTTTTAATAAACATCTGGCAGGTCTCAAACAAACCTTCTCAAGCCAAATCTATTTGACTATTGCTGGTAGGTTGCAAAGGATATGTCTTGCTGAAAAGGCCCGTCTCTTTTGCCATACACATGTTTGTTTTGGTTGTGGCTTCCCACAGAAAAGAATGCTGGTATACCAGCCAGGTTTCTTAGCTAGCTTAACCAACAGGACTTCTGTGGTCAACCAGCTTGACCAGAAAGATCAAGCAGGTTGACCAAATTTTGCTGGTGAATAACCTGATATTTGATTTCTGTTTGATCTTATTTTGGTGTTTTGCCTATCAATTTTATTCATCTTATTGACATCTGTTCAAAATGGCCAGTGGTTGTCTTCTTGATATGGTCCCTGCAGGAGACCTTATTTTAGCCAGCACCAGGTGCACAATGTTTTAGGCGTGTTATATGATACAGGCCAAATGTAGGGGTGGATCTGCACGCAGCCCTGGTTTAGATAGGGCAGGATGCTGGGGCAGATGGGTTGAAGTTGACCAGTGGAGGGTGTCTGAAAGGTCAGGTGTAGGGCGGAGGGTGCCAGGAATAGGGGTGTGAGATGCCTGCTCTGTTTGCTGGCTCTGTGAGGGACATGGCGGGTTGGGTGTGCTGTCAGTCATCCAGTCCATACCACCCTGACCTCTGGGTCTCCAATCAGATAAATGTGGGCTTTTAGTCTCCTATCAGAGGTCTCCTTGTCCCTTTTTTTATGGTTTCTGCCTTTTTTGACACACTCCTTTGTCTTTCCTTCCTCCTCCCAAAAATAATTTTTTAAAGCTGCAATCTGTCATTTTGTTTGGGTTAAAAATGAACAAAAATCAGTTACTGAGCAAGATTCCCAACAGTAAGTGTATAATTATTTCTAATTTGACCTGTTGGGTACGATTTCTTGGGAAGTACTAGTTTGGCTTCATTTGACTTCAACATACAAAGTTGAATACACAGTATGTAAAGTAACCTGCAGTTTTGTGTTTGACAGAGATGGCGGTAGAGAGGTAAAGATTGCAGCTTTAAGGCGATTAACGAGATTTTCAGCCAAAAAAGTGCAAAAGTCGATTGGTGAAGTGATCGATTTAGCAACTCGACAAAGTTGAGAAAAAGTTTCTGTATGATTCGCCTCTGCTCGGATATGGAGATATAATGAAAAAATGATGCATGGAAAACAGCGTCGGAAGTTGCAGCCATTCCGTGCAAGTTTGATTCATGTGTTGAATTGATCATCTTCTACATGATATAATGTTTTTTGCACTGCTGCACTTTTTCCTGCATGCTAATTTTGAGCCACAAGAGAAATGATTTCTTGTCAAAATAGAATGATATCGTTTTAACACACAGTACGTCTCATTTCTCATGCTATCAGCTATGGTAAGTTATGCAGCCCACCAATAATGTTAGAGCATCCAGTTGCAGGACTGCCCACTACCAACCAATGGCACATAGACCCAATGACCTTCAGTAATAAAATCACTGTTAGTGTGAACGGAGCTTTATTTGTAGACTTCCTTTTGCCGCTGTGTATAATCATCTTTTTCGTCTTCCCTCCATCTCTTTCTGACACTCGTTCTTCCTCTCAAAAAACGCAACGCTCTCTGGATCTGAGATGCCTGAGGGAGGGAAAGCAGACAGGACCTGTCACCATGACAACGGCTTCTGTGAGCTGCCTGACACCCAGACTCTGTTGTGGGAGGGGGTGGGAAAGAGAGAGAGAGAGAGAGAGAGAGAGAGAGAGAGAGAGAGAGAGAGAGAGCGCGTGAAAGCAGACAACCCCGTTTTCCCCCCTGGGACTTTGTGGTTTACGTGTTCAGATGTAGAATTAGCATAAAGACAGAGATTGTGAGAAAGACAGAATGCTATATCAAGACAACGATTAGAGAGAGAGAAGAGACCCAATATTCTGGGAGTTTGCTGGACGCTTGTCCTCTTGGTGTCTCGGGGGTCTATCTGCCCCTGTCTGTTTGAGATCAGCATCCAGCCCACACCATTTATCACCTTCCACTGTCGAACATCTTCAACACCAAATATTTGGTTTCTGATATCACTCTAATCATATTATGACCTAAGCGTAGTTGAATTCCATCCATACTTTCTGCACGGCTAATGCAATTAAAGTGAGCTGCAACGGAAAGGTTTTGTTAATTCAGCTGAACTAAGAAGGGCATTGTCGTTTCCCCCAGACAAAACCACAACCAAGTGGGCCTGATGACTTAGTGCATCATCATGGCTTTCAAACACATTTTACCTCCATGTTTCCATCAAAATGTGGTGTGATTTTTGCGTTGTGGTCAACTGGAGTCTGGAAGCCGGCTGTGGGCAGTAGATTGGAGGGAAAAGTGCTTCTCAGGTGGAAATTAACTACAAATATGGGCTTTAGTTGCACATTCATTTACAAGATAATAAAATCATGGCAGTCTTGTTGGTATGTTCTTATGTTTTGCGTACCATGTACTACGAGAAACGTAATGGCTTTGTTGGCGCCGACCTAGCAGATAGAGGTCTGTTGTGTATTGCACATGCCAAATGTGTGAAAAGTTTATCTCAGTCAAGGTATCCAGCTTTGTTCTCCAGAACTAGGAGAACACTATCGTTTTAAAGAAACACACTTTCATTGTGTTGTTCTCAGAAGAAGATGGAGAACGCCTAGACTGTGTTAGGGTATGAGGCTGGGGAGAGATATTTCTGTCAGCCTGTTTACTTATTGATGGGAATGCTAGCACAGGTTAGCTTGACATGCATGCGGCAGTACACTGCTGTTAGCAGAAAAGCAGAGCTCTGTCTCAAGCACTGACTGGCGCTTATACAACAGATGTGATTGTGGGCCTCTCGTACTTGTAACGTCTTAACAGCAGGATGTGTTTGTACGTTTATTTTAATTGCTTAGGAGAACACAGTTTGAACAGATTTGAACCTAGGTTAGTGTTAAAGCTGCAATCCGTAACTTTTGCCTCTCTATCGCCATCTCTGTTTGAAACAAAAAATTGCAGGTTACTTTTATTATGTTTGAAAAAGTCAAATGAAGCCAAACTGGTATTTCTCCAGAAATCAGACCCAACAACTCAGATCATTCAAAAATCATTATTATAAACGTACCAATGGAAATCATGGGAAGGTAAGGAGATTGTGTCGAACACTGATGTACTTGTTCTGTCACTGATTTTTGTTCATTTTTAGTGGATGGCAACTTTAATGATACAGGGCCTATTGATACTGTAATAACTTTTTGTGGATGTCAAGAACTCCACTGCATGCCAGTGAGTTGTTGGAGACGGGAGACAGATTTGACCACTGGCTGGGTGGGCTGACCACTGTTCACCGCAACTGGTTAAGAGTTGGCTGACTTAGTTTCAGTGGTTTCACTCATGATCTGCATAGAGGGATTGTGGATTTGGATCTGAGGAACCCAAAGCCACTTTCACCAGGCAGAAGCCTGTAGCACTGCGCTGGGGTTGATTGAGAAACTTGTTGGAAGCTTGGAAACAGGCTTGTTTTTCTTCATCAGCACCAGGTGTTCTTTCTAACTAGGTTATTTCCACTGTCACAACTTCATTTTCCTCTATTTGTTTCTAGCAGTTTTCATGCTGGGGTTGTCACGACACCAGAATTTTAATAGTGGACACAAGCACCAGTATAAAAATCTCCTGATTCTTGGTATTCGTTTGGCTGTATCAAAATTGATATGCTTTTAAAAACACACCTTTATTATATTTGTTCTGTGTTATAATTTACAGGTTAAGTTATTGGCCCGTATCTTTCAAGCTTCTGGCATGGTGGACATTGTGCTACAGTGTACATGTGCTTGCATAACTAACAGTATATTCAAGCTCATTTTGAGAACTTCTTTAAAGATGCTCTGCATGCTGATTACAATTCAGATTCCATTATCGTTTCAGTGCCCAATGCCTGAATTGTCCAGTGTGAACACAACTTTGGTGCCAATGAAAATGGATCAAGCTATTTTATTTTGGCTATTGGTCTCCAGTATTTTTAATTTGGTAAACAGTGTTTAGGTTTTTTCCACGTAACTCTTCATGTAAACAGCGATCGTAAAGAACAAACAATTTCAGTTGATACCAGTGAGTGGTTTTGTCCTGTTTCTTGTCAGTATAAAAAGCGCATTTGCCTCTGCCAATACTGTAGTAGTATTGCTACATTTAAAAAAATTTTTTTTTAAAAATGGAACAACATGTTTTAGTCCAGACTTGGTAAAGCGAAATCTTCTCCAGACATTAAACCTGCCCGTTGTTTCTCTCTTCACTTGCTTCATTCTTGTTTGTTGGTGCCCCTAGAGCAAAAGGTCCAATGCCACAGACCCTTCATTGTCTAAGAAGAGCAGTCTTGTGTTCTCCCCTTTTCAAGCCTCATGTCTTTGACTGCATCGAGGCCTCTCTCTTTCTCCATCTGCTCCTAGTGCCTCTTGGGTACCCACAGCCCGCTAGGTTTCCTATACTGTCCCGGCGATCAACCTCTGTGAATGTTAACTATAGTACGCTAAGCTCCTTAACCCCGTAGCGGGAAACTCCAGAGACTCTTTCCAAAGAGGAATGATTTCTGCTTGCTTAGAAGGGGGGGAGGGGGGGAGGGGGAGAAGAAAGAAGGAGAGAAAAAGTACTTAGAGAGAATGAGAGGAGAGAGAGAGAGGAGAGAGAGAGAGGAGAGAGAGAGAGGAGAGAGAGAGAGAGAGAGGAGAGAGGAGAGAGGAGAGAGGAGAGAGGAGAGAGAGAGAGAGGAGAGAGAGAGAGAGGAGAGAGAGAGAGAGGAGAGAGAGAGAGAGGAGAGAGAGAGAGGAGAGAGAGACCCTGTTTTCAATAGCCCTGATGGGAACGCCTTTCCTGCCAACCAGTCTTCCAATGTATGGATTGTAATATGACCATCTGACATGTTTCACATCGGAAACAGACTGACAACACTGGCTTCAACCATTGCTACGTCATCGCCAACCCTCCCTCCCAGCTATTCCCTCCCAGAATGTTGGCTAGCATTTTCTAAAAGTTATCAAAAAAATTGCCTGCAGTAACGTTAGTAGAATTTTAAAGTTATATATCAAATATTAAAAACATTATTCTTAAGTTACAGAACTTAAACAAGTTCTGTTACAGAATTTAACCAATTTAAACAACGTTCTTATAACAAAGCAATGTCTAAAAAACTGGACATGTTTCTAGAACATTCAAAATACTATTTTTAGCATAATTGTTACTTAATGGAAATGTTAAGGAAACTTTCTTTCAAACTAAAATTACCTGGGCTTTCTCTCTAACCTCTCTCAGTTGATTAAAATGGCCATAGGTCTCGCTCTTGAAAATTACAGTCTTGGAATCTTTGTTGAAGAAATCTTGTTTCTTTCTCAACATCGTGTAGTTTCTTCCTCCTTCCCTTCATCACATCAAACCGTAATTTAATATGGTTTGCTTTAATGGGTGTTTGAATGTGTTTTTTGAGGTCTTTTCCATAAAGTGCAACGATATATTTAACCTTCATCAGCTAAGCTAAACTAAATACACAAAGGTGTTTGCTTTTCTCATTGGTCTGTTAAAGCTTCAATCCCTGGAAATACATTAACTAAAGATGTCTTTTCTCAAAGTACCGCATGCATCCTGAATAGGCCTTCAGAAAGCCAGATAAATTGATTTTAAGAGGTGACATGATGTTGGTGTTGGGTTTTTTTTGTTAAAAATGTATTGAAATTTGTGGTGTGTAAATGTTTCTTTGCATGCTTCCTCACAGACCTTTTATCACAGTAATTAAAGTTTGTAGGGTGCAGAGCACGCATATGTGTGTGTGTGTTCGCTGTGAGAAAACAGCGAGATACCTGACACAGCCAGTAAGGTGGCAAGCAGGGTCAGTGCTTGTGCTTCACAGAGCATGTGTTGTAGCCCAGTGCGGCCACTGGTGTCAGTCCTGTTTAATTTGCATCTTAGCTGATCCTGCTTGTATTCATTCTGGGCTTGTTTTTATAAAATTAAAACTGCTCTTGATGGTATATGTGTGCATGTTGTATGCACTTTTTAATATTTTAGCGTGGCTTTAGGAGGTTTGGAAGAAAACAGTCAAATATTTTGTGTGGAAAAACCTGTTTTTAAATTCAAGCTTTCAATACAAATTAATTTATATAGCACTTTCTTACAATGTTGTATTGTACAGAGACTATACAACACTTACTCACGAAACATGATAAATAGTCAATTAACATGATAAATAATTTTATAAGGGAGATTTCATTTGATGTGCATGTAACATGAAAATTATTTGCTAATGTTTTCAGCCGGTACTTCTGTTGGCTACCTAATGATTCTGTTGTCGGAATGTTAATTCTTCATTTGGTCGGTAGTGTTACTGATAATGCAGATATTAAGTTGGTGGCGCAGTGGGGCCACACGAAGCTTTCCAGTTTTCTGTCCATCTGCAAATTACAATCAAACTGCTGCTTCAGCGTTTTAGAAGATGTTCAGGATGGAAAATGTTGCTTTTTACCTGTACTTAACACACACAACACACACACACACTCTTGTCTCTGTACATGACTTCTGATGAGGCCCTTGAGCAAACATAATTGTAGGCCACTGAGAGTGAGAAAGCAAGGGGATTCTGGGAATACAGTGTTGTGTTTTTGTGTATGTGTGTGTATTTGGGGGGGTGGGGTTGTACATGAGGGGTTTCCTCAGCAGATTTGTTTACTGGTAATTAATTCACCTGATTGATACAACAGCTGTTGGCACCATGGGAGGGAAATAGAGAGAGAGAGACCGACCCTCTTCATAGTGGTTTCCCCATGTTACACCACGTAGATTGCCGTTCCAGCGTGCCATTGATTAAAAGGCACATCTGTCAGCCAGCACTGCTGATTATGGCTGCCAGTGCTCACTGGCTAATCTTTATGGAGTCAGCTCCACTGACAGAGTTATTGGAAATGGGGGATGTTGGGAAATAAGAGCGTGTGAGTGAGCGTGGTGAAAAGCAGTAAATGAGGAGAACCTGAACAGAGTCTTGAATGTTTGCTTGGGCTCACACACATTCACACAGCTGAGAGATTAACAAAAACGTATTGTGTTTGAGCTGTTGCCTAGTAGTTATTATTAAACTGTTGCCTGAATGGACAGCATGGGTTTGAATGTGGCTTGCAACATTTCCTGATCTTATTCCTTTTGTTTTTCTTACCATTTTTGGAACTGGATTTTTTTTTAATTGAAATCTGGTCTTCCAATTTTAAATTAAAAGTTGTTTCAAATGCTGTTTTTCTTTTCCTGTGCAACAAAAAGAGGACTTTCATTTCAAGTAAAAAACGCACTTGAGTTGAAATATAAAGTAAAAATTTAAGGTCTTTAGAGACTAATTGGAGAATAATTGGGTTTCTTTCTCAACGCAAGTTTGAGTATAATACCAAAGCGTAATACTTGGGGTTCAGGTATTTTTAAATGCCCCAAGTATGATTTAGTTCCTACAGGTGTATCATTTGCGTGTTTGTTGTGAGCATCTCTCATTCAGCCTGTGCTGAGTTGTCAGCAACTGCTTGTTACCCGCGTACGTGTGGATGTGTTACTCGGCAGGTGATCTGGGTTACCCTGTTCATCCAAGAGCAGATAAGACAGGATCCATTCCTCATCTTGGAACCCTGTGCCAGATCAATGGCCAGATTAAGCCTTTCCCCCATCCACTGCCCAGCCGAGCCATGCGATTGATGCTGATAATTAAAACAGCAGTGGCTAATTACCTCAGAGGGTTTGGCCCTTGTGTGTGTGTTTGAAGCGATCAGGTGAGTGAAGGGTTAAGCCTTTTGGAAAAATCAATTGATATATTATTGATTTTTTTGGATTCAGTGGCATGATAAGGGTTAAAAAATGATCACCAAAATTTTATTTTTGCCATTATGTAATTGCCAACCAAATTCGTATGCTGTCATTGTGTTTTTACACAGAAGTAGAAATTTGTAGCTTTTGTTATACAAGATAATTTTTTAATAATGATAGAATGTCACGTTGTTCTGTTGTATTGCTGCAAAATATGTACAAGTCATAATGATTATTTTAATGTTTTGTTTTAAATCCTTTTTGGACCTTAAGAGCCATGGTCACTGTGAACTGTTGTATGGCAACTAACAACAACATTTCTTAAAAAATTCCTGCTTGTATATTCCACAGTAATATTGGTTTAGAAAGACACAACATTGTGTAATCAATAAGAGAATTTTTATTTTTAGGTGCACTGTTCCTTTAAGAAGAGCTGAGCTGTGCCTGCTTATGTGGTCGAGAGAGAGAGATAGTGGTAGCAAACAGCCAGGCCTATCAAAAGCCACAAGCTCCTTTAAACTCTATCTTAATTCTGCTCTCTCTCTTTCGCTCCCTGGCCAGGCGAGTGATTGACGGCCTGAGGGTTTTAATGGGCACCGAAGAGCGGGAGAGCCAAGGTCTGAGTTGTCATGGCAACAAGCCGATTGGGCCCTCCGCTGCTGTACCTGAAGTCGCGATGGCTCGTGCTGTGTGTGTGTGAGCTAGAACGACTTCTGTAGATCATTCGTTCTCACTGATTGGACACTGGTCATTCTGCCCAGTGATTTTCTTATAGTTTATCTGTGTGTGTGTGTGTGTGTGTGTGCTAATGAAAGTACTCATCTGCCTGCCTTCCATATATTTCCACCCATGCTTATGCCGTGACAATAGAGTCGGAGCCATTGTGCTGGTTAAACCTACACCAGCCACTGTGTAAACAATCTCACAGGTCCAATCTGTCACTCAGCCCCTCCCTCCCCCTAACCAAACACATTCACCGATCCCTCCACTGCATGCAAACACTGAGGCTGGCCCTGCCTCACCTGTTATCTACCCTGCGCCAGCCTCTGGCCCTGTTTTTCACTCATCTATGAGAAAGTGTGTCCTTGTATGTAGTTTATATGGAAAGTTATGGTGTCTCTTGTGATCAACATTTTCTGGAAGTGCGTGGAAGTATTTGATAAAACAAAAATGTTGTCATGTAGGCTTCTAAACCTGAATCATTCCAAACCAGTGAGTATTTCTTCTGTCAAACATGAAAGAAAAAAAGTTTAAAGCTCCTCGTCCTCCTTCGTAGAATCCAAGTTGTTTGTTTTTGTAGTTTGTGCAGAAGCATGAATGAGATGTCTGAGTTATGGTGAATTTGCGAGCGAAGATTTTCAGTGAATAATTTAAATTTCGCTCTGTTCCTGCACAACGCTGTTGTTTGGTTTTGTGTACATCTGTGATGCCACACAGCATTGTTTCCTGTGTGAAAATGTGTATATTGGAGGTGGGATGATGCCCACCTGGAGGGTTTTCAGTCAAATTTGTCTTAATACCTTCAGGGGCTAAGATGCTTACTCACCAGAGTCCAGTACTACCTGTCTGTCTCATTTGTGTGATTAAATGTGATTTTGACAGTATGTACTGTATGTGCATGGATGTGGCTTTAGTTCTATTTGTTATTTGCTTGTGTGTGTTGTGTCTGAGGGCTTAAAACAGAGGGAATTTGTGTACCTATGTTTGTGTGTATGTACCAGTGCCCTTTGACCTCCTGGGGTCAGTGGTGAGTGTCTAGGCTTTTAAGGTCAGCTGCACTGAGCCGGTTTCCCTCCTCCATCCAGAACAGAGGGATGGAGAGAGAGGGATCTGATTACATGGTGGAGGAGGGGGCGCCAGTTCATGTGTAATCCCCCATCTCTCCCTCTTTACCGGCTTGGGAAAGACACGGCTGAGTCTGGCTTTGTCTGGGGTGACAGGGCCTTCAACCTAAACAACTGCTCGCTATGACAAGACATTCTACTTGTATATACATGTTTTACTTAAATGTTCTACCAAATGTGGTGTGTTTGGGTGCTCCCCAACATTTGTTGAAGATTAGTTGTTTGTTTGAAGGGTCAATATAGCGACTTGGACAGTGAAAAATGAAGTGTCTGTGTGCTTTGATTCATTTAGTTCCTCATTTATTTATTTGTTTGATATTATTTAGCATATGGAAAATTACAGTTGTTTGATATTCTAAATTGAAATGTTTTCGAAAATGTTTATCTTGAAACTTCAAAAGAAAAGTCTAAATGGTGTTATATAATGTAAATAATTTAATCTATAATAAATAATAATGCTCAAGTAATTAATTATGTACGAACTTTTACAGAAAATGAATGGTAACGTTGGCTCTTTTAACATCTGTAACATCGTACATCTTGATTAATTTAATGTATTCGTTTACAAACAGTTTTTAAAAAATCAAAGATTGTCAAATCATTTGACATGCAAAAGAAATGTTGGATCGCATGAAATGGGGAATTTTTTTTTGGTGTGAATCTTTTTTTTAACCAGGTTTTGCATGTTTCTGGGTTTCAGAGTGCAGCAGCAGCTCCCAGTCCTGTGATGGGCAACATGCCGCCCAACGATGGCATGCCAGGTGGACCCATGCCTCCCGGCTTCTTTCAAGTAAGAGCTGCCCTCTCTCCCCCCACCTTCCTGTTAAACCTCTTCCTTTAACCCGGTGCGTTAAGCCTTCACCCCTCCCCTTCTTTTTCTAACCCCTTTAGTTTGTTCTAATCCCCGTCCAGATGTTTCTTTCCCACTATCTCTCCGTATTTCCATTAATTTCCATGTCATGTGTCTAAATTAGTTCGGTACAGTAGCAACTCACACTGACGCAAACAGAGTTGTGGCCCCTGATCTGAGATCAGTTGAATGCCTCTACAGTTTAATCCCTAAGGCCAAAACCTGGTAAAAACACGCCTGCTGGGTTGTAGCTCTTTGGCAACACATATCTAACAACATATCTGTGTGTTTTAAATTCAGGGCTGGGATTTGGGGGAATGCTTGGGGGCACCGTTCCCAAAGTCAAGGTGCCTGCGGGAGTTCCTCTGCCATAGTGATCTTTATTGAGCTATTTTTATCCAGACAAAAGCTAGTCACCTTCCTGAACAAACACACACTGCCTTAGAAAGACAAATTCAGCTGGATAAAATGTCAGTCAGGCATTACTTCAGCCAACTTGTTGAAGGGGTCCAACTTGTTTTGGTCAGATACCCAACAAGCTAACAAAACAATACAAAGCAGCTCTTTATTTATAAAATTATTTATCAGTTTATAATTATTTTTATTTATTAATTGGATGTATCATATGATCCTCTGTCAGACTTGTCTGAGACTGAGATGACGTATCGGATTAGATAGATGGAGCAGAACAAAAGATAGAGTATCAGATAGTCCATGGGATAGAGTATCAGATCAGAGTATATTGGACATGTAGTAGAACATTAGATGAGTTACAGATATAGAGCATCCTTAAGACATCTAGTAGAACGGTAGTGATCTGTGGATAGAGGACATGATCTAAAAGATAATTATAAAGAACAGATTAAATAGATGATCTAGTGGATCATCAGAGAGAGGATGAGACACAGAAGCAGATAGAACAGCTTATTCTAGTAGATCACCAGAGAGATCAGATAGAGCAGCAGATGGAATTGTTGATCTAGTAGATGATCACAGAAGAGATCAGATAGAGCAGCAGATGGAATTGTTGATCTAGTAGATGATCACAGAAGAGATCAGATAGAGCAGCAGATGGAATTGTTGATCTAGTAGATGATCACAGAAGAGATCAGATAGAGCAGCAGATAAAACAGTTGATTAAGTAGATCATCTGAAGATAAATGAGTTGTGGATAGATCAGTACAGTCAGAATGTAGCAAATTATCAAATTAATCATCAGCATCCTATAGAGCAGAAAACACTGAAATGAGCATCAGGTAGAGCGACACAATTTGGCATATAGAAGAGTGAATAGAGGAGGAGAGTGTTAATGTTGTATGAGCTGTGTTCAGAGCAGGGAGTGATCTGACTGTTGCATGAGTGACATTGCATTCTATAAATAGCACTTGTGTGCATAAGAGCGAGAGAGAAAGAGAGAGAGAAGTAAGAAAGGGAGGAAGAGGGTGGACTTTGTGCTCTACTGCAGTAATTCCCTCTTGGTAGCAGCCCAGGGCATGGCAGAAAAGAAGTATGGAGAGAGCGAGGACACAAAATGAAAGACTGAAAAACAGAAGAAAGAGTAAGACAGACCAGTCGCAAAAAGACGGGCTGCCACGTCCGTTCCACGCATGCTTCCCCGATTATTCAGTTGCTGTGGTCTGGTGACACCAATTATATCTTGGCATATATCCTAGTGGCCAGTATACCACTTTTTCACACATCTCATCAGCTAACTACCCTTGCCAGCCACCGCTGCTGGACGCAGTTGCGCTAATAATTGGAGCTGCTTCTTTTGTATCTGTTTTTAATAAAACTTGAGAGTGCGGTTGGAACAGGTTGTGATCTGTTCCGATTTCGAAAGTGCACATTTACGTGCCGGAAAATGTTTCGTTATTCCCTTGTGGTTCCCATATACGTCTTACCACCATTCAGAAAGATTCTGCGAGAAGACAACACATAACATTGGGTCAACGTACACTATTTGACCAAAATCCAAACTACAAGCTAAAAATGTAATTGCACAAATCACTGTAGTGCAGTGCAGATAAAAGAGAAATGAATAAAACATTGCAATATCACAGGTTCAAATGTCTGTACACTAAGCATAAAAAATGCTGTTATTGGATCATGTCCCAGATATCCATGTAATATGGTTCTTGCCAGGTCTCAGGTAATTCAAATCCTTAATTTTAACACATTTTGCGTTTTTGTTGCAGTTTGTCACAGGTTAATTGCCTTTGATAAAATTAGATCCCAGAAAAGCAAGTAGTCTTCTGAAAACTGTCAAATCACTGTTAAATAGTCGACTTGAAATGTTTTGGTAGTGTAGCTAAATCGTATGCAACCTAATCATACGTGCCTGAGAATCGGATCGCATCTCTCACAGATGCAGTGGCGATAATTAACACACGCGACCTTGATTTCTGCCATGTAATTGTGTGGTCCTGTGAGAGGAGGGCGGAGGTGAAAGGAGTAAACCCTTCTGGACACCCCCTCTCTCCAGTCTCTCCTAATCTGTACCTCGCAGGCCCAGACTCCCACCAGCCTCCCGCAGAGAGAGAGAGAGAAGAGTTTAGGGAGAAAGACACAAAGCTTGTGTGCTGGCGTCCAGCCCGGATCTGTGAGTTTTCTTTTATTATTTTTTTCTAGCAAGGGTCGGCCTGTTCAATAATCTTCATGCAGAATCTCCACTGCACCAGCTACTCTTGGGAGGACAGGCTAGCAAGAGGGAGGGAGCAAAGTCGGGGAGCAAAAAAAAGAGAAAGTTTCTAGTTTAGCTGGAAACATCTGAAATGGATGGGCTTGTTTGGAGGGAAGAAGGTGGGAGAGTTTCATCAGCTCTTCTACTGCAAAAACCTCTTGAAAGCTGACAGTTTTCAAGCTTGGCAGGGACTCTGAAGAGGCAGAGTTGTATCAAGGTTAAAAGGACTAGAGGATCTTGTTTAGACCTGCTGGAGTCTTGGGACATTGATATAAATGTCCAGCACTCTTCAGCAGTGTGGTCCTGTTGACAATGTCCCTATATATAAACTGAACTGAAGCCATGTTACCATAAGCTTTTCATTTTATGTAGGATGTAAGTACATGGATACTTTGTACATGCAAGTGTGACTTATTTCAGAGGTTAGTCATTGGTTGAGCAAATGGTGCTGTATCAGGCTGGTTAAACAAACAGATTTGTTTATATTTTTAACACTTAAGATTAGGTGTCAGATTATAAAACGAAAGCTGTTTTTGCTTATACCTATATGCTGTACAGTAGGTTACATTATCCCTATGATTTGTAACAGATTTTGTGATGGCTACACTTCTGTCAGATTATCAGCTCCTGGTCTTTAAGTCTTTCTGAGACTGTTCACCTTCAATAACATGCATTGCTCAATTCTGTGCCCTTCGCCATAGAAGTGCTAGCAATTTTATGTAATGTACACAGAGACAATGAAATATGCATTGTGTTGCTGTTCCATGCTTTGTTTTGCTTGGCGCTTTGTGTCCTGACAGTCAGTCGTCAGTAGCTACACACTGCCCCCTTTTGGTCAGGAAGCAGCATTGCTTCCTGCAACGCTTGGACTCTGTAATTGCTGCTGTCCTCTATGCCACTGTCCCGCTAGGAATACTATATCTCGGTGGGAGGGGCCTCTCTTGATGGGCTTGTAGTTCAGTGCCAAGCCGTTATCTCCTTAGCTGGGTAGAAAATGATTTTATTAATTGCTTCATTTAACACACACCCCCTCCCCACCCAAGACACGTACACACACAATCCAGCCCAAGTTGTTGCTCAGTCACTCTACAGGGATGTGCAACATGAACAGGCTTCTTGGTAAAGGCCATATGCCTCTCCCACATACCCATAATGGACTCCAGCTAGAGATAGGGGAGGCCTTGTGGTGGAGTTCTGTTATAGGGCAGGAAGGAATAGCCTGCAGCAGCTGCCCAGCCCAGCAGGAGAAGCCCCTTGTAGGGTAAAAACAGGTTCATTTACCACCCCATCTTGGCTTGAAGATTTTTAGAGACCATGCATCATCGACTAGTCTTGCTTTGTGGCATTAAGTAAAATCAAATGAACTGTGCAGTGTCCTTAATGTGGAAACCTGCTGGTCACCAGCATATGTTATGGATTTTATTCCCAGCATGATTTTTAACTAGCTTAAATGGCAACATTTCCTTAGACAACTACCCTAACCAGAAAGATCATGGACGTCGGCCAGCTTTCCCTGCTAAGTTTTGCTGGCAACATGGTTACACAGTTAGACCAGCACTAAACTAGTACTTACCAGGTTAAACCAGACTGGACAAGCTTGAAAATCCATGCGTTTTAGCTGGTTTATTCAACATAAGCATTTATCCTGGTCCAGAATCGTTGAATTTAACGGTTTATGAATTGGGTTTTCTACAAGTGTTTTAAAGAGGAAACATTTTGAGTTACAACAAACGGAAGTGAATAACAATCTGAATACTAATCTGTTTTTAACACATTACAAACACATTTTTTAATACCTGTAATGGTACTACCACCCCAAACTCAGGCCATTGGTTGAGCGATTTGCAACACTAATTTAATGTCTTGTACAGCTTTTGAAATGTAATGTTTAATATTTCTTACTCTTTCTATCTGTTTCATAGGGTCCACCTGGATCACAACCATCCCCACACTCACAGCCCCCACCACACAACCCCAACAACCCCATGATGGGTCCACACGGTCAGGTAAGAGGCCTCTGCTTAATCTTCCAGAACCTGCTTACCATTACCTGTGGAATAGATGCATAGAGATCTCTACATGTAGGAGCACTTGTGGTGTACCTTTGGCAAACCTTTGTCATTTCACTTTTCTGTCCTTATCCACTTACTCATCTCTTTTGTTCGTCTGTTGCCATTTGCATCCCAAGATGCATCACCTGTCTGTTTGGGGGAACGTCATCTCTCCCTGCTTCCTGTTTTTTTTTCTCTATTTCATTCTTAGCTAGAGTACAAAACAGAGCACTACTGCATCCTGGTTCTCTCTGGAAACATACGCACCTGCATGCAGACTGCGACCACGTTGCCATATAAATAATGCAGACTGCAGCTCAGCCCGTGAGGAGTGGAGGTTCATCCAGCCAGGACTCCATAGACCTGGTTCCTCCCTATGGCCTGCACTCAGTCCTTCATAGTCCATCAATATCCTATTAATAATTCAACACTCACAGAGATAAACACACAGACATGCTCTCACACTCGCATGTACACATTGCACATAAACAGGGGCAGGCAACCCAAACACATTCAAGCACACGCAAACACAAATATGGAAACCAACACGTCCTTCTGTTTGCACAATGTTGCTTCGACTCGGCCCGAACAAAAGAAGATGGAACTGGTATTTAAAAGTTAGCGATTATGTAACCACTTGGTCGCCAGACACCATTACATTTACAACCACCGGTGTACACAAGACGCTACAAACAGAGGCGGTAGCTGTGTACGAAGCTTGTATAAAGTCTCATCTTTTGTGGGCAAGAATGGATGTACTGTATTTTTTTATTTGTTCATTTTGTTTTGTGTAGCTGTAAACTATGCCAAATTTACTCCTTTGATAGAAGGAATTTGACAGTTTGATAGATTGGTCATCACCTTGTGAGTGTAGGTAGATCTCGAGTCTGAGGTTGTTCCCCTCAGACTTCAGTGGATTTTCTGTAGTGTGACTGTGCCCCCTGCTGGTAGCCTATGTACTATGCATCTCAAACGCTATAATAAACACTCTATATTGCCTATTTTTGGTATAGTGGCTGTTGTTCACAAATATTTCTGTACGCAGTTTCTATTAAATGGAGAAAATACTTGCAAAGATTTCAAGGAGCAAGCATAAAGTGGGAATTCTGGGGTGGTACAATGATTTCCCCTTGAACTTCCATTGTCTGTAGAGTGAAGTTATATCGAACCCTGGAATTCCTGTTTTACAACCAGGATATTCCACAGATTTTAGACAAACTTGCATTTATATGCTTGGCGTAGGCTGCATTGGTTCACGTTTGATTTACAGCTCTTCTGTTCCTTCCCCATAGCCTTTCATGTCTCCACGGTACCCAGGTGGACCCCGCCCATCACTCCGCATGCCAAATCAGGTACAGACCCTGCCCCCTCAGAGAAAAAGTTCTTCACTCTTTTTCTCTTTTTCACCAGTTTTTCGCTGTTCATGACTTTGTGGTAAAACACAATCAAAGCACATTCTCTCTTTTTCTCTTGTTCAGCCTCCGGTTGGAGTCCCAGGGTCACAGCCACTCCTGCCAAACAGCTTGGACCCCACCAGACCGCAAGGTATCTGCACCATAGACATTTAACATCAGCTTTGCTTTTCCCCAATCTCTATTGTACAGCTCCTGGTATTGCTAGGGTATCTGTTAAATGACTGTGGTTCCTCTTCCCCATTAGGACATCCAAACATGGGTGGCCCAATGCGGATGAACCCGCCCAGAGGAATGGGAGGCATGGGCCCACAGGTTGGCTAACATCCCTGTCAAGCAAAACTTTTTTTCTGTACAAAATTCCTAGGGTCGTAGAAAACCAGGGAATATCAGGGGAAAATTGTAATTATGATTTTCAGGGATCTAAGTACTGAATTACTGTAAATGTGTTGTCATTAAAGGAAACCTATGCATATTATTTATACAGTAATTTGAAGTTCTGGCTAATCTTTTTCTCTATCCATTTGTAGAACTACGGTGGTGGAATGAGACCCCCTCCAAACTCTCTCGGTGGTCCTGGTATGCCTGGCATGAACATGTGAGTCTATGGCATGACACATAGATTAGAAACAGACTCCTAAAACCTATTGTTTCACATGCTTACACACAGTAACAGTAATGCTAACATTTTCTCTCTTTTTTAGGGGTCCGGGAGGTCGAGGGCCTTGGCCTAACCCTAACACAAACTCTGTAAGTGCTCCTTCCAAAAATTCTGAATTACAACAGCTGTATTAATTTTACGTTAAGAAAACATTTGGAATTGGCTCAGTGATGTCATCAGAACCTCTTTATCTTACAGATAGCATACTCGTCTTCATCACCAGGAAATTATGTGGTAAGATTTTCTCAGACTCCCTCTTTGTGCTCTTTTCTTTGTTCCGAAATGATCTTTCTTAAGTATTAATTTTCCGTTCTCATCACGCAGGGGCCTCCAGGAGGTGGTGGACCTCCAGGAACTCCCATCATGCCAAGCCCAGGAGGTCAGTGTGATTTCTCCTAATCCTCAGGATTTACTAGGAGTTGTGTCTTGAAATTCATATCAGTCTTGTTTTATTGAATTTTTGAAGTTCACAACAGTATAGTTGAGCTGAGAAATAACCTCAGTGAATGGAGATTAGCTTAACGTATGAAGTTCCAGCTTTGTAAAACACTTTCAATACATCAGCTTAATGTTAGTTGGCAGTTTCGTAAGAAATGTAATCTGTTTTCTCAGACTCAACGAATTCCAGCGAAAACATCTACACGATGATGAACCCAATCGGCCCTGGTGGCAACAGACCGAATGTGAGTTGGCAGTTAGCACATTTCTTGCTAAGTAAGAACAGGTATTCTTTGTGTGGATGAGTATAATTGTGATTATTCATTTGTAGTTCCCAATGGGTCCCGGGCCGGATGGTCCAATGGGTGGAATGGGATCGATGGAGCCACATCATATGAACGGCTCCTTAGGTGAGACTTCTTGATATAACAGAAAAAAATACAAAGTTTGAAATCATTTTAAAGCCACAATCCCTAACTTTTGCCTCTCTACTGCCATCTCTGTTTGAAATGTGAAATTGCAGGTTATTACACACTTTTTGTTTATGATCAAGTCTAATGAAGCCAAACTGACATTTTTCAGGAAATTGGACCTGATAGTTCAAATTATAAATCATTATTTTAAACTTCACGTTGTGAATCATGGTTATGTAAAGAGATTGTGTTGAACACCTATCTGTCACGTATTTGCTCAATAACTGATTTTTGTTCATTTTTAAAAAGATACGGATTTTAAAAAGAACCCAAAAAGATACGGACTGCAGCTTTAACAGTTTAGCATTTCTCATGGTTTTTATTTTTATTGATTGCTGTTGTGTCTATTGAATGACTAATCATAGTTCTTGCTATAATTACAGGCTCGGGTGATATGGATGGGTTGCCAAAGGTAAGAACTTGATCATTGGATCTACATGCATTTCAGATATTATTTTTAATTTACTTTTTTAATGTACCTTTAACTTTAAAGGTGCAGTGTGTATTTTATGTGACTCTGGCATCACTAAATAAAACTGTTTATTTAAATCTGTTTATAACAGGTTTTCAAACACCTGTCATTGGTCAGCAAATCAATAGTACCGCCCTAAACTTACACCATCAGCAATGTTTTGATAGACATCAACTTAGAGCACAAGAAGATGTTTTTGTCACTAAATATTGTTTTGTTTTGTTTCTACCTCTGGGTATCTAGAACTCTCCGAACAACATGGCAGGTATGAACAACCCCCCAGGGACCCCCCGAGACGATGGGGAGATGGCAGGCAACTTTTTAAACCCATTCCAAAGTGAAAGTGTAAGTATTTGTTACACCGGCCCACTCTGTATCTCTCCTCCCCCTCTCCTGTTTCCACCTCTTACTGTTAAAAAAAAAGTTGATTCTGGTCATGTGACTTGTCAATGTCAATTCAGACCTGAGTTCTGTGAAAGTTCAAAACACAAACAAGCAAAATACATGGCTGTTGTGTTAAGTTGTGTTACATGTGATGCATTTCAGATGATAACTTGGCAAACAATAGAAATATTTGCATTTTCATTGCAGGTGATTTGTTACGAGTCTCAGCCTTATATGGCACATCCACTGATCGCTCATGGACAATTGCATATTGCTAACTAAAAATTTAACAAACCTTCTCAAAATTGCAAGCTTCAATCTGATTGGCCAGTTTTACACCATTTCCTCTAAATGTCATAAACAATTCTTTCTGGCTAAAATTGACTATTCTTGGTCACACTATGTGGAAAATGGACCAGACTTAATACTAATGGTCGAACTTCTATGTTTATAGTTGATGGACAATGACATTATAGATGATTGTGAATTGTTTCTCAGATCTGAATAACTCTTAATATGCTCTTAACTCATAATATGTTTATGTAATCTTGATGTCGTATTTCGGCAGCTGATCCAGCTGTTATTTCACCTGTTGTTGCACAGTGGTGAACATTCATAATTTCAGGAGCAGTTTTCATTGACTCATCTTTATCCCTCTACCTTTCCCTTTTGCCCCTTCCTCTCTTCTCGTTGCAGTATTCACCCAACATGACGATGAGTGTGTGATTTTTCTTTATTTTATTTTTATTTTTTAACCCTTTCCACCACACCCCCTGTCCCCTTTTCTCCTCTGCTGTGTCCGGCATTTTTTTCTTTATCGTTATCACCTTTCCTCCCCAACCATTACCCTCTGACACTCTGGACTGGTGTGTTGGCGCCCCTAGCTGGTTGGCATGGCCATGGACCGAAGGACTCATGGTAGAACCACCCAATACAAAGCTGTTGTTGTGACGTCGACTGGAAAAAAGCAGGCATCAAGTCACAGAAAGAGCCTTCTCGTGGACTCCACCTGCCTGCCGGGCTTCGTCACCGGTTTGGGACAATAAAGGGCCCCCCGATAGAACCACCGTGTGTGTGTGTTTGTATGTGTGTGTATATGTGGGACTGCCAGGAAGAAGTTAACATGCTGCTCATCAGCATTACAACTTGTGGCTTTATTTCAAACCTGTTTTATCATTACTTCTCTTGTTGTTCTGTTTTTCGGCAATTAAATGCTGTTTGATTGCCGTGTACATTTTGAAACCGAAAAGCTAAACTGGTGATACGCTAAAGGGCAGGAACGGTCTCATTACAATATATTTGTATATTATTGATAATATTATTGTTATAATTTTCATAATTGATATTGCTATGATGATGATGATGATGTACTCGTAATTTTATCCTGTAAAGGGCACATTTGTATCTCAACGACATCAATGACAGAATAAGCACACATTTTTAGATGCACAATGACACTTCTGTTTACATAAGTTTAGGTTTTTGTCTGTTTTGTTTTGTTTTAGTCGTTTTGTCGAACGTCTCTTTGCATATACCTCTTTGTTTGTTCTTAGAAATGATGTCATCGCTACCAAACATACCGAGATGTACAACTTCAGTTTTGTGTCTGTCAACAAAGTGGTTTCTCAGACGATTACAGTCACTAGTATAATCACTTGTACGGCACTATGTTTGGAAAAATTGGAACTCATTTAAATGTTAAATTTCATATTTCAGTTTCAATAATCTCAATGCTTATCGGAATCTTTTGATACAAACGCATCTGGGCTTTAGCGTGTAGCGCAAGGGTTACATTGCATTCACTGCCATTGGTTCATTTCAGCATAGCGTATTACATCATCCTTACCTTGATTACAATTGGCCAACGTCTAGAACATATTGAAGACATTCTGCCATCTACTCTAAATCATTTGCTTCCTATAGTTCATTGTGATTTTTTTCACTGATGTGTTTGCCACGTTGTTTGGAAATCTTTTAGAATATTACCCATGTGTTTGTAAAAGTAGCTAAAATAAGCAGACTGCTCTTACAAGCACAAGTTTTCTTGTGCTCTATAGTCCCATGTCTGTAAATATAACTCTTTGGTCATGGACCTTACTGGTATTTTCAATACACTACTTGTCTGTGAAGCTCGTGTGGTGCATCTTTCTTGACATGAGGTTGTGTTCTGCTGTCAGATGCAGAGTTTGCGGCCATTCATTTTGTGTGAGGATTGTGATAAATTAATTTCACACAGACATACCTGGGTCATGTTTCACTCAAAATCCAAAAAACAAGTGAAAACGATGAAATGTTTTTTATTTTTTTAAATTTCAAATGTAATGGGAATAAATGTAATATAATGAATTCAGTTTTTTTTATAATTGTAATCCTGTGAAAAATTATTGCAAACTGTTTTTAATAAGGACAAAACTTTACAATCCTTACTATTACATTGCATTACAGTAATGAGAGATTACTGTATTTGCAAAAAAGAAATGCAAAAGATTTAAAGTTAAAGAGAGTCCAACAACAAGCATTTTCATATAATTTTCTTGTCTTTTGATTTTGAGATGAATATGGGCCAGTCAAGTTTTTGACAGGTTTTGTTACATTCACACTAGTTTAAAATTGATTGGATTTCAAAGAAGTCTATCATACAAACAAATCCCATTGAAATATTAGTAACCTCATTAAACAAGCCATTTTATGCCCACAGTTACTTCATGTTAACGGCCAGTTATTTCACAGGATAAATACATCAGTCATCATAGGACTCTCAGAATCACACATTTTGTGACCGTTAGGTTGAAACTCTTTTTTGTTTTAATTATTAACAACCCAGTTAAAATGCTTTTGTCCAGTGAGTATGTTATATAATGTATTTTAAGTGTATGATGTGTGTTTGAACATCTGAGCGAATCAGTTGCAGCCTTTTGGTAAGTTTCGAAGGGGTGTGGAATGTGAAACTTAATAATTTTCAATCTGACTGGTGTGTCAGCCCCCATCCTCATCCTTAAACCTACCCACAACCCCCAGCCTCTGTTTTACTGTAAATACTGTAAAATGCATTTTGATATCATTGACATGTTTTGATATGTCAGTCACAGCCAATGAGTACAGCTGAAAATAAGTTAAAAAGATTCTGTTTGTGTTTTTGTATTTTAAAGAGATGCTTTTGCTGTAAAAAAAATAACCTAAACAAAATGCAGATCTATGGTCACCCCTGTTGTAAATCAAATACACAAGGTTTTGGAAACGGAGAGAGATAATAACTGTGACTGAAGATCATTGTGACACGGATTTAATATGCAAGTTTAAGATACAGACACACCAACCAGCCCATTTGATAGATCACAACCACCACCAGGTGGCCATCATATTAATTGCTTTATTGAGAAATCAATGGACCTTATAATTGTTTTCAATAAGAGAAATGCATTATAAGAATGTTGAAAAGTATTCAAATTCAGCAAGTTTCTATTTACAGGGGAGAATGTGTCAGCTTGCAGTTCAAATGGAATTGCGTAGATACTCACTGATTCTGTTTCAGTTCTTAAATGTACAATTGTTGGCCATCTCTGCACTTCTGTTGTGATGTATTATATTGTAACATTAGGAAGATGTTTTGAGGAGGAAATGTGTATTTTGGAGCAGGAAGGGTCGTGGGAGGGAATGACACAAATTCTCCTGTAATTTTTATTGTCCTTTCTTGCGACATGACAGTATTCAGTATGAAGCAGTCTGTCCCATTGGGTTTGCGTTGTATTTCATAGTAGGGTAGCTCGTGTACCTAGGGCCTTAGGTGTCTTGTGTAGGTAAATATGTCCTTTGTATGTTTCTTTATATTGTAAAGTTTCTTTAGACTGAAAGAAAAAACCCCAGAAAATTTGCTTATCAAAAATAAATGATTGCATCAATAATAAATGTAATTTGATATTTTTATGTGTTTCAGTTTTGTTATTTAAAAAGGGCATAGTTGCTAGAAATATAATAATTTCATAAATGTAATTACTATATATATGTATATATATACACACACACACACACACACGTTTAATGAAGTTAATGAAGAGCATATAATCCAAACAACCGATACACGCGATTGTAAAAGCTAAAAATTAAAAGTCACCTGCAGTCATTGGAGCGACCTTGAGTCTGAGACTTTTATTTTGTACTCGTCGGCTTGACCTTTGGCTCACACCCGGAAGTTGCACTGATTATTGTTTTGTTGTCAAAAGTTGTTGCTGCGCGGCTCCGAGCAGATATCCATTCGCTGCGGTGAGTATTTCATTTATATTGTGTTTGGCAACACTTTTAATGTTTAATGCACGTAAACATGCAAACGAGATTTGATCGTATCGTCGCGCTGTTCGTAGTGAGTTGAAGAGGCTGTGCACGCGAGCAAAGTTGCTGGAATGTTCTGGAAACGCTTGAAATTTCTCCATGTAAACACACAGGCTGAAATTCATTTATATTATTTGTATATTTGTGCTGCTTATATGAGGTAAAGTCTTTGAATCCTTATTAGATAGACTTCGTTTTTCTGACAGAATCGCGAGATTTACAGTCGGTGTATTGCGCTAATGTGTTGCCACATTGCAGCTGGATGTTAGCGTTGCATTATATGCACAATGAAAGCATGGTAATATTGTTTTATAAGTGCATTAATGTGTTATGTGCACGCATGGTATGAATAAAGTCATCCAAACCCAGTTTAATACGTGCTGTTTTAAAGGGTTATAACATCCTGCTAGGTCATTTGAAAGGTGATTGTGTTATTTTGGGCCTTAATGTAATATTAAATAATTGATTTATGTAAAAGGGCACATGTAGTTACTGCTCTTGTCTCTTCATTGTTGCTATTACAATATATAATCTCTGTCAAAATTGTTGCAGCAGATTGGTTTTTGAGCCAATGGCAACATGGCAGCTTTACCAGTGACAATAGCTTGCTGAGTATCTTAAATAAAATTTAATGCCAGGAGAGTCTGATAAACACTTGTGTGTGCATGTAAAGTTGAGCAGATTATATGCAGCGAGTTGTTAAAGCTTAACTAGTTCTGGTTTATCATTTACCGAGATGGGCAAATGTAGAAATCTGAGGCGCTCAGGGACATCAGCAAATAATGATTCGCTGGTTTCTTAATTTCTGTTTTATGTCTGACCCATTGAAGGTCATGTGTTGACCTTTCCACTGGAGATTTTCAGTTGCACAAAATGTTATTCCCAAAATGTTATTCCAGAATTTACGTGAGTTAACACAGAAATGTATGTACATTCAACAGAAGGTGGGAGGGAACCACTAGTTTTGCACTGGTTAGTGACCAGTCGTGATCAAAACATCTTTACTTTAAGTAAGACTAGTAGTCTGCTTTAACTGTATACTACATGCAGAATGTAACCATTAGAAGCAAAAAATAAATAAAATGTGTTTCTTCTCATAATCATGTTTCGAAAAACCTATAAACCATTAACTGTTAATTGATTAACAGCCGTGAAGCTACATTCATTATGAGTTATAATTAAGTTTGTTGTCAGTTTGTATTTACATATTTACATACATGTAAAACTTCTTATATGCAACTCAACCTCAGTTTGTAATCATATAGATTCATTAGGATTTCTTCTCAAGTCAAGTGGAGTTTATTGTCATTTCAACCATATACAAGTACATAGTGAAACGAAACGACCTTTGTCCAGGATCAAGGTGCTACATAAACAGAACTACAAGGGACTACAAAACTTATACAGAATTTGTACATAAAGTGTATAAGTGCAAACGTGCAGACAGCACAAGACAGTACAATGACTACTGGGATAGACAATAGACATAGTAAGTCCCAGTGATCCAGGTTCTATATTGGTATGTTCACATGTTTTATCTGTGCTGTGTCAATGCAAAGCTGTTACTGCTCTCTGCTCTTGCAGAACCTGAAACCAGATGGCCGACAGTGAGGATGTAACTGTGAGCGACTCCGTCTCTGCTCAGAAGCAGGAGGCAGCGCCATCAGGTAAGAAATCAGGACGGGCCTCTCTGCTGGACAGCGGGGAAGACTTTGAAATGCTAGAAGGTGAGGAAGATGACGTGGATGAAGACCTTCCTCCTTTAGAAGATGCAGGTGGAGGGCAGAAGAAAAACAGTGTGGCTAAGGAGGCAGTAAAAACAGATGCAGACCTAACCCCTTCTACAGACCCGGAGGAATGGCTGGATGTGTTAGGTATTGTTGATTTATTTATGTTAACTCGCTCAAAAACAGGGTAGGCGTTTTTATTCCAGAAACATTTTTGTTATGCTGGTTGAAAGTCTCTTCACATCCTGATAGCAATCCCTGTTTTTGTGTCCCACAAAAGAAAAACATAAGCGGAGTAAACGATTGCTGAATTTTCATATGTGGGTGAACTATCACTTTTTCTTTGTGAACATACAGGAAACGGACAGCTCAGAAAGAAGGTTCTGGAACCCGGAGCAGGTCCTGACAGCAGACCCCAGAGAGGCCAAAATGTTACTATTTATCTTAAAAGCACCCTTACTGATGGAACCCTGGTAGAAGAGCAGCCAAACTTAGCTTTTACTCTTGGAGATGGGGATGTCATCCAGGTATGTTCTTTTCTGCTGCATTTTGTGGCCATAAGGGCCCTCAGATGTTAAGGTATTGTAAACATACATGCTGTTACTGTCATTTGTAGGCCCTGGATCTCACAGTGCAGTTAATGGAAGCCAGTGAAAAAGCTTTGATCCAGGCTGGTGCTAAATACACGTATGGTGCTCTTGGAAGGTTGGACTCCATAGGCACTCAAACACAGTCACAAAATTACATTGGAGTTATTTATTATAACTGTGGATGACTTTGTCACAATGTATATGATGATAGGTCACGTAACTGACCTGAAACTTATACGCCGTTGGTTACTTTATCATCTCCACCCTTGCTTTACAAACAACATAAAATCAAAATCGTCCCTGTTTACTTTCTTTATTAATGAGCATTTATAAATAACATTTTTTATGAGAAATATTTATGTGAACCACTATTATCACACACATTCATGCTCCAAATCTGTAGAATTTAATATCCTAATGAATCCTAATATCTTACTAAAGTCAAGTCCTGTCCCACATTGGCTGTTTACAGAGTAGCAAACTGCCACACTACTTGTACAATTACCACAGCGTGCCATGAATACACTGTGTGCAGTATAAAAAAAAGTTCAGTTTCATGTTGTTTTCACCAGTTGTTTTTTCACTAAACATCATCTGAGAGATTTCATAACCTCATCCATGTCTCTCCTCTGTCAGCTCCTCACCAGCTGTTCCCCCTGATGCTGATCTCACCCTGGAGGTCCAGCTGCTGTCTGTCTCTGATGCTCCAGACCTGGAGATCATGCCTCCATCTGAGAGAATCGATCTGGCCAATAGAAAGAGAGAGAGAGGAAACGTCCACTATCAGCGTGGTGACTACGCCTTTGCCGTTAACTCGTATGGAATTGCGCTGCACATAACCGAAGCAAGTTCCAGAGGTGAGAGATCTTGACCTCCTCTCGAATTTCAGTTATGCATATGCGTTCAGTAATCATAGATCTTTTATCTCAGTGGACATCAGTCAACAGGAAGAGGAAGAACTTTTGGACATGAAGGTGAAGTGTCTGAACAATATGGCCGCCGCTCAACTCAAGCTAGATCATTATGAAGCCGCGCTGCGATCTTGCGTCTCCGTCCTGGCACACCAGCCAGAAAATGTCAAAGCCTTGTTCCGCAAAGGAAAGGTTGGTTTTCCGGGTTTTGAAGCATATTGTCTTCGTTAAAGCTGCAAGCAGTAACTTTTGCCTTTCTACCGCCATCTCTGTTTGAAACATAAAATTGCAGGTTGCTTCAAGTCAAATGAAGCCAAAATGACATTTCCTGGGAAATTGGACAAGACATCCCAAATTATATTTTATTATTATAAACTTACTGTTGCGAATTGTGGTGAGGTAAGAAAATCATGTTGAACACTGATCTCTCGTGTATTTGTTACATGAGAGATTTTTGTTCATTAATAACAGATTTTTGTTCATTTTTAACCAAAAAATGTACAGATTGCAGCTTTAATTACCTTTTGGACACTTTTTGGTTCCATTTAGAGTTGGGAAAACTGAACAGAGGAGTGTTGAGATTAGAAACTACCTTCATGTGGTGTGTGTTTTGTCTGCAGGTACTTGCTCTGCAGGGCGAGTTTGCTGAAGCCATTAAAACTCTGAAATCGGCCTTGAAGTTGGAGCCTAGTAACAAGGTAATACTGAGATTAAAAACATAAATGACAGCGATCACAGTAATAGATTCCAAAAACTGTAAGTCACAGATGAGCAATTGAGCAAAGATTGATTTCCAGGGAACACACATACAGTGCACTCACACTATATATTTAATCAGTAAGTCGCTTTGGATAAAAGCATCTGTAAAATGCACAAATGTAAATGTATAGTATCTAGGAGTTAGGAAACATACACCCTTTTAAACGGACAAAGGCTGTAAAAATCTCATTTGTCATTTTGTCATTTTTAGCTTTAAAACTATGTGCATTCCCCAAGAAAACCAACAGATGGCGCTGCCGTCTCCCAAATGGAACCTGTCCAAGGCAGATGGTACATAGTGTTCACAAACTCCCAGGATCTTATTTCTTTCCGTGTCTAAAAATAGCCTGGTCCCTCTGCACTCTTTCCATATCTAAAGCAGCGTTCCCCCGCTCTGCTTACATGGGCGGACGGATGAGGTTCCCTGTGTCCTTCCATCTGACAGCCGCAGCTTTCTGCTGTATGACCGTCCTGTCGCTGGCAGCCCACCTACATTTGCACGTACATGCCCCCTCCTCGTCTCATGTGTCTGGCTTTTACAGAGACTCCAGTGTAGCAATCCTTCTGATAGCCTTTAATTTCACTTGCTGGTTTGCCTGTCCTCTAATCGTGTTAGTCACAGAGTAATTAAACGCTATCAGTAATTAAATTAAATGACAGGCTGTTTTGTAATGTTTTGACTCAGACTCCTTAAACACACGTTCAAGGTGCGATTTACAGTCCTCACTCCTTATTAATAGGAAACTAATTAGTTTAATTAGTCTTATACCGTCCAACCTCAATTTTTAGGGTCAATATTCAATGCTAACAGTGTTTATAAGTTGCTTCAGTTGAGTAGTGTTGATCCATCATAAAAGAAGTCCAAAAGTATCCACAAGTTGTGACTGGAGCTGATTTAATTACAGTCTCAAAATTTCTTAACAGTCCACAGAAACTACTGATGTCCAAATCATAAGTGATGTTCTTTTGACTGTTTTTCTTTTGATTTGGTCAAACCAAAACTTTACAGTTCTGAATAAATTGATGAATCTTTGTCAAACCTATAACAAATTACTTGACAGAAATTTGTTGCATTTCTGAAAACAAAACAGGCTTCATAGTGTGATTGGACAACACAGCAGCGATGCTTGCAATTCTTACGAACATTATTTCTTTTTTACATCCTGGATCTCTTCTCCACTGAATATAATATAGTTTAAGGAAGTTAAAGAGCTTCTGAAGAACTTCTGTCTTTTAGAGTAACTTATGTATTGTCTGTAATGTCAATCAAAAGTCTGCACAGTCATTGACTGGAACTAGAGTATATCCAAGCCTCCTTAGCAATGCCAGTAATGAGGCTCAGGTGTCTTCATTTTGAAGTCATACAAGGATAAAAAACAAGCTTTTCATAGTAATGCATGACCCACATTCCTTCAGTACAAGTTACATCTTTCACTTCTGCTTTAATCTTCTGGCTAATGTTAAGAAACCGTGAATGTCTTGTTTAAATCTTTAAGTTGTTTATATCTTGACTTATGGTAGGTTTTTATTCAATCTCAGACAGCACATTCATGTCGGATCATTTTTGTGCCGCCCAAATGTGTTGGTGCGCTGCAGTGTGTCAGTGTGAGCAACAGTTTCATCAGCCTGGCTTTTCATCATCTCACACACACACACATTTCACTCTCTGCCCTCTTCTCGGCAGACCATCCACGCTGAGCTGTCCAAGCTTGTGAAGAAGCACTCGGAGCAGAAAGGAGCCGAACAGGCCATGTATAAAAAGATGCTGGGCAACCCGTCCAACACCAGCGTGCAAAAGCACCGTGCCAAGTCCTCATGGGTGAGAGAATAAACTGTGCCTGTTAAACTATTCGGAACTCTTCACACTACGCTGTTTGTTTATGAGGTCACATATCGTTGTTTACTCACAACAGGAAGTGGGTAAACGACAAGCAGCATGTGTATGCCCTGACCCATTTATTAAATGTAATGTTAATTTTGTATTTGTCTTTCTAGGGTCTCAGCTGGAAGTGGCTGTTCGGTGCCACGGCTGTTGCGATTGGAGGCGTAGCTTTGTCAGTCGTCATTGCGGCTAGAAATTAACAAAAAGTCACTGTGAAAAACTTATGTGGTGTTGGAAAATACCCTGCGAGCGCCACGTCCCCGAGACACCTTACATATCCACAGTTATTGAAATGAGAAGGTTCTAAATTCCATCACAAGTTTATCATTTTCTTTCAACGCATGAAAGATCAGCTTGGGGAGAAATATAGTTATTATAGTTATTATAGAATTCCTATTTATGTACAGAGAAGGTCCTAGTTAAAATTAAGAAATGTATCTATGTACAGTGTGATGTCCGCTCTTCAGGTTGCTGGTAAGAGATGTTTTGCTGCAAATTGTCCGGCATTTCACTCAGAATGAAAACAACAGACCTCGCTATTCATTCAGTTCCGTTTCTTATTTTGTTGAACTGAAACTTGCTTGTGAACAGTCTTGAACAGTCAAGAATATGATTGTACACATTTTCTTTTGCAGTACCTAAAGGTATCTTCTACTGTTAGTTTCCAACGCTAAAGAAACTAAACACTATTTCTAAAGTTCATACACTGTGGTACGTTGATGATTTTTACAGTTCTTCTCGTTTATAGGCTCCAGAACGTCCCAGACACTGATGCGTGTAAAATCTGTTGCTTTTGTTAATACTTTGGAGAATCTTACATTTTCAAGACCAAGCACTGAGAAGATATTCCAGAAAGACCATACCAACCTTTTCAGTTTATATTTTGCAGTTCTTATTTGCAGTGCATGATGTATTTATTTAGGAAGAACACATCTCTTTGTTTTATTGATCCCTAATATTGCTTGTCTCACTTCCCCATTTCTGCTGTTTTGTAGTCATGGAAACGTCCAACATTCCTGGTTGTTTTCTATCCTAAAATCAACTTTTGCACTTTGAGTTCAAAATAAAGTGATTTATCGAAAATATTTCGAAGTTTTCACGCCCCTCTTTAAATTTGGGAGAACAGATTTGAAATGAAATATTTCTTGCAATGTGGCACAAGATTATTGTTAGAGTTTAAAGATGTGGTTCACACTTTAGTGTTTACAGTGCAGTAAAAATAGCTAAAAACAGGACCAATCACAACTAAGTATGGTAATGGCTGTGGGAAAGACGCCAATTGCAAATCAGTATGCAAATGTGAAATGACATCATTACTGTTAGTAGCATGTTGAATGCTGAACATTGTGTCACGTCAGGAGGACATTTTCAAAAGACAATCTTTAGTTTATTTTAACATTAAAAGGTTGCAATAAAAAATAAAATGGCCACACCTAAAGCTAAAATGATCAACATAAAGTTTGAGATAGGCTTTGTAAGAAAGAAAAAACATTCATTACAAAAGTTTAATAGGTGGGTTATGGGAGTTTAGAATAAAGCCCTTATTACAATGGAAACCAGTAACGTGCTTCATAACGTGTGTGTGAGACGTGTTTGGGGTGATAAAATCACCCCTTTCTCTGGAGTGAGTCTTATGGGGCATTCCCTATTCATGGGGGTATTTTCAGACATTGACGTTTTCTGAGGCAGCTGTGTGAGTAAGTCGCCTTTCGATCCAAGAGCTTCCCCCACCCTAACCCTGGGATGTCCACACAAACCACAAAATACTCTTTAATTTTGGGCCTTTTTTTCCGACGAAACGAGAGAAATCTCGCATATCTTTCCCCGGTCGCAGCTGATCTCTCCTTATTACCGCGAAGCCACGCCCCTCCCGCCTGTACGTAATTCACGGCTCATGAATAATCATAGCCCTCGCGAGCTCGAGCTGCTTGTGGCGTTTACGACGGCAGAGGCGCGTGAGCGTGGTGGGAAATGCGAGCAAGATGGCGGCGTTGAAGGAGGAGCAGTGCTACGGACTGTCCTGTGGAAGAGTGAGCGATGGCAGCAACATCTCCGTCTATCACGTCAAGCTGACTGACAGCGCGCTGCGAGCCTTCGAGGACTACCAGAGCAACAAGGTGAGACGCGCGTCGAGCCCGACGCGACGCGGAGTACGGAGCGCTAACAGGCTAACCGTGCGTTTTCACAGGCAGTGAGCGGCAGGCGACAGTTATTTCCCTGTCAGACAGCAGATCACCCCCACAGACGAACAAATGACAGGAAAAAGAGCAGGAACTTCGGTCCGGCCGACCTGTTTTAGCTCTCTGCTGTCGTTGCCTTACAAACGTTCATTAAAGCTGAGTTACAGCTGTGGATACGAGAATATAACTTGCATTTGTTGGTCTGGTGGCAGGCAGGCTAGTTTGCTTTAAAGGTACAGGGCTCCCACGCTCATGTGGGGCATTTAATTTGTAGGAAATGCTTTAAATCAGTCTTTGCCAGGCCGGGGAAAGTCGTGCAAATCAAAGTCGCCATCAAAATGGTAATTTCTAGAATGCGTATGTATATAGGTATTTAGGTACATATATATTATCATCCTTTGAAGTAACTACATGAGATGTGTGTGTGTGTGTATACATATATATATATATACATATATATACATACATACATACATACATACATATGTATATGTAGTTACTTAACCCATGTTGTTATTTTTAATATATCTCCTGGCCTAGTTTTACAAAGCCACAGGCTTATCTGCTTTTAAAAAAAAAGATAAAGTTATGTGAGGTAGTCAGGATTTTACCAAGCCCATGTCATTGCTGAGATAACATTGTTTGCTGAATATATTAGTTCAGTTTAAAAAAACAGAACTTAGTACATGTTCGCTAAAGGAGATTGGATCTGATGTGATAGGAGGCAGCTTTCTGCCTTCTAAACCAATTGTTTCTATTTTAAACTAGTCCTGCCATTAATTTGTGCTGACCAGATTTAGGTGACTTCAGCTTGGCTGCTGGACAACAGGCACTGTTTGCTATCTCTCTGCATAGCAAAGCAGTGAATGTGTGTCTTTGAGATTTTAAGTTGCGTTCATGTTAATGGAATCTTTAGCAAATGACTGTAAACATGCTTGACACATCTTTAAATAGCCCAGGAGTGTTGGACATCTTGGTTTAGTTTGGGTCCTTTTTAAATCAAAGGATCAGAATCCATATGCAGACACAATAGGCTTGGTCTACTCAATGGTATTTGATAATAACACCATTGATTAGTCTGTGGCGTTTCAGATTAAAGGAAGACCACATTGATGTATGATTAATGTTGGGTATAATAATGCAAATACCACTTGATACAAGACACAACAAGGGCCAAGTCTATTCGCATTCAAACTAGAGCAGAAGTTGAGTCACACTTCTGATGATGTCAGTAAAATTGGATGATGGGAACAAAAATTACAGCTTTCAGTCGACACCCAGGCGTGTGGGAACAATGGAACAGATGTTTAATGTGAACTGATTTGAGTCCGGTTTAAACACTGCTTTTCTCTGCAGTGATTAATATGGACAATTCCTTGGATGTGATATGCGAGACTGAAGTCGACTGGTTACATGTGACACTCTAAAGCTGCAGCTTTGCTTGCAAGTATTTTTAGCTTTCAGCAGAGTGCACAAATGGTGGAGCAGAAAGTTTCAAGTAAGCTGCTCTTAGTTTGGTATGTTTGCATATCTGAATTTGCTTTCATTACTAGGGACATTTAGTTGCCTTTGCAACATTTGCCTAGGTTGATATATAGCTAATGTTTTTTGCTAACACACTTTTGACTCACACTGATAAACTTAATGTCAAAGTGGTTTGAAACCATTTGAAGCAGATTTGGCTTTACCTTTTCTGCTTGGCTCGGCTCGGCTCGTGATGAAAACCAATACCAGCTACTTGCGTGACAGGTGTCGCGTAACACGTGCACATACGTTGATGTGGTGCATATTGGAAGTGCTTATCTTGATTGCACAAACCCTACTTGTACTACTCACTAACTGGTCAGCAGGGCCTGTTTGTCCAAATGTACCCTTATGTAATCAATTGAAAATGGAATGAATGTAAAACCCCAGTGTAATGTTTAGTCACAACTGTGAATTTAAAGTAATTTAGGTTGGTCAGCTTGCATTTAACAGCATATGCAAATTAGAAATTTTTTGAATGGTGGTTGCCACTGTGCTTGGCTTGGCAAACAGTACTAAACAGAAGTCTTGGGACACAGAGCTACCTGTACAGTTGATCAGTTGTAGCTGCTGTCCATTGTCTTCTACCCCAGTCGGGAACTTTATAACTCTGACAGGGAAGAAACCGTTTTGTCTTTCACTTAATTTTGTGGCAACCAGATTGCATCACTTTTACACCTAAGTTTCCTGGAAGAAAAGTAGATTCTGTCTGTCGCTGACTCATCTGTTGATTGCCGTATCGGGACACGAGCCGCGCTTTTACCTCCCTGCTAAACCTGACACTTGCTGGAGAGAAAAGAAAATTGTTCAGAATGACTGCGCTGCAAATAAACGTGTCGGTCGTTTTACCAGGCAGCCCTGCTGTTTGCGCGTCAATATGAAATGCATTGTGGCGACTTTATTATGTCACACTTTTCTCTTTTCTGCTTGCTGTAACTCTGAGTCCAAAGGTTTGTGTTATCCAGCTGTTGGTTGTTCCCAAGACTTGTCACATTGACAAGCTAAAATCGTTTTGCTTACACCAAAGTTTGAAGCTTTTTTTAAATCGACTTTTGTGGCTTGACTAGCATATTGGTTAGATCAGTTCTAAAACATGTAGTTTCATATATGTATATATGCGAGCCAACCAGAATAACATGTTAAGGTTATTAAGGGTGATAAAATTGGACCCGATTTGCTCTCTGAGGAAGTCAGAGCCTTAGCAAAGAGTGTCCATAGGTGATGAGGAGGTTATTTTTGGCCTTGTAAATTTCTACATTACGTTCCATTGAGTCTACGGCTGTCCTCCAGAGGATAATATGTGCAGATGCTTCGGTCAGCAGTCTGCAGGAATGGTCATTAAAGGGACATAATGATCTTGAGAGAGAGTGTTTATCTATCCTTTCTCCATGGCACAACTACATTACATGTGTGTGTTTTTCTCTGTCTTGTTTGCACTTAAGTGATAGCTTCATAAAGAGATGCCAGGCCAGGTGCTTAACTGCAAGAAGTTTTAAAGCAACAGTTCACCCAGAAATGAAAATTCACTTATCCTTAGGCCATCCAAGATTTTGGTGACTTTTTCTTCATTAGAACAGTATAGAAGTTTTTTAGCTGAAACCATGGTCATAAAATGAGAGCAAACAGGGTCTTGAGTCTTAACTAGATTTTTCGGGTAGTGTAACAGTCCCTTTATTAAAATATGTAGCTTTTCCAGTATTTTCCCAATATGTAGGGTTGTCAAAAGTCCCAGAGCTCTGCAAGGTCGATGCTAAATTATACCAGTTTATAGCGTATCAGTCATATGCATGTGTTTGTCAAAATGCTCATCTTGGCAAATCCTCTTAAGTGAATGTAAACAGACAAGACAAAAACGAATTTGTCAAAGTAATAGGATCTCTTAGTGTAAACCTGCTGTTATAAACCGAACACTTTGTATATTTTGTTTTATAAAGTTTTGATTGAAAAACTTTGGGGAATACTTTAAGGACAAAGAGAGTTCATTTAATTTACAAATTCATTAAACATGTCTTTTTTTAAATATGTCATCTGAGTGTTTTCAATACTATTTGATTTTGTTGTGGTATTGAAATTGATATGAATTTTTGTGTGACATTTCATTGGTATTGTAATCAAATACAAAGGTTATAGTATTGAGAACAGGTACTGCTGGGAAGTCTGACTCATTTCAGTAAATTTGTTTGTTTGTTCGTTCAGTTTTTTTCACATTTGATGGCGTCACTGTTTTTACACCAGAAAACAGGCCTTTGTTTTTTAGAATTAAATCTTTTAAATTTAATTTAATTTAATTTACGTGATAAGTCTTAAGTATCAGTACGATACTAGATAAGATATTAGAAGTTATCTAAGGAAGTCAATATAGTTACCATAGGTACTTTCTGTTCGTGTTGAACCGCTTTTTCACTTCAGAGTAATTTAACTTCTTTGAAACTGTAGCTTGCCAAGCTTCAAGCTACTCATAAAGTAACTTCCTCAGCGGTGGTTTTCCTAACAATAAGTGTGAAAGAGTTTGTGAATCAAGCCTCAAATGTCTTCAAGCATTTAAAAAAACATTTAGTGACACATCACCATAACATTGTAATAACACTTGAGTTCAAATGATATAGAAGCCAAACCGATTTACTATTTATTTGTCATTTTGATAGTTAAGTCTTGTGTTCTCTGCTGATGGTGTTGAGACTGCAGTAGATTTACTAGATTGTGAGTGGATTCACGTGGAGGTCAGCCACTGTGTCATGGATATTTAAGGAATGCTGATTCTACACTTTTCAATGCTGAAACTCAGGCCTGGTGGACCAGACTTGGTGCCAGATATGTCTCTGAAATGTCAGCCTGTCATGCGACTGTTGGCTTAAGGAGCATTTTGACCTTTTTGACCATTTTTCCTGTTAATGTCAAGCTTGGAAATGCTTTAAAATGATGTATTGTGTAACGTATAATGACATGAGCGACAGTCACGTGTGTTGCACTCTCGTTGTCATACTTTATTTTTTTTATCTATGCTATCTGTGTCTTTTCTCCTATATATTAAATAAATGATTAAATAATATTTTTTCCCATGATAACATGAAATTGTATATTCTATACTTTTGAATACTGACCGTTATACCAGTGACTGGCGGTAGCTTAAAGCTAATTATCGTTCTAGGCCAAAATCTCCATGTTGGTGCATCTCAGATCCAGGGTGAGTCTCACCACTCTAGATCTGCTGTGATGTTTGATGGACTGGGGCTCCAGCAGTGAGTGTTGGCCAGTGGTCATCCTCTGTCCCAAGGTTAGCCGTGTGGAACATTCTGGGCCCGTGTCCCAGTGAATAGTGACATGTCAGCAGCCCATTCAAACGAACAGGCTGAGGGATGCACTCTTTTTTAGGGCTTTAGAGATAGAGAGATTCAGTTTGATGCCTTCATTTATGGCACTTCTATTGATATCTGATGTAGATTGTCTTGTTTTCTCTGACAACTGCCTTGAATTGTATGAGAACATCCTGAATGTTTATTAGTCACTAGCACAAACTGGTTCAATTATTCTTTCAATGCATATGAGTCTGCATCGGTATGACTCTGCAGTTGGTCATTATTTATTAGGGATGGGTCATAATGGTCAATTAATCTAGTCGTTGACTAGCTGATTAGTAAAGGTTGACTACTTGTTCTAGATTTTTTTGGCTGTAGCAAATGTTTTGGCATTAGATGCTGTGGTGGCACAACAGTTTGCACAATGAAATAGTGTAAAGTTACTAGTTGTAACTAGTAACTTTTAATTCATCCATTAGCATTGTGCACATGTTGACATTTTATTTCTAATTTGACACTGCATGTTAAAATGTTAATGTTCTGTTCTTTGTTTTGATGTTTATAAAGGCAAGAACGTGTTCTTGTACATGTCCTATATGAGACACATCCAGTCGGTAAACCTCAAACTAAGTTCTAAATAATTATACAGATTTGTTGACTAGTCGTGTCAAATCTACGGAGTACAGACAGGTATTACATTTCTGTTCCCTTTATAGAGTATACATTAACATAATATTTCCTGTGGCCTGGCTTCTTCAAATCTACAGATGTCGGTAATTACTGGTGCATTGGATGTGACGTACACAGCCTGGGCCCACTGTGTGGTGTCTCTATTATAAACACCAATCTCAGTCACAGATGGAATCAGAGGGAAGATTTATTCATTTCCTGATGTGAGCCAGAAACTCAAGCATTTGCCGAACTCAATTAAACGATCCGTGACAACATGCTAATATAGTCTCTCAATTTCAACTCGATTCAGTTGAGGTTGTCACCAATTTTGCAACTGTGGTGTTAATGTGTATGTATATATCTATGCATGTATATATCATTTTGGAGATTAATTGTTTCCCTCTTGTTTTTTGTAATCCATGTTTTATTACAGTGTCATTTAATGTGGGAAAGTTTCTAAAGCAGAGATGCAGTTTTTAAAATTAAATGAACATTTTCAGCTGTTTATTCATGGCAACCTGGATTTTTTTTTAGGTAGCATTCGAATAGCTGGTGCAAACAGTGTAGAAGTGTTACGGGTCAAAATTGAGTGGCCAGTGTGTGATCATTACATGGCATGTTCATATACGTTCCAACGCAAGATCTCCAGTTCTCTTTGCTGGTGCAAAAGAAAACTTTGCTTCACCTTTTTGTTTCCTTTCCCTTTAACTCTATTATTTGAAGAACAAACACATTTTAATTAAGCGGTTTAGGGCACATTTCCTCAAGCAACAAGTCCTCACTGGCTGGTTAACCAGTCTGTTACACCATCGAGATTGTTGTTTAGCCTCCCTGAACTCTCATGTATGATCTCGTTCATAGGTTTTTAATATTATTCTGAATAAACCAGCCAGACAGTTGTTCAACTCATCTGCCTCTCTAATTAGCACTAAAGCACCTTGTTTCACATCCAGCCGTTTGATTGGCTGATTGAATGGGACAGAACAATCGGTGCTCTTCAGCCTTTCCGCCTCTACATTAATGTAATAAGCGACTGGAGTGCCGCACTGCATCATTACGCTCCAGCAAAGGATAAACCGAACGAAATTAATAAAAAATTTACAGTCCTACGCCACTCGCCCTCGGTTGATTAGCCGGTTCCAGATGCACCTCAGTTGTTTACTGAAATTACTTTGATGTCGATGAATGCTCGTGTATGAAAGACGTGTTATTTAGTATGAAGTGGGATGTAGGTGGCACGATTGCTTTAGATGGTGATAACCGAAGCTGAACCTTTCATTTTCAAGTAGTCGGCACATTTCAAGGGCGTGTGGCCTGTGTAGTTAGCTCTTGTACGTAATTACTTCAAAATGGTCTGCGTAAATGTCATAGGTGGCTACAAACGTTAGCCTTTGCGTTAATAGGAAAGGGTTGGATTTGTTTACTTCACTGCATGGTGTTTTTTTGCATCTTACTTGGAACATGCTCAAATCTGTAAGGTCGCTGTTGAAACACACTCCTGCCTGATCTAAAGCACTTTATATTGGGAAACAGGCCACATGGTGTAAGCTAGGAATTACTTGTAATGCATTCGCTTATTGCACCCGTAGGTTCTGTATTTAAAATACCACCCTGCTTGTTTGTGAAGATTATGCAGCACTTTGTGTGAACACCATTTTTATGTGAGTTTAATGCTGTTTTTGTGGTGTTGGACAGCCTTCATGAGTGTATTGGTGTTTAATCTCCATGTCGGTCAGCACCATGTAAATTTAAATTTGACTAATGGAAATTGTCAGTGGTAGTTAACTTGCATTTAGTGACCCTTTGGGCTCTGGTGCCTTGTTTTATACTTTGTTTCAAAGGTGTTAAATGCTTCCTGTCTTCTGCTTTGTTTGAAACTCTTAAACCGTACTTGAACCCATTGAACCCGTTTGATTTAGTTTTACTGATTTCATTTTGTGTAATTTATAGATGATACGTAGGTGATGTTGCTAAAACTCAAAGCCTGCATTCATTTTTGTGTCTTGTTTAATATTTTTAATGTTTCGGAAATGCGGCATTAGGAATGTCATTTTACTGCAGTGATTTGTAATTTGGTTTGTTGACAATTTTTCGCATTATTAACGCATCTTATTTCTTTCACAGGGCCTGACTGCTCAACCACTAATAAGATTCACGGGAAATCAAGGGGTGAGTGTACAGTTTTCTTGATTTTATTTTTTGTCAATTCGTTTGGGATTAAATTTGCCTTTGTGTAATAGCCAAGTCTTGATGTTTATTCTTCTGTGTTGCTATTGATGTCGTTCTGGAGCGCTACAGCCCCAGTCTCCATTCACTTCCATTAAATTGAAAAGAGCCAGTGCGTTCTTCAATATTTCTTTGTTTATTAATGGAAGAAAGAGTCATACAGGTTTATAACATCACTTTTGGATTAATTTATAAACCTATAACATAAGGTCTTATTCTTGCTTAAAGACTACCGACACCATTTTGCATCAGCTACCTTTATTTTACTGTGTGACCTTAAACAAATCAACCACTTGATTGGATGAATCTACAGAACTTTGTGAAGCTCTGGTCTCTGGATCTCTGGATTTGCTCTAGAATTTCCTGGATGTGTAGGTAACAGAGAGGCACTGCGGCTGATGACTTCCTGCTGCACAGTCATGCTTCTCACTAACCACAGTTTCCTCTGTGCTGTTACTAAATCAGCAGTGAAGTCGGCAGCAGCCATCCGCCTCTGTCTTGTGGCCCTGAACACAGACGACTTGTCATGACATCATGACAACTTGAAAAACTAGGCTTTATGTGTGTATATGAATATTTATTATGTTTAAATGAATTTGTAATTTTCGTATCGATTGTAAAAAGATATGCATGAATATTTAGATTTTTTAATTTGCCCATAAGTTTTTTTGTATTTCCGATCAAATCATGAAAAGCGAATATCTACTATGTGTTTATTTAAAGCTATATCGCCCTAGATAGAATCTACTCCTTGTAGAAGGCGGCCCAGAATTGCGTCTTTCGATGCATCATTTGATGCAGTTTTGAACTCCATAAGAGGTTGCAAAACATCATGAAATGAACATGGTCACTTTACTTGCATCTTTTCTCAACCACATGTGAGACGTGAGGAAGTGGCTGACAGACAGTCTGTTCGATCGAACCCTGACCGCGTCTCACTGTGGCAGTAGCCGCTCCATACTTCCCCAGTATTCCATCGCCATTGTCGAAACCCACTACCTGCATCTCATGTTTGGTTGTCCATTCATGCATGTGCTCTCCAGCTCCAATCCCAGATCTGTCAGCAGATTACCCTATAAATGTGAATGTTGCTGTTATGTCACGTTGAAAAATGCGGTTTGTCTGCCTCTTACTGTTTTCAAACCCTCAAGCCATTCAAACAGAACTCTTCTCCTCTCCTGTCTTATATAAGCATGCAGAAATACAAATGTAGGTTTAACATCGTACTGAAGCATTCAAAGAAAGCAGCTGTGTTTTGTTTAGGAGAGGTGGCTTTAAGACACAATCTAAAAAAATGAACAGTTTATCCCAAAATCTAACGTTTTTATTGTTTGCTCACCCTCATGTTCAAACCTGTTTGACGTTGATTCTTCAGTGGCATACAGGGAAAAAGTATGCAGAATGTTGAGTGGAAATGATAGGGGACCAATGCTTATGGCTGGTAACCTGGAGCGCTTGCCATCATTGACCTCAAAGCTGGTGCGACGCGGCCTTATTTGAATATACACAAATGCAAATGAGATTCAAGAGCTATAGCAAATCTCACGCGAGACTTTATCACCATGGTTCTGATTCACCACCATAAAACAGTGCTATTTTGTGTAGCATAGTACTTAGTGATTATACTTACACAAATACTTATATACTATATATACCTACGTATACTATATACCCTATTCTATGCTATACTACGTATTACCATGGTAGTTTTTTGTTAGTATTAAGATATTGAAGATGTGGTATTCCGGCTTGCAACAGCTCAGCCAAAGTCTTTTTATTTTTAATTCACGGGAAGTGTCTCACCAGTGCAGTTTCACTCTCAGAGTGTATTTACTCTGATTCGCTGACTGTGTGTAGCAACAGCACGTTCACGCTTCACTGCATCACTCCTAAGATAAGGTCTGTTTGCAGCCGGATTAACCTTTTTATCATTGCTGCATCGGAGCTTTTGTGGCAGATTATGAGTAGCCAGACCATGAGAAACCTTTCTGTGGTATTTTGTTGTGGAGTGCACAGACAGTTGCATGTTTTCTGCAACATGTTTGTTGTCTTGCAGGACCGTCAGTGTGATATTAGTAACCAGTTAGTCGGTTTGAAATTTACTCGGTGCATGCATGGAGGCAGAATTTGACCTTTTGACTCCATGATCTTTCCTAAGGCCCTGTCTCTCTGAATGAGAAAGACAAGTTTCTCAAGGAACGTGCAGCCTCCAGTTAGGTTCTTGGTGCACCATGTGGACCAGAGAAGACTCGAGAGGCTGCAGTTTAAGAAACTTTGCTTCCTTTTCTACACTGGTTCGACCTGAAAATACTGTCTCAATCACAAACGGAGCAGATAGTCGCTAAGTATAGTTTTCAAAAGATACAGAACTGAGTAAGTGACAGTTTTCATTTTTGGGTTAACTGTTCCTTTAAGAAAATGTTACTGTATATGCAAATTTCTGTGCACTGCTGCAGTGGTCTTTTTTTAATAACAAATCCCACACATGGGCAGACGTTCAGTAGCTGCAATATGTAACCTATATGGCCAATTTTTCCTTTCTGTCAGCAGCTTGAGGGCAGCCAGCAGTAGAAACTTCTTTTTTTGGTATGGTCAGTCTGGCTGGTCTCTGTTATCCACCCCCTGCAAAAGTTACTTGCGTTGAACTATTAATCATGTTTAATTTCGTACTTTGAAGTGCGTCATGTTTGTTGGCCTGTGACGCAAGCATTTCCTCTTGTGGTTTTTTTTTCTGTCAGTTACTACACACATGCTTTTGAAGTTACATTCTGAAGAAATTCAGAATAAGGAAAAGTTGATTTAAAGCAATAATGAAAAGCTGCAACCGAGTTAATGTAAGTCAACAGTGTTTATTTCAATGCCACTGAGTGATTGTAAGTGACAGGGTCTGTAGACTCGGCACCTTGGCCTGTTGAATCTCTCATGTAGGAGTGTGAAAAGGTGCATGTGAGCCAGCTAAGTGAAGCGTCGAGCCCTCGAGCTAACAGCATGAGGCTCAGACACTGGCTGTTATTTATAATCAGCCACCTGCAGGCCACACACGTGTGAGGATCCTTGGGTAAAGTGTGTGTGTGTGTGTGTGTGTGTGTGTGTGTGTGTGCGGTTCTCCGCGTTCTTTCTCTGCCGCTGCAGGGATCCACCATTTCAAATCAACGGTCGGCCCGTGACCATAAACACGGACCGAGATCACACCGAACCTCCTTGTTTCCACACCTCCAGGACTTCTGATGCCAGGTCACTTAGAATAATGCTACTAGATTTAAATGCATCATCTTAAAGGCAGGGTAGGTGATCTTTTCCAGACACTTTTGTAATGGTGGTTGAATGTGTCTTCATATCCTGATAGCAATCAGTAAGTGGTAAATATGTTTAAATATTTGTTTATCTTTTGTGGAGGATGAGGTCAATAAAATCGTCCAATCAATGCATTCAGTCTGATTGCAATAATAGGATGTCCTGCTTGCCTGTCAAACTATGTGTTTGCATACCTCTGTGCAGTGTTGTAGGAGGTGTGGCTTTGGAGATCACTCTAAACAGAGAACAGGATCTTATGGTTTCAAAGCCAAAAATAGCTTTCGAAATTACCTACCCTGCTGTTAAGGATTATCAAAAATTGATTTTAAAAACCTGATATAGTTTACCATACATTTTTCTGGCAATAAAAATCGCCACAGAAACTGGCATGGCAAACATGCAATTCATTTGTTGTTTCAAACCTGTATGACTTTTTCATAGAATGTGAAGTTTTTTTTTGTTTGTATGTTCTAATGCTGGTCAACGCTTTCTTATATAATAAGGACTGAGACTGTCACACTTGAAAATGACAAAAGTAACACAGAAGTGATTTGAATGATTATATTCCCTGTCTAGTTAAATGAAGGGGTTTAAATCAAATGGCCTTTGCTAGGCCATTGATATGACTGAACTGTTTAACTTGTATGGCAATTGTCTAATAATTATTATCTTATAATTACCTTAATAGGTATAAAAGTGTGAAAAACTGACACGACTCTAAAACTGTTCAAATAGCTCTGCAGTTTGAATTTTCTAGTTTGAATGAACTCAATGCTTTTAACAGGCGATCTGCTCTCATCTCAGTGCTTGCATTGGCTGCTACTTTCTTCTGTCAACAGAAAATCTCCATACCGCAGTCAGAGAACCCAAATGAGCTACGAACGTTTACGTTCTACCTGTCCAACGTGGGGAAGGACAACCCCCAGGGCAGCTTCGACTGCATTCAGCAGTACATTACAAGGTAAGACGGGAAGCAACGCGTGTCTTTATTTAAACATGCAGACAGATTTGTGCGTTCAAGGTAGCTTGGCGATTACAAACGCGTTAAAGGGTTCTGGAATTTTTTATTTTCACAAGGGGAAAGTTGCTATGGAAACTCATTTGATTGATGTTGTCTGAGTTTGTCCAATGCTAAGAACTCTTTGTGATTGCATCCATGACATCATTACAAGTACCATCTGCTCCCGCTACTGTTCAGCTCCGGCTGAACACCAGAACAGAGAGAATAAATTGAATTTGGCCGGTAGTCCAACCAAAAGAGAGAGAAACGATTTGAATCTTAATGCATTCTTCTGGATTTCATGTCCTCTAATGTTTGTAATGAGGAGTCAGTTGTAGTTCAGTTATGTGTTCTTGTGAACTTTGATTTTGTAAAGGCTGGATTGCACTACACAGCTCTAAGTTTGAACAGATTTGAACCTATGGGGCATCACACACTTAGTGACTGAAGATCACAGACTGTGACTGTCAAGTCATTTCAAACTCTGTTCGAGTCGTGGGGCGTCATGTGCTACGGGAGTTCAAAATATCACTCAGGTTGCCCAAATCTGCATATGGGGCCGGCTCGCCCAACCAGCATTAAGTCTTCAGTAATAAAGCACAAAACAAAATTTATCTAATTGCCAAAATCTTGATGAAAGCTTTGCGACATAATAGTGAGGTGAAAGCTGTCAAATCTTTGAATGAAGGTATCTGAGCTGAAGAATGTTGTTTTCTTTTGATTTAGCGTTTTCTTGTTGTTTTGTGTGTTGGATCTTGTTTAAATAATTAATCTTAATTAATTTCACCATTTTCAGCCTGTTCACCTAATTGGCTAATTTTTCAATTAGCTGGTGCTTTTATCCAAAAAGTACATTATGGGGATGGGCCTTGCTGGACAGATCTGAGATTGTGTGCTTGCTCAAAGGTGCAGTGGAGGTTGCTGTACTCTGACAACAGAGAGCCAATCAGCTGTAAGCTCTCTTTGAGCGTAGCAACAGTAAAATGAGCGAATAGCTAGGCATGCAGCTTTACTTTCAACAGAAACATGTTGGTTTAAATATTTTGATCGTATTGATATGTTTTCGCTACAACTGCGTATACGTATGATTAGAAACAAAAGATTTTAACTAGACCAGAGATATCACAATTTGTTTGTGTGATATAAAAATTATATTTGTCAGTAAAATATTTTATTAAAGAGAATGGAGTTGGTCTGCAGCACGTTAACAGTAAAACAGCTCGAGTCAGCTGAAGGCATGGCGCAGTGGACCCTTCCTGTGTAGAGTGCTTCATTGATTAGAATGGAAGCGATTTGTACTGCTCGCGTCTAGGATAGACGGGGCAAGCACAGCTGAACAGCATTTGGCCGCTTTTCAGGATGGATGAACCAGTCATGTGGCACCTCTTAAAAAGCCGTGCCATGTGATTGTACAGGTGTTGCTCTTAATGTCCCTATAGAGGTCGCCCCCTGTGATCACCTGGATTACAGAGTTATGATAGCCCTTATTTGAAAATGTTAATCAGGCTTGTTAATGCAGAAGATGGAGGAACCTTTGGTGTTGTTTATTTGTTTGTAGTGCGGTTTGTTTATTCGTTTACAGTGTGTGTTTTGGTCACTAATTTATTTGGAATGTGACTTGGCTGTTTATTTATTTGGAGCGTGTTTTGGTTGTTTGTTTGTTTGTTTGGAATGTGCTTTGGTCATTTATTCATTTTGAGTTTGTTTTGGTCATTTGTTTGTTTGGAGTTTTTGTTCAGTTATTCATTTGGAGTTTAACTGGCTTGGTGTTTCTCCAGTGAAGGGAGCATACAGCTGGACTGCTTGGGAGGGATCCAGGACAAAATCACAGTGTGTGCCACAGATGACTCCTACCAGAAAGCCAGACAAAGCATGGCTCAGGCAGAGGAGGAAACCCGCAGCCGCGGAGCCATCGTCATTAAGCCTGGCGGGAGATACGTGGGTAAGTGTGGGGCAAGTGTGTAACCCGTAACTAAAGCTTAAAGGTACGTCAGCCAAATGTCTAAATGTCTGCTTTTTCAGGGTAGTTCACCACACCATCATGTTACAAACCAGCGTGTATTTCTTAAGTGAAACCTATAAGATGTTTTGGAGAATGTTGTTGAAGGTCTTTTCTGTATACACTATAAAATGACAAAAACAACATGACTGTATCGATTGGTGTAGTCCAACTCGTATAGTTCTGTACTTGTACAAAAGCTTTGTGTTAGAAGAACAAAATTAAAACATTTATTAGCTATGAATCATTGCTATTGACATGAAACCTGTTGTGTTGCATCTTGAGGAGCAAGATTTGAATGTAAATTATGAAAGCTTGATCAGACTAACTGGCCGTCTGCTGGTCAGAATTTGATCCGTTTTCGCTTGAGGCTGCGTCTCCATGTCTGGAGCTTCAGCATGCTGCATAATTTACGAATCTGTCTGTTCCGACGCTTGCTGATGACAGCGCCTAAAAATATTACAGAGTACCCCTGTGACTCGAGTATAACCTGCCCAGAAACATTATTGCTTCAACAGAGCAAAGCAGTGATCTTAATAAAATGCACTTACTACATTGCTGTTGCTCTGGTGAATAAATCATGTCATAGTTTACAGCTGTTTGGCACAGTTAATTTATTGTGTTCATGCACCAGAATCATGACGCAGCAGTTGGGGCACATGGACATACATGATCTGTCATGTTTCCAGGGACAAAGTTAAAACTGCATGTGGTAATTGAAAACCTGCTCTTTGAAAATGTGCTCCTATTTCAAGCTGAAGTATACACTCCTGTCCCACCTTAATATGCAGAGACTATAAATAAGCTCTTGGTAAACATACGTTCTGAAGAGTGTTAAAGGGACAGTTCACCAAAAAAATGAAGATTCGTCCATTTACTCACCCTCATGTCATTCCAAACCTGTATGACTTTTCAGATTCTGAGGAACACACAAAAAGATATTTTGAAGTACGCTGGTAACCAAACAACAGTGGCACCTATTGACTTCCACTGTATGGACACAAAACAACAGAGACACATATAGCTTAAAATATCTTTTGTGTACCACTGAACAAAAAGTCATATAGATTTACAATGATATGGGGGTGAGTAAATTGAGAAATTTTTGGGTGAGCTATCCCTTAAAAAAAAAAGTGCATCTGTAGTGCTATCAAAAGATATTTAGTTTGAACAGCCCAACATTTTAACATTGACTCAGCCAATAGTGTGACATTAGGATAGTGTGACAAACTTTGGGATTGGGACATTGGGATATCTGTTTTGCTACCAAATAAAACAAGGGTGGGAGTGTTTGAGGAAACACTTTGAAAACAATACTTTTTTGTGCTTCTATTTGGATAAAACATTTACACACCATCTTTGGATTAAACGCATCCATTTTGACTAGTAGTTTGTTACTCTGTGCTGCTCAGGTAAGCGGGTGCAAATCCGGAAGCCCATAACGGGCGTGTCTGATGTGGCTCCATCGCGGCGAACCTCAAGGCCCGTCATTATCTCCAGCAGTCAGAGAAAGAGTCCACCACGGCCGCTGAGGGAACGGCTGGTGCATTTACTGGCTCTTAAACCCTACCGCAAACCTGAACTCCTGGTGCGGCTCACCAAGGATGGTCTCACTCCTCAGGACAAGGAGATGCTGGACAGCCTCCTGCAACAGGTTCCTTTATTGCAATCCTGATTTTCCCTTCAGCTAGTGGAGTTTGTTTACACTGATACACATTTACACAGCTATACAAACCGAATTTTATTGTCTTTGTAATATATATTTGAACTGAATATAAATTTAAATGACTATATATTATTAATATAACTTGATCTAAATATTTATCTAAAACATAAATGGAAATCAGAAATGAGACACTGGCTTGACTTGAAATGGTTGGTAAAGTCCAACTGATGTTAAAGCATCATATTTCGTCACTTTGCAAAGGTCAGGTCCAGTGCAATGCATTGTAGGAAACAGCATCCCCCGCAGTGTGCCGTTTTGTACTCGATGTTTAGGGAAAATGTATTAGGTTGCCCAGGTATGTTTGTTTTGTGTGCAACCAGCCAAGATGGACTATAAATAGATGATGCGTCTTTCTATTGCGTCATTTGTTATTTCATGGTACACTGGCTTTTCATCTCTGTGTACCGTGGATTTTTTTAATAATATTTAATTCAGACTGCAAATCCGCAACTTGGGTAGAATCATTTCTATTGCAGTGGCACTGTAGATTCAGTAGTGTACTATTTTTGCAGCATGTTTACTTTGCATCTACTGCATAGTTTAGGTAAAACAGTAATGCCCTATTCCGAGTATACTTACTGATGCATGGGCTATGCTGTATGCGCACAGTATACATCCTGCAAAAAATTAGTATGAGCAGTATGGTAGCATGCTACTCTGAGCATAGCCAACATACCAGGTTAAGGTTTTATTTAGAACTGATTTAATCCGTTTGACCCATTCTATAGTAAGTCTTTTGGACTTGGACATAGGTTCTCAGCCAGGATGCATTTGTTATAACACTGTACTGAACACGGAGGCCATTTGACACAGCATTGTAATAGTGGTTTGTGTGTTTCCGCACTGGTGTTGAAATACAGCACTTATACTCTATGAAACCAAAGACTTAAGCCTCTTGTTTCATTTCTCTCCTGGTTGATTTTAGGTGGCTAACCTAAATAGTAAAGACAGCACCTTCACATTGAAGGATTGTTTGTTTAAGGACGTTCAGAAAGATTGGCCTGGTTACACCGAAGTGGACCAGCAGATTCTGAAGAGAATTCTTGTACGGTAAGTTTGGGTTTCCTCTGTCTCCAGGCGATTGTATTTCTGCGTATACATTATGCAGTAGTGATAACAGCCTTTTGTCATGCCATGAAACTGCGGCATATGCTTTTTGTTTTGCCACCGAACAATATGGCTTTGTTTTGCTTCTATAGTCAGGTGGCACAGTGAACTTTCCCTTCTGTCTGCAAGAGGTGATGTGAAAGTAGTGTAGGTAAATGTTAACAGTAACACTGCTGTCTGCTTTTCAAAAATAGGTTCCCATGAACCCTGCTAGTGGAACACTGGCCCTTGGTAGCCAAAATTAAAGAAGCTGCGCTATGTGCTAGGCACAAGAAACATTGTGTGTCGCGCAATCTTCTCCAAACATAATATTTGCCACGAGCAAACACCTAACACACAGGTGTGCACTTCGAACCTCTGAGTGACGCTTATCAGCTGATGGCCTTTTTACGTCCACGTGCCTCCCTCTCAGGCCCTCCCACGTTTCCATCTGGTCAGGAACGCCCGGCTGACATGCAGGAGCTGTAGATGTTGTGCAGTCAGGAGTTTAGTGATGCAACCCTGTTCTAGCACATGCTGATCTGTGTGTGGGTGGCACGGGTCCAAGGTCCGGCCATGCATGGGCACACGTCGTTGGATGGACAGCGAAGCAGCTCATGCTCAGCCACCCACTCAAGCACAGGCTGAATGGCTTCTGTCATACTGCCCCCTGTTGACATAGCCACAGCTCCATCATATGCAACTAACTGCACAACCTCGAGCGGTGCTGATGAGTGTGCTAAACAGTGGCTCACATTGTATAGTCAAATTGCCTAGTCAAAATATTTGTGTACATGTGCCCATGCTCAATTTAATACACAATATTTAGTATTCCTATAGACAGTCTTTCATTTATAAAAAAGAGAGTTTCTTTTGAGTAATAGTTTATAAATTGTTGCAAGTCATTTGCAATTTTTGTTAGGCAAAATTTTGGAAGATTAACAGGTATTCTGTATCACATAATCAAATCATGCCATTGCTGGCTAAAAGCAAATTTAATTTAAACGTATGCTGCTGTTGTTCTTTTAATGAGAAACTAAATTAATTAAAACTAAAATGTAGTGCCTAACATTTTATTATAGTATTAACATCTAAAAATCTGGCGATTTCCACCTAATTTGTTTATGAACTTGCAAGAAACTGGTTACGTTTTAGTTACATAACGCATAGTTAATTGCAGAACAACTGTTGAAAAGAACAAGACGAAAACTATGATTTTGTAAAGATCAAAGTTGATTCATTTCTTTTCTTTTTTTTTATTTCATTTTGCATAAAAACTGATTCTTAGTGCAGTCTCAGAAAAAAAATCTACAGTACAGCCCTTCAGGTTCTTTTTTCCACAGGCAGTTTTCCTGTAAATGTTGGATCAAGCCTTTTCTCTGCTCTTTGTTTTTTAAACTGGTGGTTCTTTCTGTGTCCTCCACAGAAAACTGTGTAAGCCTCAGAGCGGGGCTCCAGGGGAGAGCCCGGTCAGCCCGCAGAAAGAGCCAGCCAGCAGCTCCCCCTCTCAGGTCAGCCCTCTTCCATCTTCTCATAAACCTGTCAAAGCCTGCCTAGAACTGTAGAGATGGGTCTGTTCCAAACATGGTGCTTTGGTTGTGAGAACATTTTATATTTCCCTGCTTAGTTTGCATGATTCATGTCTCAAAATCTTTCATCAATGTAATAATCTCCACCTCTGATACAACTTTCCTGTCGATGTAACGAAGCCTGCGTGGGCGTTGAAAAATGTTAGCCAATAATATTGACGCCCACTTTTCATGGCCCAATCAAATCTCCAGTGGATCAAGTCGAGTTTCTGCTCAATTGTTCTTTCACTCGGTACACTACATACGTTATGAAAGTTAAATGTCATTTCAAGTTGCCTTTTTAAAGAGCTTTATTAGTGTTTATTTCTGAGTCTTTTTAATTGCTGTCAGTGTGAATGTCCCTTCACTATTTAATTTTATTAAAGCAGCCCCAGTTTTACTGACTATCGCTGTTCACATCCAGCAGAAGCGACCTGCAGCGGACTTTATCGATCCCCTGGCCAATAAAAAGCCCCGAATATCACATCTAGCCAATAAGTCCACAGGGCTCATCAACGGCAAAATGAGCTCGTCCAATGGGAAGGACTCATCTAGTTCTCAAGTGGGAGAGAAGTCCTCCAGCTCTCATGTACCTCCACTGGAGATCCCCCGACCCTTCGATCCACTTTCTGACTGCAGTAACGATTCCAACGGCCGGGACTGTGAGAGTCAGGAGGCTGCAGTGGCGGAAAGGTTAAGTCAACCTCCGTCATTCGTGCCACGCTCCACGACGCAAGCAGAAGGGCGGGGCTCCACGTCCCCGGCCCACGGTGGCCTGGAAGGGTCTGAGGGCAGGTCTGCTCTGCCCTCTCTGCACGGGAAGTCTAAGAAGAAGTCCAAAAAACACAAGGATAAAGACAAGGCCAAGGAACGAGACCGTGAGAGAGAGCGAGACGTGAAGAAAGAGCAGAAAGTTGAGGATGAACGTGGCTCGGATCAGAGGCGAACCTGCGATATCACGACGAGGGACAGCAGCACAGGTGCGGATCGGTTTCTCTGAATCATTTATTAACTCTGAGGAGGTTTCTGACCTCATGACCTTTTCATGTTCTTCAGGATAGATCACGTGTTTTTTTTTTTTTTTTGTCCTGCTCAAATCTAATTCTAATTCTTTTATCTTTAAACTGTTCACTGTATGCTAAATTCTTGAAAAATATCCCCTTTAATGCATAGCTTTGGTAAACACTGTACAACCTTTATGAAATGCCTGATATCAGCCTAAACCAGCTCCAGTTTTGGATGAATTAATGGACTATTCATTCAGGTAACCTAGCCTGTTTTAAAAATGTACTTTTACACATTCCTATTCAGCTCATGTTTCTTCTATGGCGACGACAGTTTTCTCCTCTCTCACAATTTGAGCGCAGGCTGATGTCATTGAGCAACGTCCTTGCTCTTCATCTGTGGTCTGTAGAATCACTAAGTCCTTGAAATCCCCTTTTCTTGTTTCAGGTCTGAACGGAATGTGTGACAGCTCCAGCATTCCTGCGTCTTCGTCGGAGACGGCAGACTATTTAATGTAAGCACCTCTCTGCGTCTTAACAGAAAAGGACAAATTGTTTGAAGTAAAGAGTTTAGCAAGTTCTTGTCCTATACCTTTGACGTGCGTAATGCTTAACTTGCACTATGTGACTAAGTGAAAATAACTTTTATTGACGTTTATGAAAAAAAAATTCTGGTTGATTTCCTCCACAGAAAGTACACGAAGATAAGTTCACAAGAACAACGTCAGAGTTACAAGAACGACTTCAATGCAGAGTACAGCGAATACCGAGGCCTACATGCACGGATAGAGAGTATCACCCGGCAGTTCACTATACTCGACTCCGAGCTCAAACAACTCCAGCAAGGCACAGATAAGTACAAGGTATCCACTGCTCTTTTCTGTAAACATCCGCTGACTCACGCTTGGTTCTTCCTGTGGTCTGAAACGCACTGTAACCATCTGCTCGTGTCATCACGAGTTCCTCACTTTATTAATTTGTAATACACCAACAGTAGTCATCGTCCTCCGGAAAATGAGATAGGTGTAGTTGACTCATCGTCGTTATTTTCATGTCAAAAGCGGATGGCTCGGTAATTTGGAAAAACTTTTATGTAGAAGCACCAAGGGAAAGAAAAACAATCTAGCCTGGGAGAATAACAAAGAAATTAGCTACACAAACAACAAACTGATTTGTGCCAATAATGTTAAATAACCGAAGCAGCATGTCATGAAGTATTGTTTATTTGAATGGCCGTACATCCAGCCCACAGTAATGCTTTTGTTTATTTACTAAATTCAAAAGCCATGGGTTTAATTGTCTGTAGCAACTTTGTCCAATAAAAGTAATACAGAATTGAATTGATGTGCTGTCAAAGGTATGTGTATTAAAGCTATTTACGACTGCTTTGAACAACCTTGTCCAATCAGATTTTAGAGCTGGAACCATCTGTTTATAAACAAGTGTAAGGATACGCAGGTCTCTTAAAATTGTTCAATTTAACGAGTGGGCGAAAGTCCATGGCTATCATGTGGTGAAATATGAAACACACAGTCGCTAAATGACCTAACAATCGCATTTGAATCAAACCAGCAACCCTCAGAGTAATAATCGGTAGGTTGTTTGATTTGATCCCAAGAAGAACTCATGAGCCCCAGGCTGCCCTAATTCTACTGACCCTGGTTGTGTGGCAATAATCTATTATAAAGCGTTCTATTGTACAATCCTGTTTCCATTAACTTTATTGTAGGAACATCCCATTGAAACGACCTCATGGCTCGCTGCTTGTTGAAATCAAACCGGACAGCCTTCCAATTACCATCCCTAAGGGTTCCTGGCTTGTTCCCTGAACCAATATAAGCTGTTTGCTCTCCCTGGATTCTCGTTAATACCATTTTGTTATTTCAATTTCACTGGCAATAAAAGTGTAGTACCCTGAAATCTGTGTAACACGTTATACTACGCTCATGCATTTTAAGGAATTCCACAGGTTTCACTCCAAAAAATGACCACAAATTTAACACTGACTAGTGTTGTGTGATTGAGGCATGTTAAGAAGTTTTTATTAAGTATAAGGTTGGATTGAGCAGGGAAGTCTATTGATTTAGTTCTGGAACTTTCCATCAAACGTGTAGGTAGAGTATACGGCTCAATATTCCTAATAGACGTTTTGGAGTCCTGAGTTTTTCAGACTGGTGATTATGGCTTGTTTTCATCTCCTTGTGAATGCACATTTAGAACTACTGTATATGAGAACATGGTTGTAAAGATCTGGTTTCTCTTTTTACAGACAATCCACAATCAGATACTGGAAGAGTATCGCAAAATTAAAAAGGTAAGCTGATTATCCTCGTTTTTGTGTGTCGGTTTACTTAACCATATATTGGGGACGAATTTGTACCCAGCAAATCTCAGTCAGCAAATCTGAACAAAACCCCCTTTGGGGACGTCCTCATTTGTAAAAATTCTATAAAAATATAGTAAATAGTAAATAAAGTTTAAAATAAAGTTTACAATTGTAGAAATACAGAAAGTTTAGAGGGTGTGTGTTGCATGTGTGGGTGTGTTTGTCTTTCAAGGTATTGATCATGTTCTCCTCTCTTCTCACAGACGAATCCAAACTATAGCCAAGAGAAGAATCGCTGTGAATATCTACACAACAAACTGGCACATATTAAAAAACTGATAGCAGAATATGATCAACAGCAACTTCAAAACTGGCACTAATACCAAGATTTTTTTGTCTCGTTTTCTCTTGATCTTTCCTTCTCTTTTGAGAGAGAAAGAAACTGGATTTAGTTTTTTTTTTTTTTTTTTTTTTCTTGGCTTGCTCTAAAAACAATGTAATGTAAAATGCCACGAAACAGATTTTTTCCTGTAGTGAGCCAAGGGCTCTGGTGAGGACAGTGCAGTCCCATGAATTTAATTTTCTTTATTTTAACGGGACTTATGGGGCATATTTGGCCAAGCTTACCTGTGTAGCCTAATGCATTATGGGATACCCACATGGGGCATTGGTTGCCGACTCCTTTCCCTGTTCGAAGGTCTCGGAGTGTGAAAGAAAAATCGTTCTTTGGAGATCTTGCTCTTTTCCTTGCTTGCCCAACAGGGATAACCACACTGACGTGGATTAGGCAATTCTCGATTTCCTGATACTTTAAGAAACAAATTTAGAGGAAAAAATTTAAATATTTCTTTTCTGTATGGAATGGAAGGTTCTAATGATAAACTCTATTTTATTTTCTTTTATTTATTTTTTCTTTTTTTTGTCTTCCATAGGGATACATCAGTCCGATTATATTTTTGCACTCCCTTGGTATGAATGCTAAACATTTTTTCCAACCCGTTTGGTCTTTACTTTCCTAATATCAGTCAGTATTTTATGCAAAAAGCTGCCTTGGATTTTAAGAGATCCCAAATGCAGTACAGTTTTCTTTCCCCATCAGGAATGTTTTCCGAGTGCTGTAGTGTATGGCACTGTTTGGCATCTCTGGTCCTTTCTTTTGTGCTACACACTAGACCACGTGCAATGGACGTGACTGAACTTCTACCGGAGTGAGATAGATCTCTGTAGAAGCTCTGAGAGTATCAGTATTAAGCTACAATGGAGACCCATTTATTTGGGCAGCTGTGGTAGACCAGGGTTGAACTTGCCATTCCAGAGGTATGGGAGCACTACAGTGTTTACAGCGCACGCATCTTTGCTCCAGGTTACAATGCAATATTTTATGACTTTGGCCCAAAGCTCTGTAGATATCAACCAGAATGAGACGAGCTCACCCATTGGCTCGAGTTTAGAATCACTTTATCACAGCCGTTTGAAATAAAAGTTCCAAAAGAGCGTCAAAATCTTGGAACCTTGTGCCTCTTCTAAGCTGTGGTTCATCTCTCTCTTATCTGCAGTATTGCTAGTTATGAGTGTGACTGTAACATGTCAGGTCCAGACACTTACGGCCAAATTCATGATGGCATTCTTCCAGAAAATCGTGATTGTATCCCTTTAACGTTGGCAAAGAAGACCTGAAATACATGTGTTCACTAATGTCTTCTACTGTCTTAACCCTTTAGCAGGTCACACTTGCTTGAACACTGAGCATTTGTAGGTTCGCCACCATTTTTGACAGTATTTTCCTCCACGTTCCCGAGATGACTGTTAAATTCCATTCAAGGCATCGGCCATTTAAAACATCTCATCTGGGAGTGCCCACTATCCAGTGTACCTGCCTGCAGAGGATCTATTACAAACCTGTGACGTATTCCAGTGGGTTCTCCTCGCATTACTGTGGTTTCTGCCTTGTGGAAGCTCAACCACAAGTTGCTCATTTGTCAGATCCTGTTGACACATCAGTTGTGCATCTGATATCTGAACTCTTTTATGTTTAAATATTAAAATTCAGCACTTTGCTCAGCTTCTTGCTCTTACTCCTACCTGGGTTTTGTTGCAAGGAGACACTTGCCTTGTCCGTTTGTTTAAGCATGCTTTCTGACTGTTTAAAGACAAAAGAGGTAAAAAAAAAAAAAAGACCTGTGTTTTCAGTGGTTTTACACTGCTGTTCAATGTTCAAGAGAAATCAAGGCCAAAAATGTACACAACTGCCCCTTCTGGACTGATCTGGCTAGTATTAGTTAAATGCTGAAGCTGTCCATCTGTCCAAATGCTGAAGAAGCCCAATTTAAAGTTGATGGTGAATTTGGGGACAGAAAAAACGTAAATTTCACGCAAACGATTTGATGTTAAGAAACAACTTTCTGAAAGCCATTAAGTATTTTTTTGAACACTGATCACACACAACTTTGGTTATGGTCTTTTAAGTTACCTGAAAACGGTCTGGAAATGATGCAAAAGTTAATGAAGAATGTGAATGACGTTTGGAACCTGGTATAATTGTTCTATGATGACGTGACAACTGAGGAAAATGTGCCAAATGACCTGTTGTATAGGTTTGCATCAAATGAAATGTTGCTGTTTTAGCACAGAAAAAATATAAATGAATAGATAAAGAATATAAAGGGAATGGGGAGCTTTGGAATGGAGAGTCAACGCTAAAACCCAAAGCGCGCTTTTTGAAACAATAAGGGACTGGGGCTGAAATTTATCTTGATATTTCAATAAAATTCTTGGAATCTCTTACCTGTTCACTTTGTTTTTGTATTGTAGCATTGTTCTGGGTTCAGGAGCCACTGGCACATTAATCATGCATTGCCTTATTACCACTAAATTTTTTCGAAATGCCCATCCTTCTACAACAGCGATTCTCAACTCTGGCCTTTGAGGTCCAACTCCCTGATCGGGATTGAAGCTAAACTATTCCACAATATTTTCCAATAATACCATATATTCTATTCAATCACTGACCAATAGATGGCAGCACAGGCTTTATCATACAACCCAACTAAATTTAAACGATTGTCTTGTTTACAATGTGGGGACTAGTTAACTGTTCAAATTGGATGGAATATGTAATTTGGCAATATAGTTCTTACAGCATCATCCAAGATACCAAAAATGTCAGATCAGTATTTAATCGACATGGGTTTCACTATGACAGATGTTGAACGTACGCTACAAGGGCACAGGGTGGGAAAGCCAAGTGTGATATCTCCAGAAATCCATCGCTGTGCTCCAGTTGGCTCTGTAGTGCTTCTTTTGGCTTCAGGCTGGTTGGCCTCGATTTTAGGGGCGCTGCAGGAGAGTCAGCGAGTTCAGTCTGGCAACATGCCAACCTCTCGTTCCTGGATCATTTGCTTCTGTCCCAGCCCCTGTCCTCGTTCATCCCCACATAACACACAAACATCGAACCCCCTGACAGAAGACGCCCTAAAGCTTAAACAAGGTCCTTCCTGTTTTCTCAAGCCCGCAAATTACACACTTAGGTCCAATTTTACATTTCCCCCTCAGGATTGTGGGAATGTGTTTTTAATAATCTATAACCCGAGTCTGGAGTTAGAATGAGTTTATTGTTCATATATATATTCGTTAATTTGAAAGGGGAAGGATGATGACTTGTTTACGACAGGTTGTTTAGAACAGTTCATTGTTGTGTGGAAAAGTCTTGGAGTTATCTCAGATAGGGCCTGTTATGTTTTTGGGAGCTGTTGATAAACAAGCCACACTCATCAACTCAACTACATTATCACTGTACTAATATGAATCAAAATAGTAGGTTCATAACAGTGGGAGATGCTAACTAAAGTGGGACAATAGATAAGCATTGTTATATAAAATGGTGTACTAAAAATCTGGTAACAAGTTAGTTTTCCCCTAACAAGTGTGCATTCAGCAGTGCATTACGCTGTATAGTATATTAGTATGCTATTTCAATGTTACATTAAATAGAATAAAGTTAAAATGGGTTCATTTAAACTAATCAATCAAGTTTTAGATGAATGTTTTGTTAGTTGTAGTTACAACTGTAACATCCCACTATTCATCTGTGTTGTTTGTATACCTGACTGTCTTTCTTCAACCCTCTGCCCAAAAATGTTTGATTATGAATCAAAGACTCTCTATGTAATTTGTTTTATATTGACCAGGTGTTGAAGACACTTCAACTTCTCAAATTTGTTACCGAGATGTGACCCTTGTGACCTTCCCTATGGGCCCCTTACACATTTCTGGGTTTGTAACATGGGAATAAACTATATTATGGGAAAGCATCTATACAGGTATATGGGGGACCAATATGAAAACTTATTTTTTTCTTTCCACTACTTCCCAAACATGGATGATTACTGCAGCCAACAGCTGTATTAGTATTAGAAACCTCTTAAGGAAGCGTTGACTAGTATTTGTAATTTATTACAACCCAATGTGTAGTGTTCAACAATTGTACAGTGTACGTGAATTTCTTTTGGAAAATTAAAAATATATGTAATATTATGCAAATAATGGCGGTCATGCGTCATCATGATCCGTGAAGGGTCTTTTGACAACTGGGGTCTCCCCTGTAAGTTTCCCCTGGCTCTCAGATTTTCCTAATCTTGTGTTTTTAGTTGCACTTTATCTTGGTACACTACACACACACACATTTGAACTCGAAAACCGTGTTGACTTCATGAATGTAGGCCGCTGAAAAAGAAAAACGGATCTTTATCCGCATAGTAAACATGGGTCTTTCACATTCGGCACATGTGCTGAAAAATGGTACGTCCCGCCCATTCAACGGTTATTGGCACCGGCAACCCGATTCAAACTGCCCGGTTAATTGTCAAACCGTGTCATCGGTACCCAGCCAATGTGAGAAAGTTGTCGGGAAGAAATCCCCGCCATGTATGTGTCAGAGCCCGGACGCCTCGCCCCTTTCGTTTCATACGCACCGATTTCCACTCTCCCTTTCGTTTTATTTGTGTTGGTACGTCCTGCGTACACACACGCGCGCACGACTTTTTTTTCATCGCGAGCCGGTCAAGATGGCGGCGGTACAGCTGAGACGGAGTAGCCGCTCAGCTTAATCGATCTTTCTCTCTAAATCGCCCGGACCGATCGGACAGAAATCGACCAAATCGTACGCCACGACTTGTCAAAACAACCCCCAGACGTCGCTTAGATATCCTCCCCGAGATCCCATCGCGCTAAACGGGTGTTTTTCACAGAAAATGCCCAGCCTCTAGTGTAAGTGTCTCGTCCATTAGCTTGCATTGGGGAGAATGGGGGAGAAGCTGGAGTTGAAGCTGAAGTCGCCGGTCGGAGCCGAAGCTGCAGGCTACCCGTGGCCGTTACCTGTATATGTGAGTAATATTCCAGCTGTTACTTCATTTTAAACCAAAACCATCTCCGGGATTCCCTCGCGATCAGACGAATTGGGTCAGGAAGGTACAGAACAGCGTGTATCTGAAGAGTACACAGCGTACAGACTGATTATTGCTTGTGAGGCGTTTTTTTAGAGAGCGCTTGCTCATATCATAGTTTAAAAATCACTCGGAGTGACTGAAAGTGCTCGATGCATCTGTACAAATGTGTGTGTGTGTGTGTGTGTGTGTTTTGGGAGAAGTGGTTAGGAGAGTATTCGATATTATTTAGACCAGAAAGAACGCAGTTGGGTGTACTGGAAAGGGATACATCCCCTGCACAAATTTATTTCGCTGATGCGGATAACAGTCGCATCAATATTTGAGTCATATAAATACGCTCTGCTATCGTGTGTATCCCGCTGACCCAGTTGGCCATCTCGAACCGTGATTGTTTCAAAACCTAGGGAAGTGCCTAGCTAGACAACAGTTTGGGCAACATCGGCGGGTTCGACTATTCGGTTCGAATTGCGACGCTCGAATATCGAACGTGTTCGGTTCGAACGGAACGTTGGCACGCGCGCGTGACGCTCATTCTGACGTTCCGAACGAGCGCGCTGCCTTTCTGTTTCACTAAGTAGGAAACTCGGTAGGTTTTGAGACGCAGCCACTAACTAACCTAAACCTGGCATAGCGGTGTTTGTGTGTCAAATACCGAGCCGTTTCACTCCGTAAGTCGTAGAGGGATGAACGATTTATACGGGTAGTAAAGCACATATCAGGCCCGGAACGCTGAACGTGACTCGTTGTTTTTTCAATGAATATTTATGGAAACCGAAACTCGCGCTAGCCGTCATGCTAACAGTCATAGCAGGGCTAGCTAACTTTATCTATTTTTAACCAACCCCGACAGTAAACGAACTATAGATAACCTAAACAGTGCACGAAAGGGTCAGAAGTGCGCGTAAAAACTATATTGAATATATTGTGGGCAGATGAGCTTTGTTTTGGACGAATATCGGACGAAGGGTGTTAAACAAAAGGCGAGCAGTGAACTCAGGCGAGAGGGGACAGTATCTCCATATTGTTACTATCTTAATGACAGCTAGATCTTATTTTTGTCCCGTCACGGGGATCGGACCGTGTTTTTACAGCGTAGTCGTTTCCTTTACGTATTTGTGTCTTACTGGCAGCGTGAACTTGCTAACATTGGTTCATCTGAAGGCTCGATTGTATTGTAAAAATGTCACGTTTGTTGTTTTGAAAATGTGATTACTCATTTGGCAGCCCGTGCATTGGCATCTGTGCTGTTTTGGTTGCCATCTGCATACATGAGAATGTAATGGCAAAATGTCGACCTAACCCATATTGCTGAAATTACTTTGAAAAATAACTTGCCACGCAAGACTCTCTAGGCGGTTTGGCGTTAGCTGTCATACTAGTGGTAACTAGTGACTGTCAAGGGAGTTGTAAAACCTGCTTCACTTTTAAGGGAGCATACAAAATATGCTTGCATTCACTCTTGTGTCTTAAATGGGGTTAAAAGACATCCCTTATTTAAAAAAGGGCAGCTTTGAGTGGAAGATTATATTTTGGATGACCAGACACCTGTCTTCTGTCTTGTTTTTGAAAGCGTTGTACATTCGTTGCACGTTTACAGTGGGCTTAACGCACATATTCCATGCTGTGATTAACTCCAGTGATGCTGTGCGGCTTTTTTGGATGGTTGACAGTGGAATAAGACCCCCCACAACACACACATATGCTCCGGTATTCAGTGGCAAATGTCAAAAAGAACAGGGAATGCACTTATCTGGTGAAATGGTTTTCAAACTGTATTAGTCACTAAAATATGGTGCATTTACCTTTCTTAAATATCACATTTGTCACAAGAATGCGTTTGGAAAGTCCTTAGATGTTGTTGTCAGTGTTGCCACGAATGATTGAGCTGTTTTGTTCATGGGCGGAAATGGGGGCAGATGAAAGGCTGTGGTTACCACGGAGGCGACCGTCTCGCCTGTCCTACCCGCCTGTCCTACCCGCCGCTTAATATACTACAGATCGTTTTTTTTTTTTTTACGAAAACTGAGAATGTGGGTTTCTCAGAAGCGCAAACTATTTTCAGAGCATATTGGCTTGCTGCGTCACCCAAAACTCCTGTCTTTCGTTCATGTGTCATTGACTGTGCCCTTTTTAGATGTGTTGGACCTGTGACCTCAGCAGTTTCAGTGCCTTGGTTGACCTCAGATGACTTACGTCAGTGACTTGGGCTGATAAGGGAGAGATGCCCCACCTACCGAGAGCCATATTTCTGCCCTGCTGTTGGGTAAACAGAATTGCAGAGTGCCCATGTTTGGCAAGCCGTACATGTGGCCCGTGCGTTTTTGTTTAGGGAGGGCGAGTTTTGTTAATTAGTGAGTCTGGGTTGATGGTTTGGCTTTTATGGACCTTCATTCTCTCTCTTAAAGGGATAGTTCACCCAGAAATAAAACTGAATTGTCAACATTTGCACAACCTCTTGTCTCTACAAACAACTTATGACACTTTCTTCAGTGGAATGCAAATTGACATTAGAAAGTTCTCACTGGTCTTTTATATACAGTGGCAGTGAATGGAAACTGGGGCTTTCATGCTTCAAAAATGACCATAAAAGCACTACAGAAGTATCATAACAGTAATTGTGTTTTTCAAAGTTGCTCTTTTCCATACATTCTTGGAACTTAAATAGCATGACGATGAGTACTGACAGAATGACAGAAATCTCTGTTTTATGGGGAACTAACACTAACGCCTGCAGACATGAAAAATGAGGCATAGAAATAAGATACAAGCATTTTGTCTTCCTGCAGAAATATGTTTCTCTCCCTTTTCTACCATCAGAGTATTCTTTTGAACTGATTCTCATTGACACCATACATTAACACAGAAATCCCCCCATTTGTTTTTATTTCATTGTTTTATTTCATTGTTTATTTCATTATTTTCATTCTTTTATTCCTGCTCTCACATTGGTTGTCGGCGGCTCCTCGTCCAATAGTGTGTCATTTTCCCTCACGGCTTCACATTGTGCGCCGGACAAAAGCGTCCCACTCACCTGGGGTGGGAGAAAGGAGAGGCTTTTCTATCAAACAGTGGGCTTCACTGTTTTTCTCCTGCCCTGCAGTACACTACTGTACCGTCCATTCACAACCACTCATTGGACACACGTTTTGCATTCGGTTTTTACACTAGCTAGTGTGTCTACATGCTTATCTGGAAAAGTCCATCATTATCTTGTGGATCCACATTATTTGGTGATAAAAGCTAATTTAGTGTCATTATCTCCAAATTTAGCTTTGGAATTGTCGAATTTGACATTTTCTGTCTACCTTTCTGTCGTTCTTGTCTGTATACACACAATTGTGATAATTTGTTTATATCTCTTACACCAAGTATAAACTAGTAATAGTAATAATAATTAGTAATAGTAGTTACTCTTAATAGGCACGCTTGCTTTAACAAGCACTTCTAATAACCTTGAATTAAGCTTTCCTAACCTGTCCAGTTACATACAGACACTCCCCATGGCTCAAATGTTATTCAGAACTGTTAGAAATGACACCGATCCAATTAAACATAACAAAGATCTTGTAATACACCTAGGTGTGGCATTATTGTTGTCCCAGCCAAGAAATAACAGCAGATTCTTCCCGCCCGCGCGTGTACGAGGCTGAGCTATGAAGTAGCCTCCTGGATAAAGCGATAAGTGAGGCGTGATTTCCTCACTCCCCACACACCTCTCTTTGTGACTCATACAGAGGGTACATGAGGTGAACGAAAGAAATCTCCACTTGTATTAGTGAGTCGATTGTACCACCAAGCCTGCTCGTGACGAGACACTCGTGACTTTTATTTTTTGCTCTCTTTCTGCAACCCCCACCCCTTCCTTTGGCTGTGGTGGTATTTTTAGCTGTAGCTCTGGTGTTGCTGTGTGCACAAGACTGCCGTTCTCTTACACACGCACACACAAACCCATTCAGCACACCATGCACACACACTTGCTGCCATCTGTCTTAACAGCTCTTGCGCTTTCATTTAACACTCTGTCGAAATAACATAACTGCTCTGTGTTCTGGCTTGAATAAGTTCCCTTGTTCAATTTCGCGCTATTTCTCAGTGCAGTAGTGATGTTGCTGGTCAACAGCAGTGGGCGGAAAAGCCTCAGAACCGCCAGAAACACAGCTGAGCGGGAAAATGCACGAGGATGAGGAGGAGCCTAGCCAGGCAGCGAGGCCCAGCAGCGGCACACGCCGGCAGGCAGAGTTTCTCTCTGGACTCTGTTAACGGAAAGTGGGTCACTGGGTCAGGCAGCCGTAGAGCTCAAACGGCTTGGTTACGACAGACCTGAGTGGGTTCGTCAGGGTCATATCTGCTGTTTACATGTCAGAAGGGCTAAATTGGTCTTATTAGCTGTTCTGTTGGTTTCTTAAAGGGCCAGACATGTAAAATCACGTGATGAATTGTGATTCATATGTAAGTGGGTCCCATTGAATTGACATGTTTTTTTTTTTTATAAATTGTATTCATTTCATGTACATTTCATGTACACAGATGGTGGCTGTGTGTGGAGTGTGCTACAATTGTGCATAGTGACCCTACACAAACTGGAAAGGTCACATTTCTTTAGTAGTTGTAGTAACTTGTTTGTTGTAGATGGATAACTTGTTTAACTGTATAGCCAGGGCCTAAAATGAACAAAGAAACGTCATCGTCATTGATACATTTGAAGACTTCACAACTGATGCAAAGGGAAACTTTCGCTTATATATATAGCGGTTATCAGTCAATGCTGATCCTTTAAAAAATGACCAAATATCTGCTGATAATTCTGCCCGTCCGATATATCGGTCAATCACTACATTCAAAGTTTCTTGGTAGACTTTCTCCATTTGCGAGCCATTGACAGTTGTGCTCTCTCTTCTCTCTCTTTCTGTCTTTCTCTTTCCAGGACAAACATCATGATGCTGCACATGAAATCATTGAAACTATTCGGTAAGCTGTTTTTAAGTTTGACTTCTCTGTTGGTCTTGTGTCAGCGTGAGATGCGTTGTAAAACTTAACCTGCTTCCTGTTTTTGTACAGCTGGGTGTGTGAGGAGATTCCAGATCTTAAGCTGGCCATGGAAAACTACGTTCTTATTGACTATGACACCAAGAGGTCCGAATCTCCCTAAGACAGATGAGACCTTTTTAAATCCCGGCCTTTTATTAATGCCAGTTTGAGTTCCACATTGTGTATGTTGACGAATAATTAATTCATTGTGTTAACTTGCAGCTTTGAGAGTATGCAGAGACTGTGTGACAAGTACAACAGAGCCATTGACAGCATTCACCAGCTGGTTGGTTTCCCAGAATTCTGTGCTTTTTGTAACTTCAGTGTAACAAATACTGTTTATCACAAAGGAATTTTTTGTGAATGCGTGTCTTTAATTGCACATCAGATTAACATCTAAGTAGTCAGCGAGTCAGTAACCGCTCTGAGAAATACAGCATGTTATTCATTAGTAACTCTCATGTGGGTGTCTGGCAGTGGAAAGGAACCACCCACCCCATGAAACTCAACAAGCGGCCTTCCAACGGCCTGCTGCGTCACATCCTGCAGCAGGTGTACAATCACTCCGTCACGGACCCGGAGAAACTCAACAACTATGAGCCCTTCTCTCCTGAGGTGTACGGAGAGACCTCCTTTGACCTGGTGGCACAGATCATCGACGAGATGGAGATGATGGAGGAAGACACCTTTGTGGATTTGGGAAGCGGTCAGTAACTGTATTCCCCAAAGATAGTAATAGACATAAGTCATTTTGGTAACGTTTGTCTCTTGATCTGCAGGGGTTGGTCAGGTAGTCCTGCAGGTCGCTGCTGCCACCAATTGTAAACACTACTATGGCGTGGAGAAAGCGGATATTCCAGCAACCTATGCAGAGGTATGACCCTGTTTTACGGTAGTATTCTATAACAGGAAGCGCAACGAATGGAGAAAATAATGGGGTGGGGCTTAATTTTGTGCTTTAATTTTGGCTTAATTTTAATTTCATGTAATTGGATCTTGGTCATACGCTGTTGGTGAAATTGCTATGATGTCATTGGTGAAGATGTTTGTGTCTGAATTTCTTTGTTTGCAGTCAATGGACAGAGAGTTTAAAAGGTGGATGAAGTGGTATGGCAAGAAACACGGCGAGTACACGGTAACCGTTTTTTGTTTATAGTACTTGATATTGTGAAAGAATATGTGGCTTTTTTATCAATCTTCTGCTGAATAGAAGATTGCATTTTTGTTTACATTTATATATTTGGTGAATGCTTTTTTAAAAAATATCTTACAATGCTGATCAGTTCTTGCATTCCCTGGGAATCGAACCGATACCCTTGGCATAGCTAGCATAGTGTTTTACCAATAGAGCTACAGAAGCACTGTCTAAATTGACTTCATTTGGTCTTGTTGTGGCAGCTGGAAAGGGGGGATTTCCTCTCAGAAGAATGGAAAGAACGGATCGCCAACACAAGGTATGATTACAGATCATCTACAACTCCTAAAAAAACACACTGGAATTCTCATCAATGGGGTTTACTAGAAACTAGTTACAGACTTCCAATATCCGATATGCTTATCCAGTAACTTTTGTTGTCATGTCTTGAGAATTCCAAACTGTCTGCTTGTTCATGCGTTCTGTTTAAGTGTGATGTGCTTTCTTACAGTGTTATTTTTGTGAATAACTTTGCCTTTGGTCCAGAGGTGGACCATCAGCTGAAGGAACGATTCGCCAACATGAAGGAAGGTTTGTAATTATGAAACACGTTAAATAATTAACAACTTTATGAAATATGTTGGTCATGCATTAATTTTCACTGTAATTTTGACTGATAACAAAAGCCAGTAATAATTTTTATGATGAATGATAACCGATATGTGTTTTATAAACCTGTATTTTATCTGGCTGTTCTCGGTTTTATGATTTTGAAATGAAGCAGGGATGTCAACATAAAATATCTATATATTTACAACAGCACAGACAGTATACAATTTGAATTACAAACTGTTATATATTTGCTTATTCCCGATATTAGTTGAATTAGAGCAATACTATAATTAAGAACAAAAGACTAGCAAATACTGGCCGATACTGATATGGCTGTCAATTTGATCACACATTGCTATGTGAAGGGCATGGCACTGTTTACATTTCTGAAAGCAAGAGCTCTGTGTCAGTGTAGCTCGAATACAGCTGTGTCAACACCTCATTCTGAGACCTTTGACCTCTGTCAAACTGTTCTCTGCTCTGCGTTGACCCCTAGGTCCCCTTGTCTGAATGGATTGAGTGTCGAGCAGATGATATGTGCTAAGAATCTTGGGCTGCTTGGGTTGTTTTTGTCAGTGTTTGGGCTTAAATTCAATCTTGTCTCTTATAGGTGGAAAAATTGTATCTTCAAAACCTTTTGCACCTCTTAACTTCAGAATTAATAGCCGAAACTTGAGCGGTAAGTTTTGTAGTAAAATTGACTATTTAGTTTTTAGTATTTAGTACAATTTGCTACACAATAAATTTGTAGTAAAAGTTACTATTTAGGAAAATGTATTATGTAGTAAAATTACTTAAATTGCTATAAATTGTAGGAAAGTATATTAATAGTAAATTAATTGATTGAATCATTTGTTTGTTTGTGCTGCCGCATTTAATTATACGTGTGTATGTTATAATTATGTTTGTCGTTTATCAAGATATTGGCACAATAATGCGAGTTGTTGAGCTGTCACCGTTGAGGGGATCAGTATCATGGACGGGAAAGCCAGTGTCATATTATCTTCATACAATAGACCGCACCATAGTAAGTGCTCCTTTCAGTCACATGGCTTGTGCTGAGACTCTTCATCTGTACAATAGGAGCCTTTATTTGCATTAATCTTTATTACTATGACGCGCGTCTCTCACACAAAGAAACATCATGTGATTTATTTAGCTGCTAATGCCAGAATCTTCTTAATGGACCGGTTTTAAACAAGAATCAATTTTTAACAAAAGATAAAACGTTTTTAGCTGTTTTTAGAGTTTATAACAAAGATAGATTTAAAAATGCATACTTATTATTATTAAATCACATTATTATTGTTATTATTATTATTATTATTATTACATTTACATTTATTTAATTAGCAGATGTTTTAATCCAAAGCCACTTACAAAAAGAGAGAGTATTTAATATTTTGCCCTAAGAACTAACAAGTCTAGTCTACAAAGCTTATGTTCTATAGTACAAAGCTTATATTATATCATAACCTGGTTTTCACAGTGGGAATGGCCGTGGAATTTCAAGCACAAACAAATGTATTGAAATGCAGCTGTTAAATTCTCTGTAGAGAATGTCTTTTCTAACTGAAGACTTGATTTTTGTTTTGCAGCTTGAAAACTATTTTTCTAGTCTCAAAAATCCTAAACTCAGGGTAAGTCTTACATTTGTTTTGCTCCCGTTTAATTTGTTTGTGGGTTCTTCTACAAGATACCCAGCTAACATCTGCAGCGTTGGTTCTGCTTTCAGGAGGAGCAGGAGGCCACCAGGAGGCGCCCCCAGAAGGACAGTAAGGAGAGCAAGAGCAACACAACCACACCAACCAAACCCAAGGAGCACAAGGTAAAACTACAATAATCACCAGTGACCTGCTGCTTATGTTCCCTTAAATGGAATGGGTTTTGAGCTTGGATATCCAATGAGAAAACAGGTCTTGATTTTTGTCCATTGAAAATTGATTAGACGGTGAAAAATGATCCTCACCTGCAGATACAGCATGAATCAGGTGGTGAGGACGAGCGTTCCAACTCGCTTGTGCCCGTGAAGCCGTCGCCCAAACCCCGGCGCGCCAAAGTGCTGCCCAGGGGCCGTAAGCTTGCCAATAGGAAGCGCGGGCGACCCAAGAAAGCTGCCACTGCGACCGCAGCAGAGCGCAAGAACAAGAAGAACCAGAGCGCCCTGGATCTGCTGCACGCCAAGACTCTTTCTGCTGCGCCCCCTCAGGGTAAGGCACATATCTCAAATCAGCATACTTGAACTTGAACTCCGCATGCTGTAAAAAAAGCACTTTCACACTCACTGGAATATTTAAATAGAAAGCTTTAAAAAATGATTAGAGTAGTTGTTAATTGCTGAATAAAAGGTCTTTGTTGAAGTTGGTCATGTATATATCGGATATCGGTTTTACATTTGCATTTATGCCTTTGGCAGATGCTTTTATCCAAAGCATTAGTCAAATATACATTTTATCAGTAGGTGTGCTCGCTGGTAATTGAACCCATGACCTTTGTGCTGCTAACACAATGCTCTGCCAATTGAAGGAAAGTCAACTGGTTTTAATTAGTATTTGGTAGATTGACGTTGTTTTGATGAATCCACAGATGCCTACAGGTCACCTCACAGCCCGTTCTATCAGCTACCTCCTAAAGTGCAGCATTATACATCAAGCCAGCTTCTCCTGGGCCCTACTCCACCAGGCCTGCAGGCTCTTCTCGGTAAGATCTTCTTTACTTCCATACTTATCTCTGGAATATATACTTTAGTCCCACGGAGACACAAGGTTATCTGCAACAAAGATCCGTAGTCGATAATTACATTAACGTAACATCTCTCATCTGTGCCTAGATAACATCAAAGTCCAGTATCTGCAGTTCATGGCCTACATGAAGACCCCTCAATACCGCACCAACCTGCAGCAAGCTCTTGAGCAGGAGAAGGTAAAGTATCTATTCAGTTTTCATTGTCGCAATCTTGTGGTCATAACATTTGTCATAACATTTGACTGGTTTTACATCACAGCTGAGACATACAGAGCTATCAGGACAAGCTCAGCAGCTGATCAACGCTTGTCATGCTCATAAGGAGAGAATCAGAGACCTTTTCCAGTCCAAACTTGAGGAGGTAAGGCCATGTTTATATGACACTATAAATCATCCGTAAGGAAATTCAGTCACTTAAAACTTGGTGGTGTGAACGTTGCTGTTGTTGAATTAGCAATTAAATGGATTTGTAGGTGTCTGTGTTGAGATTAAACCCTGATTTCTTCTCCCACAGCTGGGTGTGAGAGCAGTAACCGTGGAGGACCTGGTTCAAGCTCAGAAGGAGATCACAGCACACAACATGCAGCTGAGAGAGCAAACCAAACAGCTGGAGAGAGACATGGTTGAGCTTCGGGACCAGAGCTTGGTGCTGGTGAGTGACCCGGATACTGGGAATTGAACAATCTTGACCTGCTAGAATGATGATCATGAGTTAGGCATGCAAGATTAGTTTGGCATAAGTGGGTAATGAAACGCCTAGAGAATCTAATTTTCATGTGTGTGTGTGTTGGTTAGCTGAGGGCTCGGTGTGAGGAACTCAAGCTGGATTGGGAATCTCTGTGTTTGGAGACACTCTTGAAAGAGAAAGCAGCTCTAAGAAGACAGATCTCTGAGAAACAGCGCCACTGTCTGGAACTTCAGGTATTGCAAAGCCTTTTCTCTGTCAGTTTAGAACAGACTGTTATATGCAGTTTTGATGTTGATATAATGTGTTGCATGGGCGAGCAACACATTGCACCTTGGTGCTGATGTGGGTGATGTGGGTTTGAGGCTCAAACCTTTCTTGGCTATAGGTGCATAATTTTCTATCTCCTTATTGTTTTTGTCTAAAAGGCCAAAGACACAACGTTGTAATAATTAAATTTGTTACAACGTTAAATTTAAATAAAATTTTAACTATAGGACAAGCAGTTTGTGCTATTTGTCAATGTTATAATAAAGGTCCCTCATGGATATTTTTAACAACACGCATGTGAACGGTTTCCGTTGATGTCTCTTTAGATCAGCATCGTGGAACTTGAGAAGAGCCAAAGACAACAAGAACTTCTGCAGCTCAAGTCGTCCTACAGCCCATGTGAGGTGTCACCATACCGAAAGTCCCTCCCCGGCCCGGAGCCCCACCCCACACTGGATCCCGACAACCTGAAACTCACTCCACAAGCTTCAGCAGGGCTCAATGGCCTCAGCCCTGAACTCTCCATTAATGGCACTGCCTCACCCGGCTACGATAGAGGTGCTGGAATAGGCAAGAACGAGCTCCTCACCCGCTATCTGCCCATTTCTCCTGACCATGAGATAGTGCCGCCCACCCCAGACTCAAGAATCAGGCAGCTAGGGCAACCCCTGCCCGACTATACCCGCTTTTCGCCAGCTAAGATTGCCCTCCGCAGGCACCTCAACCAAGATTCCGCTGTCAATCAATTTAGAGCCCTAGGAAACATCCAGAGGTGAGATTAAGGTTCAGGTTTTATAGCTATTATGTTTAAAGGTGCAATACACGATTTCTGAGAAATGCTGTTGATATTTGAAATAGACACCCACCCAAATAAACACACCTCTCCATTCCTTGTTCCGCCCTCAGAGTAACACGCTAGGCAACACAGGCAAAGACTAACAGCTGGCGCAGATGCCCCTTGTTGCTGATTGGCTATGAGAATGTTATGATGTGCTTGTCGTTTGTTTGATTTCAACAGTGTTTCTAAAATCGTTTACTGCAACTTTAATTGACCAGGAGTGTTTTGGTTTATGGGTCACTGATCACTCGCTCTTTTTAAGGGGGGACATTGGTGTGGTTTCGTCTCCAACTCTGGGATTAAAACAGGCTTGCTCCTCACCATGTTTATCTGATATTCAAGCTACCACCACATCCAAGAGCACAGATAGGGTAACTGTCCTGTATATACATTTGCGTGTGCCCACATACAAGCACGCCCTCAGGAAACGTTGAGCACCTCTTATGTTCCCACAGGCTGATAAGGAGAAGAACCCTGCTGCCCCAGGTGACACCATCACCAGTCTACCAATCAGCATCCCCCTCAGCACTGTACATCCTAACAAACTTCCTGTCAGCATCCCGCTGGCCAGCGTGGTGCTGCCAAACCGTGTAGAACGACTGGTACGTACTAGCATGGACATCAGTGGCGATATACAAACTGTTTCTTGCACACTTTATGGCTGTTATTCAAACTGTGTATGTTTTCATTTTGTAGCATAATACTCCTAGTCCAGTGTCCAGTCGTGAGGCATCAGCCGGGCAGACCAATGGCAAGCCGCCTCTCACGCCTAACTCAGGTGCGAACTGGTCCATATGCACCAGGTTGTTGCCAAACTATGGTTCTGCAGGCCTGTATTACTCTAGAACTTAAAAACATTTATATGGTGTCACAAACGTTGTTTTATTTCATTAATTAATTGCTTTTATGTGAATAATTCACATTTGAAAAGTACATTGGATTAACATGTCGGCAAAATAAACAAAATGCCAACATGTCGTCTTAAAGAAATTTTCTCACCCTAAGGCCATCCTAGGTGTATATGACTTTGTTCTTTCAGCCAAACACAATTGATGTCATGCAAAAGAATATTCTGGTACTTCCCAGATTTATAATGCAGTGAATATAGAGATTTTGAAAATCCAAAAAATGCATCCATCATTAAAAGAAGCCATATGACTCAAGTGGGTTAAATGTCTTCTGAAACTAAATAATACGTTTGTTAATGGAAACAATATTTTGAGCTTTGTAGGAAAATTGCAGGATAATTTTTATTTTTTGATGAACAGTTCCTTTAAATTGACCACTTATTGCCTCATCATAGGGTACTCCTCCAGCTCAGGGTTGGTGAATGGCTCTCACTCTGCCATGTTGACGGAGGATCAAACCTGCGATGCCTCCTCCCCTCCCCCCCACAGCACGCCCGTCATGGGCCTCCAGCCCCGCGGCTCTGGCCTCAGTCCTCCTCTGGGCACCGGAGGCGTGCTGCAGTATGCCGATGGCCCGCCGAGACTCCCCCCTGAAGACGGCCATGACCGCCAAGGCCCAGAATCTGACACGGAACCTCTGGACAGCGAAGCTCGTCGCCGCATCTTTTTCTCTTCCTCCTCCTCTTCCTCTTCGTCATCGTCCTCCACAGGGGGTTCCAGGCTGCATCACGGGTCAGCAAAACAGGGTCACCATCATCACAGTAAGCATCATCACCACCATCATCACTCTTCAGGCTCCCACGGGCAAGAGGGCCGCAAGCGAGGGCGGCGGAAGCGAAGCTCTTCTGGGGCTGTGCCTGCCAACAGCTCGCCCAAAAGGAGGTCATTTCCGGGAATAGGCTGCTCTAGTCATTCATCTGGATCTCCACTTAATATAAATTCCATGGTGAGTTGACTGATGGTGACAAATGTAACACTGCTGTGGCTCATACTTGTGGTTAGCAGTTCGAACACACCTCTAACACGTTGTATTAAACTTTGTCACAACTCATTCTGCACCCTTTGTGCTTTGAATGTGGTTGGATGAATTCTTTGGACTTGGGCCACTAAGCAACCACCCACAACACCCTAGCAACTGCATAGCAACACACTAAAAAGCCACTCAGAACACTTTGCCAAGGCATAGCAACCAACTGCAACACTGTAACATTGTGCCCTAAGTGTTAATGGGCTTCATCAGAAGTTGTAATTGACTTGGCTTTGTCCATGTTCCAGGTGAACAACATTAACCAGCCTCTGGAGATCTCTGCAATCTCCTCACCGGAGCAATCAGGTCGCAGCCCATGTGGCCCAGATCTGGATCAGCCTCCTGTGCTCAAGAGAGAGCGCCCCCTAGAGCTCAACAACACAGGACGCTATTCCTCCACCCCCAGCTCTGATGAAGAGGCTGCAAACTTTGCTCCAGACAGCTCCAATTCAACCCGGTAAGTCTATTTAGTTTCAAATCTGTTTTTCTGATGACAGACGTTTTATTGACAAGCAATTATTCTCGTACTGAATTTGTTTCTTTTTCAGAATTGAAAGGAAAATCGCTACCATTTCTTTGGACAGAGATGGACCAGTCAGAGATTTGGAAAGGGGTAAGATCCTTTTTTTTTTTTTTTTTTTTTGAAGAAAGGAATTTAATGACTTGGCTGCTCATTGGTCGTATTTGCCATAGAACATTACGCTTTACAGGGTTCATCTCGTTTACAGGCTCCCAGGGACGTAAATCAGGCGCCAGCAGTGTAAGCAGCGAGGTTTCCTCTTCCTCAGGTGCCAGTAAGTGGAAATCCACTTTCTCCCCCATCTCTGACACCAAGCCCACCCCTCCAGACCTTCGCCAGGGAGGCTCACCCTTTGGAGTGGGGGCCTCCCGTGGCCCTGGAGGGGGCACAGACTCTGACTCAGACCAAAAACAGCAGAGGAGAGGCGAACGTGAGCCTTATGGAAACTCGAACCTCTTCCTTAGTCAGGATGGCGGTGGTCGCTCGGTGGTGAGTGTGTCCGAGCGCCCTCCGCAAAAACAGAAATCACGAGAATGGGACCTAAAATCTGTGAGTGGATTGGCCAGCCAGAATCTCTTTATATCTGCTGCAGCCAGTGGAGGCATATTGAGTGGGAAAGTGGGCGGAGCCAGTACTGTGTCCTCCACCCCATCAGTGGGGCAGTACTTCCCCCTGGGTGGGGCTTCAGTCCTGCAGTCCTTATTTGGAGCTCAGACACCTGGACCAGCCACCAGTGGAGCCCCGCGATTGGTCAACGGACATTCGACGCTGGGCAGTTTCTCCAGCGCTGGGCTGGCAGGGGGCGCTGCAGGAGGTGAGTTTGCATCCTGCCATCTCTGTTTTGAATTGATCCGAGTTCAGAATGGTCTCTTAGGGGTAGAGATAAAGGTAAGTTAAGGCCCAGCGCTACCACCTTGCCTGGCTCTCCCGCACTGCTTGCTGTGCTGTTGATTTACAAGCTGACTGTGCAGAGGCTGTAAATCTACACACCCAGAGGAAATTGCCGGAGGTTGTAATTACACCTTTGTGATTTTCATTCAAAATGACACATTCTTTTCCAGTCAAAACTTTTCACATGCCTCAATAGTGTAACTTGGGACTTTAGAGGCTTGTGAAAATGTTTGGAACTGTTGAGTCCCAAGTATTTAAAGAGGTTGATGAAAACTTACTCCTGTAGTTCAGGCATCATGTTTTCTCTGGGTGTTTGTCATCTTAATTGCAGGTCTTGTTTTTGGATGTTGAGGCATTTCACTGTGTACCAGCATCATGCAAAGTGTAAAGAGGAACCTGATGAGGCGTTTAAGGCCCTGTTGTTTATAGGCTTAAAGAACATTTATGCCTACTCGAGAGCTTTAAGAACCTTAAGATTTGTTCCATTATTACACAATTTTAATGACACTGTATTAGTTTAACGCATTAAGTCACAGTCCTTACAACATAAATTTTCATTACTTAATACAAGTAGCTCAGTACATTGTTGTTTCTATAATAAAGTATTTATGTATCCTGTTCTGTTCTGAGTTAGTTCTGAGGTAAAATATGACTTTTTGTATAATTAAACGAAAACAAAACTTCTAGATCTTAAAAGACCCTTGCTTACATTTGGTCATTATATTGTACATCAGTGGAACTGCCTCCTTGCTTTATATGTGCTTGTTTGTTTGGCTTGCTGCTGTGCATAACCTGGCTGAGCCCCATTCTCTCTCTCTTTCTCTCCCTCTGTCTCTCTGTATCTCTCTCTGTCTTTTGCTTCTCCTCTGTGCTGTGTGTCCGCAGGGATTTTTCACCATTTGGTGCCTTCAGTCTCTTCTCAGCAGTCTGGGGCAAGTCTCCCCGGCCCCGGGGCCCTCGGTTCCCAGCAGAGGCATTTGGACACTAATCCCAAACCAGGGTCCTCGTTCTTGCCCTCTGGTCCTTCCCAGCCTAGCCGCACACAGACAGTTCTGCACACGCCCTCACCACCTACCCACTCCCTCCCTCCGCCCCCTCCCCTCCTCAACTCCACCCCCTCCTCTTCCTCCGCCCCTTCACAAGCTTCATCCCCATCGCTGGCTGCTGCTTCCGCCTCCTCCAGTTCTTCTCGGCCCTTCACCTTGCATTATTCCCCACGCCTCCCTCCTCCACACCCCCCAAGCAGTGCAGGCTCAGGTGGAGGTGGGGCCTTGGGCTCCTGGAGGACTTTGGGTATGCAGGCATCCTACGGTGCCTCGCAGATCCCTGGCAACCGCCCCAGATAGGACACCGCCAAGTGCGGGAGGGGGGTGGGGGGATTAAAATGGGAAGAGACTCTAACTAAAAGGATACAGGGAAGCTGAGGCACTTCGCCAGCTGTGTTGTTTTCAGTCCAAACAAGGTATGTGGCGTTTGCATGGTAACGTGCAACAAGCTTGGCTGCTTTTTCTTTTAATAGCTTCATTTTCATGACGTTTTTGGGTTTCAATATTTAGACTACCATCATTCCAGAATGACCTGTTTTGTCCTTGTCATTGGAAAATGTTCAGGGCTCAACAATAACGACTGATTTTTGCTGGATGCATTTTAACATTTTATTGTAAAGCGATTGTATTGTTCATCCTTTTTTAAGGACCAGCTTAGAATACAGTTACACAAAGCACAGTACAGACAATAAAACAGATTTGTTGTTTGTAGTATTACCCTTACCCAAAGTTTGTAATATTACCATTTTTATTAAAGCATTAAAAATTAAGATATTATTGTATCGTTAACCAGTGGGTACAGAATTGGCAAACCGTCGAGTTTATCAAAAGTTTGCATTTTGCAAGGCTTAGGATGAACTAGATCCGGGTCAGTTATTCTCACGCTAGTTGTTGTTGATGCCTGATGTTCATGCTGTAAATTTTCACAAATGTGTAACTCCTGGTTTTTACCCCTGACTGGTTACAGGTAACTGACGAAATCTACCTCAACCCAACATAACCTATGCAATGGACAGGTGTGGACCAATGGGCTCATCTTGCTCACCGGTGCTCAAACATTTGCTTAAGCCGCCACTGTTAAACTGGCATGGGTATCTGAACTTATCACAGGTGCAGCTTAACAGAAACACACATACATACCCTCATATGAATCATATTTAGATTTCCAGAGTGTACAAACTTGTTGTTTTAGGTGAGTTTTAGAGTGCCACCATGTTGGGGTGATTTTAACAGTCATAAATTATCAATAGTTGTTTATTTAACATGGCCTTAATGATGCCTAGATTAACATTTTGAGTTTTTTTTGGGAAGAAACAGAACTCAATCCAGATTTGCAACAGATTCACAATAGAACAAGTTCTCACTGACCTGGGAAGCGTTTTACATGTTAGAAGTGATATTTCCTACAGTCATGATGGGCCATACACACTTGTGAATCTTCATTACCGTGCTGCTGTTATCAGTGAAAACAAAATGGGCTTTTATGATTAACTTTATTGGGTGGATTGTTTGAAGATCTCCCACTGGAGCTTGATTCAATGGTCTGTTTCCCATTCAGGGATCTCACCCTTATAGCTTGAGCTTGTGCTACAAAGTTCAACAAAGTACTGGAAAGTCTCTGGGATGTGACACTGTTTCATGATTCTAGTTTTAAACAATAAAAATAGGAATTGTTTCGTTACAAGGGTGAAATGAGAAAACCGCAAACCACATGAGTCGCATTTAACCCCAAAATAAAAAAAAATATTGTAAAATATTTATAGGTATGCCTGTTTTGTGGACCAATTCATTTTTAGGTTTTTTTTTTTTTTCATTTTCACATTTTTGTGACTTTTTTTTAATGATTTTAATGTGAAAAATGCCCTCATATTTCTCATTACTGTAATGCATCTGGATGTTTTTTTGGTTTATTCTAAACATTAATTTATTCTTAGTTTATTCTTGTTACTGTAAATAAATCATTACAGTAATGAGATCTGTTCGCATTACAGAATTCGGTAATGTGCTCAAGTTTAAAAATCATAACCTTTTTCCTAATGGAATTTTTTTTTCCAAAAACAATTGTCCAATTTTGGGGTAAAATATGACTGTACTTGTTCTTGATAGGCTTCGTCAGATACACAATAAAATAATGTACTTTTCAAATTTTACACTGGATAACATACCTGTGGAGCGTACATAATTTTTAAATGCTTAAAAATTTACAAGCTTTTATTTGTCAAAGGGAAAAATGGTCAATGTTTTGTGAATGGTGTGAATTCGATCAAACCATTTTATTTTATATAAAAGACACACCTGCACCTTCCCAGAAATACACAAATATTAAAACAATCTGCAGGGAAAGAAGCAATTAGAGCTGCAGAATGAGCAGACGCCTGTAAGGAGCTATTTAACCAGGTTAGTTACTGTTAACTGCCGGATCTTAACCAATCACTACGTTTACTGCAGCTATAGGTGATGTTTTGTTTGATTTAGAGTCTGTTTTGATACTCAAGCTTCCATACTCTTAACAGTTACTGCTGAACCTTTAATACAGTGCATGCGTTTTCAAATCTGGGTCCAGTGTCTTACACGGTACAGGCTTATTCAGGTGAAACTGGTGCTGAATTATTTTTCTCGCAGATTTTACAAAGAAACAGTTGCTTTCCTTTGGATGACGTGATTCGTTGTCGTGGTGCTCTCCGCAACCAGGAAAACCAGCACACACTTGTACATTACACAGACGTACAAACACTGGGGAAATGCAAATGAATCACAAAACAAAGTAAAAGAAAAACTACTGGGTAACTTCAACTCATCCTTGTTGTGTTTCTGTTATTCCTTTGTGTTTTATTATAATTTTGTTGTACTGTGAATAGTGTTGTTTCTCAGACTGTATAATTGTATATAATTTGGGTTATTTATCATTTAAAATTTTGTTGTTGATTTCGTTTGCGATTTGCTCTTATTTTGTATCAGAGCAGAGCACAACAGGTGCAAAATGTGTGAACTTGACTCACGGTCTGAAAAGTTATGGTGCTACGATCTGTACAACTTTAGACTGTGCTTATTTATATTAGGAACATCAACAAAAAAGAAATGAATAAAGATTCTTGGTGCTTCTTTTACACAGGGATGTTTGGAAGCCTTGCGGCATTTATTTTATCGATATTTATAATGTATCCGTGTTGTTTGGAGCCCAGCATGAAGCAGCCACTGCTTGTTCATATAGTACAGATTTTATACAGAAGAAACACCGTTGGTCTTAAGAACCGATCACTTAAACATGGAAGTTCACGCATTGCAGAACTTTATAGGTTTTTATTTAATTGAAGTATTGACTTCAATGGTGCTCACATCCGAAACCGACCTGAAGCTGAAACTGATGTTTAGCATTATTAGTTTAGCATAACTTGACTGTTCGAGCTCATATGAAATACTAAACTAGTGCCATTTGGCGTTTAGTTGATTTTATTCGTTAGTATCTGGCTTTTTCCTAATGGAGAAAGTGTTTGTGTGTGTTAAGCCTATTTGCCTACCATCCAGGGCCCAGATGACTCGGTGCTGTTTCTTAAAGGGATAGTTCACCCAAAAATAAAAATTCTGTTATTGGTTACTCACCCTCATGTTGTTCCAGATCAGAACTGTGTTTTTGGTCTGTTCCTTACACAAAGTTAACGCATGGCCTCTGGAGACCTGGAAAATTGTGCATGAGTTCTACAGACCACTGGGGTGTCATGATATCAAGTAAACAATGACAAACTTTTTAAACTTTAGGTGAACTATTCTGTTAGCCTCTGAAATCAGTCAAAATGTAACAACTTCAACCGGTGCTGCTGTTTGCACAATGTCAGATACACCTGTTCACCCAAACCAAACTCTACAATCCACCAATCAAAGCCTGTCCTAGAGTGTGTTGCGTTGTGTAACCTAGAGATTGAGCCTGTTGCTTATTGTAGTGTAGTGAGGTTGTTCTGATGTGACCGGTCGTAGAGATGGTTAGTATTCCGTCAGTGGGCTAGTACTAGTGGTCAACCGATATGGGTTTTTTCATAATATCTATAAATAAAAAATGTAATATATTATAATACAAATTTATTAACGAATAAAATTGCTGAAAGAAAGTAATGCTTAATTTACACTGCGCAAAATTCACAAAAATAAACGTTTAACAGAAAATGTATCCATTGGCAAAGCCATGTGTTGGTTTTGTCCACCAACTGTTAACATTAGCCAACGGAGATAATCTCACAACGGCAACAATTTCGACCTGCCCGATATATCAGTGCATCACTAGCTAGTACAGTATTGTTAAAACTGTTGTCAGTTTTAAACACTGTTTCCACAAAAATAAATGTTAAACAGAAAATGTATCCATTGGCTAAGACATCTTTTTTTTTTTTTGTCCACCCACTGTTAACATAAGCTAATGCCGATAATCTCAAAATGGCAAAATTAACAACCTGCCCGATATATCGGTGCGTCACTAGCTAGTACAGCATTGTTAAAATGGTTGTCAGTGTGCAACATTGCCAACATGGAAACAAAGCAGGAGTGAACCTTTTTATAGTTTTGCATCCTTTCATTTGTGTATTGTGTTCTGCTCAAGTATCAAAACCTCACCTAAGCTTCATAGTCAAAATGCTGTTTAATAGATGATGGTGTATAATAATATAAAAACAATGTGTAATGGTCTTTCTGTAAGTACTAAGGACATTTTGATGAAATACGATGTTGACTAGTAAATGAGTCCATTGTTACCAGCACTGAAGTTCTGTTTTTGTAGTAATTAACCATTGTAAATGTTACCTGTTTTACCGGCCAATTTGTGTTTTGATATCTTTGCGACTGTTTATCAATGATGATTTTATTATGGTTTCATAATCCCGACCCGTTGAATACTCTTCACAACAGTAAAAGGTGCTCTCCTACACTTTAAACAAGGAAAATGCAGCTATGAAATACACGCGCCTCTAGCGTTGTGGGGAAACATTTAATAAACGTCGGTGCAAGCTTGGCTTATTTGACTTGTTCTGGTGTCTCTTTGCAACTCTTTTGACCTGTTGGTGTGTAGATGAAGCTGTTCTTGGATTACAATTGATGTCAGGATATTTAACATGAAAACAAACCACAAATCTTGCTAAGGTTGCGTTTTCTCAGGTACGTGTGCAAAGTCCTTCATTGCAAAAAGCAACCTGAGTCCTTAGGCTTGTTTTGATAGATAATTACAATTATGTCAGATTTCAAATATGTAAATTCATATAGATTCTGTCTAGTGTCTCAGGAACAGCAGTTCTAGCTTTGTTTTGCATATTGAAAGGGAATGTTAAAAAAACATTAGCTGTCTTCCTACCTGACAGATATAAATGAGGGTTGACAGGAAGGGGTGAGGTTAATCTCAAGAGTTTCCTTTACTGCACATTATTTACCTGTGATTACAATTTTCCACTTATCGGCTCAAAGTTCATGAGATTGTGTCCTTTTAAAATCTTTAGAAATGCTGGTAGTACCCAACTTATTTGTAATAACTATTGCTAGCTTCACCGAGTCAAGCATTCTTTGTAACTGTTTGACAATAATTGTGCAGTAATAGCAAACTCTTAGTTGTCATGTTCGACTTACTGTGTTTGGTGCTTTTATCACAATGCCTGATTTAACTGAGATTTTAAATCGCAGCTTTTTGTTTAATGGAATTAATAAAGTGTTTCTAATCAAAAACATGATCCATTTCTTTATTTCTTTTCTAGCTTGTTGAATAAACATAATTGTTTAAAAACACTGAGTAATAATGTTACCATTGAGCAATAAACTTAAACATTACTGGTGACCTTTGCGGAGGTCGACACAAACACATTAATACCTGAGGGCACAGAATATAAGAAGACTATAATAACAATATATAATCAGTAATCCATTGATCCGCTGTGGCAAAATCCAACGAAGGCAAGAAATAAAACAGATTCACCTTGAACTGTTTGCTTTGCCTGTAAAATGACCTAAAGTAGTCCCGTGTTTTTGACAAATGTTTCTCAGATACACTGTTACACTGCCAGTCTGTTACACTCATTTTAATCAAAAACAAAAAGTGTGGAGTCCAAATATATGTATATATGTCCATATACTACTGGGAAAATAGAGATAAAAGTCCTTTATGATTCATATTGATTTATATACTCTTATCTGGAATTACAACTACTAAGAAAAGTGTTCATAAAGTTCATAAACACAATACTATGAAAACCAGAGTAAACTTATTTTGCTCCTCTGTTATGCCGAAAGTTCAATAAATACCTTCCGTATTTTCATTAAGAATTCCAGATATGGTCAACTGTCTCGCATTGTATCCTGTGTGATTTGTGCCGGTTCTCAGCCATTCTTTCGGGCCATAGATCCTTGCCTTATCTCTAGGGACTGATGAAACACCTAGCACACCAGCGTTTGAGGGACCTTGAACGTCTTGAAAATATGCGCAGCTGTGTCTTCTAAAAATGGGGCTCGAAGTTTGAGAGGAATTTTACTAACGTCAGATGTCAACAGCAGTGTACCCCTGAAAAACAAGTGCAAACTGCTGTTTTCCAATTGGTAAAAACAATATATTATATAATTATTATTATTTTATATATTGTGGTAGTTTTATGGCTATTTTGTTAAAATTAACAGTTTATCCAAAGTGAGTCAAAGAAAGTCGGGGAAGGAAATGAGGTTGGTACAAAAGTACCCCGCTGTCCCACAAGGATGTGCCTACAAAAGTCATACAGTGTTTATTTGGGGTTATTGTAACTTGGTGGTGGCAGCATCACAAATTCTGCAAAGGTTCCATGTAGACACGACTGTGAAACGGTTCCACAGACTTTTAGAACTCCAGTTACAAGGAAAGTTCCAAAGAACCTAACAATGAAAGATCCAGACTGAGGCCTGCAAAACAGACCACCGAGAAAGAAAACAACGATGTCACTGTCACTTATCAGACTTTAGGACACAGATTGTGAGAAGTATAACTGCATGGGAATAATCAGATCAAAGAGGGAGATGATCTAAAAAAAGAATAAAACTTAGTTGCAATTTAGTCTCAAACTGTTATCAGCCACACACAACAGCTGTGTGTATGGGGTCTACACAGTATTCCATTGTCTGCATGAGTTACTCCTTGCTTTATCAAAGCTCATAGGCATGTGATATCCATTCACTATCCCTGGACGTTTACACATCCAACTGCATGCCATGAATACCCACTGATACTCAAGGACAGGCATTCTTGGAAGTTTGGGTCCCATCAGGACAGTGGGAGGCGTGTATAAAACACATTGTCGTTGCTGACCCGCCCCAAAACAAGTGCTGGACTTCTCGGTGATGGAATCAGAGAAGATGCTCATGCAAGCAAGAATCTGGCTGGTGCCGTTGCTGTGTTTAACTGTGGCAACTGGATCATATAGTGCCACAGTGGGACATACAGAGCAGGTCGAAACACCATCAGGTCAGTCCCCTTCCAAATGTTTCAAACCTTTGTACCAACATCTGTATTCGTGGTGCACAGATTATTGAACCTACGATGGTTATAGTTAGAAAGATTGTTTGGGATTATGATTGTAGTTTGATGTGTATACCCAGCTAGCAATTTTAGGTTGTAAGAACATTTCTCATAAATAACAAAAAGATTAAAAATGTTCTAGGAACATTCAAAACGTTCAGTTTTTTAGATGTTGTATTAACATTATTGCTTGGTTATAAGAATGTTTTACAGACTTTTTTCTGTAATGATTTAAATACAGTCCACTAACTACTTAAGAATAACGTTTTTGATATATAATATTAGAAAATGTTCTAGTAACATATTAACATTTTTGATAACTTGGCAAGGGCTTTTAAAAACGTTAGCCAAGATTCTCAGGACGTTCCTTGTTAGTTTAGTAGTTTGAAATATATTTTTTGAGATAATTTACTGTAGTGGTTGCAGGTGTGTAGGAATGATTTGAAAAGCTGATGGACAGAACCCTCTGGAGTGTGAATGTTAAAATAGCTCCCAAAAACTGGAAGGACAAGTGTAACAAATTTCTAACTTTGGAAAGCACATCCTTCTGCTTGGTTGAGGCACCCTCAAATAGCTGCTTGATTAATCAACAGAACACAATGGAGATGAGGTGGAAGTCAGAGATACGGTACATGTGCCCAAAAGTGACAGTGAACACCCTGTTGCCCCACCTGCCCAATCAACACATGCCACTGAAGAGATGGCATGTAATGAAGACCAGCCTGCTTACAATCATGGCATGGATGATTTTATATCAACTCTGAATCATGGCTGGAACAGAGACGGTAAACAGGGAAGTGCACAATTCCAGCACTTTGGAATATGTTCCCAACATGAATCAATACCAGATTTCCAGGTTACTGCATTAACCCAACTAGCTGAGAGTGTGCACCAACAAAGAAATAGCCTAAAGGGTGTACAGGCTACAGAAGGTAAATACATTTAATTCTTTGTTTATCTTTGGTTTTTAGTTCTGTTTTCATTTCTGTCAATTAGTTGATGTAGATATCACAGATTCATTCTTCCGTGGATATTTTAGTTGATATCTGGGATGCTGAAAAGGAAGAAGAGATTGTTTTGGCCCTCAAATTCCCGAGGTACATCCAACCAACCAGTATAAGTTCCTTGACACTCCTGTTTAATGTGGACTCCATCAAGGCAGACGGTTTGAGTATGAAGTTCAGCAGTTATTTTCTTCATCCAAATACGCAGGTTACCATGATAATGATTTTTTACCTTTTATATACTATACTGTATTTCTGGGGGTGTTGTTGAAAACTAAATAATATGTTATATATATATATATATATATATATATATATATATATATATTACACATATAAAAAAAAAAAAAAAAAAAAAAAAAAAAAAAAAAAAAAAAAAAAAAATTAAAAAATTTTAATTTTAAAAAAAAAAATTTAAAAAACTACAAAAAAACTTTCACCATCTCTGTGTGAAACCTTAAATGCTCAGATGTTCCTCATTTCCTCATATCATTCGTGGTGCTGTGGGGGGGGTTTTTTTTTTTTTTTTTTTTTTTTTTCCCACAAAAAAAAAAAAAAAAAATAAATCCCCCCCCCCCCCCCCCTCCTCAAAATTTTTTTTTTTTTTTTTTTTTTTTTTTTTTTTTTCCCCCAAATAAATTAAATTATTTTTTTTAAAAAAAAAAAAAAAAAAACCCCTTTTTTTCCCCCCTTTTTTTCCCCCCCAAATTTTTTTTTTTTTTTTTCCTTTTTTCCTCTTTTCACAAAAAATTTTGTCACTGGCATCAGAACAATTCCCACTTATAAATGTAGCTTTGTCCACTACACTTGTTGGATTTAGGGCCAAATGTTAGATGCTCTCTCTGTCTGTCTGTCTCTCTCTCTCTCTCTCTCTCTCTCTCTCTCTCTCTCTCTGTAAGTCGCTCTGGATAAAAGCATCTGCTAAATAAATGAATGTAAATGTAGATTTCGCATTGCAGGTGGGCACAGCAGCTTGTATCTGAACGTGCTAACCACGCCAGCAATCTAATAATGTTTCACCAAACATACTATTCACATGCAAATCATTTGTTGTGATACATTTTCTCTGATTCACTCTCTTTCAGACGGTTTGCATTTCTGAAGGCGCGCGTTTCTTCATTCTTACAGGAGGACATAGGGAGAGCCATTTGCATGCTCACCTTAAGCTTAGAGTAAAAGTTGAGACACTGAAAGCTGAAAATGGTGAAATTTCCTCTTTAAAAACAACTCTTTCACAATTGCATTCACAATGCCCATTTTAACTGCTTTTGTTCCATCTTAGGGCAGAAACTCAGCCTGTCTGAGCTTCAGGAAGTCCTGATGAGGAGGATGAACAGCAGCGATATCACAGTGAGGCCAATGTTGCTTTTCCTTGCTGACAGTCAGAGTGCAACTCATTTAAAACACCACGGGTAAATGATTTACTTCCTAAAGGTTTAAATGCTGAATTTAAGTGTTATGTGATTATATGACAGATTATATGACAATTTAAGTGTTATGTGATTATATTTACACTCCATCAGCTCTGTATCCCACAATGCAATGCATTTTCATTTTCATTGTGTCATAATAAACGGGAAGTATCATCAGATCTAATATTTAACAAAAAACCTTAGACTTTTTTGATCGGATTGCACAAAAAAAATAAAATTGGGTTAAAATTTCAAAATTTAAATAAACATTTAGATGCCATTCAGTAGCCAGTATACTTTATATACTGCACACTTAATAGTAAGCTAGTGTTCTAGTTCAAACAAGGGCTGTTTTGTTTTTCCCAGAATTCCTTCCAGTCCTCATCCCCCATCCAGAACTTTCCTTTTCTTATGCGAGCTGCAGAAGTTTTTAGACGATGCCCTTCCCCAGAAGGAACCACCAGAATTTCAGGAAGGAGAAAGCACAATCTCTTTAGACACGCTTCACTCCCTTCCACCTTTGATCCTCGGAGAGTTGTCCCCTCAGTCCATCCTCTCGGGCCTGGTGAATTCCTCCACTCCCACTGTATTTGTCTTCCCACAGCACCAGCAGCTTCTGCAGACTCACCATGTGGAGTTGAACCTGGATTCTCATCTGCTTTCTGTCGTCAGACAGAGATTGGATGAAGCCATAGGTCAGATAAAAGAGGAGGAGGCGGGGCAAAAGGTGATTGACAGGCTTCACAGACTGAGTGAAATGTGTGCCCTTCCTCCAGAAGGAAAGAATGATAAAGTGGGTGGGTACTGCATCTGCTTTCATATATTCATTCTACCTGAATACTGAAATACCTTACCTTTATAAGTTAAGTGGTTTTATAGAATCTTAAAAATAAAGGTTCTTCACAGCGATGCCATAGAATAACCATATTTGGTTTCTCAAAGAACCCGTCAGTAAATAGTTCAAAAGAACCATTTCTTCCTTACCTTTTTATTGTCTGAAGAACCTTTTTCCACTACAAAGAACCTTTTGAGGCACAGAAATCTTCTGCTGATGTTTTGGAATCTTTGTTTGGAATATTTATGGAACCAACTGCCAAAAATAGTTCTTCTATGGCACCTTTTTTAAGAGTGTATGGTAATTGTTCTATATGAAACCTATGTAGAAAAGGGTTGTATCACTTAACATTTGGATCCCCATATTGAACAAAATATAGGAATTCAACCAAAAGAACCATATTGGGTTTATGTAGTCAAGTACAGAAAAAATAAATACAGAACCTTTGGAGTTTCCAAATATAAGATCCTAACATTTTATGGATTTAGTTGTTGTGTTATTGCCATAACATTTGCCGTAACTATTTGAATTAATTGAACTAATTGATTTATTTTGTGCAGAATAACGTTTTTTGTTTTAGTATTTTACAATTATACCTTTTTGGCATAGAGTGGGCTTTAAAGTTGAGTAAAAGCTTTAGTTTTTTTATAGAGTACTATACTGAGGCATAATAAACCTTTTCAAACATTGCATACAGGAAAAGTGGATGTTAAACTTTAATACTGATCCCGGATTTACTTACAGTCACTACGGAGCATAAAGAAGCACAATATCGGTCTGTTTTGCTGCTAAAAGCACTGCAAAATGTACTCAGTATCTGGGAGGTGGATCGGGCCCAGAGGGCAGCTAGAGCGGACGAGGATGGCTCAACGGCACCCGATCAGTGCCGACTTCAGTCCCTGGTCGTGTCCTTAAGGAAGTACTCTATTGAACCCTCCATGGCCAAGATCAACAACTGCGAAGGGACCTGCACGTTCCCCTTTTACGTCAGCAACAATCATGTCATCCTGCTAAACAGCCACATCCAGAGCGGCCACCCGGTTAGTCGTACTCCATGCTGTGTGCCGGTGGAATATACCGACATGTATGTTATTGAGCTGGAGAGCAAAGGCACCAGCATGTCCATCAAGACCAACATGGTGGCCACTAAGTGCGAGTGTCGCTGATTTATGTATTGCAACCTGTGAATGAAACTTAACAGATCTGCATAATCTGCTTTAATTTCTGCTGGCAAATCCACCTATTCAAATACACTGTCATTTTTTTGTAAATGCAAAATTGATGCGAATACATTACTGGTACTTGTCCAAACGTGCAACATAAGCTATTTGTCATTTGTTGTGTAAATGACTTTCTAAGACAAAATTAGCGTATACAACAATACAAATAATACATTTTTTAGATTGATTTAGTTATTTTAAGTAATTAGCTAGATGTGCTGTTAACATATATTTGCATGTTTACTGAGCATTTTAAAATGTGTTTGAATAAAGTATATTAAAAGCATTTTTTCTGTGTCAGTTATATGTATAATGACAATATGTATATATGATTTTGTAAATATGTATAATAATAATAATAATATTTTTTAATTTCCAAAATGATTTCCAATACAATCTAAGTGGTATCAAATTGACATGCACCACACATTTATATGTTTATATTTACTTTTTAAATGTACTTTTTAATGTAATAAATTTTTTTTAATTAATTGTTATCAATTTAACGTAATACATTTTCAAACATCCAGCTCTTATTGCACTATTTTGGGTTTTGGAAGTATTCCAGACTATTCCCTATCTTTGAGTAATGGTTTATCCATTTCTTTGTTTCGGATCTTCCGAGGTCCAACCTTCTCTCCAGACTGCTTCTGTTTAGCGGCTCTCTTCTTTCGAAACTCTTCAATTTTATCCTCAGCTCTCCAGTTCCAAAATGCAAAGGTGTCCCACCATGAATCAGACTATAGCACAGAAAACAAAGTTTCAAAATAATGAACTGCCTGAAGACTGTGCAAACAGAAAGCTTACTGTATAAGCCCTACCTCCTCTGACAGATCTCCAGTCTGAAGCGCTAATCCAGGTTCTTCTTCCGTCTCTTCAAAGTATGGCTCTAGTACCTCTATTACACAGTAAGATACTGTAAATGCTTATTACATGGCTTTCTGGAATACTTGATTTTGATTGGTCAATAGCAGCATTCCGCTGTTTTATGTGTTTATGTAACAACAACATACAAAGTTATTGTAGTTTTGTCTTTTTGGTATCGCTTCAAGTCTCTTTCCTTTATACAAAAGTAATTTCAACAGATCTTTATATTTTATGTACATTTATATATTTATTTTTTTGCCAGGTAGCCATCTAATAAGCAGGGAAATGTAAAATCAGCTGGTCATTAAAACAAAACAGATTTCTACAGGTTGATACAGGACTGCTCACCATATATTTTATACCTTATATAATACCTGGATATCTAATACATTCACACATTATATATATTTATATATATATATATCTCACATTCACCTTGTACTTTCTCAACACTTGAACTGACCACCACAATAATCATGGCCACGAAAATACAGCGATTCAGCGTGATGCCTTTCCATGGATTCTCCACCTTACTCAAGGAATCCACAGGAAATATACGCCGATATTTCACTGTTGGGTGAAGATGGTAAAGGGTAACTGTAACAGTGTGTAAAAATTCATGCATAACAACAAAGAAAACATTAGTGTATGCTGTTGTGACATACAGCATTCATATTATGTCTGTTTAACATTAGTACATCACAGATACTGTACATACTTGTTCTTATGGTCCTTTCTGGAGATTTCAAGGGACTTTTAAAAATAAAACAAAGAAGTAAGTAAAAAATATGTTTTGATATTCGTGGTTTGAGGTAAATTTAATGTAATCATATTGTACCAATAACACTGATGAAATTATACATTTTAAAATTTGGGTATTACAACTAATTAAACAGACATATCACATATTCCTAAACATGCCACAGAACTGAATATATATAGTAAAAAAAGATCCAGGTAGCCAGCTGCAAAAATGTCTGAGCAGAGGAAAGTATGGAATTACATGTCTGAACTTACCAAGTGTCTGATATTTCAGTCCTTATATTTAATAAGCCGAAAGCCTGATAAATATGTTGCAAATAAAGTCAAATGTAGATGTAAAATAACTTAATACTAGTCTGAAGCTAAAAACTCAGCTCTTACCAGGCAAAATCTAAGTAGCCATGCAGAAACTGTGTACGAGAAGAGCTACTGGTTTTAAAGTCAATGTGTCAGCCAGTGTCTCAAGTTCTGATGGACAGGCACAGCTGAGACTTCATTATTAAAAATATGCTTATGCGGTTATGATTTTCACACAGCCTGTGTACAGTCTACAGTTGACTTGAAGTTATGTATAACATACAAATGCAAATGTCATGAAGAAATCAACTCAAGGATTAGACTCATGGAAATATTTTGTCCAGTTCATGTTATTAATGTGTGAATAACTTAATATATACTTTTAATATATGAAATGGGAATCTTTCAGATATTACCTTAGATTGGTAATTATGTTGAGAGTGAAGACTATATATTGCATATATTTAAACTTTGCATTCAAATGCATTAATTTGTTTGTTGCCATTATTTGTTTGTCAGGACCCACGATGACGTAGGCCGAAGACACGCCCACTGCACTCTCCCATTATAAATGCCGCGGGCCTCCAGCCATTAACACATTCAGTCGGAGCACGGACAGAGAAGACTTCGGGCTTTGACGTTGGCCGGATGGTTAAATCCAACCTCCAGACGATCCTGAATAGCCACTGTTTTGTCAGAGAAAAAGAGAGTAATATATCCAAGATGCCCGTGATCGAGCTGACCCGTAATAAACCCGAGAATGAGAGGTAACGTGACGCTTCAATTTCATCGTTTTGGTCCGCTAGCTCGCCCGAGGCCTTGTTTGAGCAATGAAGCCTATGTCTGCGTGATGAAATACAAGAAATCGTGTATTTACCTGCTGTTTATTATCAATATAAATGATAAATATGACAGAAGACCACGAATACAATCGCTCAATGTCGTGAGATGTTGATGATGATGATGATAATAATGTTTATAATAATAATAATAAGGATAACAACAGCGTCGGTCAACACTTTACGCTGTCAGTCAGTCCTTTGTTGTAATGATTGACAGGCCGTTTCCAGGTAACGTTTACATAGGTTTTTAACAAAACGTTTGAGAAACGTTTTGGTCAACAATCTGGACATTGTAGTTCTTATAATGATCCGTTTCAGTTTAATGGCCGGATGTGTTGGTGTCCATTGATTTCTCGAGGAAATCGAGAGATGCGTTTTAATACACATTGTAAAACATTATTTGGCTCTTATTAATATTTTATCATTGTCGCTGACCATTTTATTCGGTTCATTCGTGCAGTTCAACAAGTGAGCTGCTGGTTTTAGCTGTCCCATGCTAATTGTTCTACTCAAGTCAGCAAATTGTTAATGTGGCGTTGAGGTTAATGGTGTTTTATGTTAGCTGCTGTTTGGATAATAAATAATATATATAAAGTGTTGTGTTAAATGGGTTTTATTTGTTTTAATTGAAGCTAAGGTAAGGTGCTAATGGCTAATATGTCGCCTCGCCCATCCCCCATTTCTCGTGCGTCATTGCTGTACTGTATGGATGGAGCATAATGGTGAAGGATTGAATTGGGGGAAATGGATGAACTAAATGGAAGAAAATGTTATTATACACCATGTAGTAGTGTACCTTTGTCCTTAGGTAATGTATTAAAAGCTGACTTGACCTGAAAGTGTTCAATGAACATCTAAATGTTCCCTAGATGGACACTTACAGTTTTGGGTCGGTGTAATTGTGGGTAAATGTAAATTGTCAAAGAATAAGGGAATTGGGGCTCATCACAGCTGAAAATGTAGTTCGTCTACTTTGTGATTTGGGTGTTGACATGTCATAACTTGTACAGTGCGGTGTGTTTATACAGTCTGTAACAGAAAGCACTGCTCAGCTACTTTTGGTAGGATGTTGCCTGCCACCTTCCTATAACCCAAAGATGCGTCACAAAAACGGCTTTAATCATAGATTTTTCCAGTTCCTGCAATAACCACCTTTGCTCAGTAGCTTTTAATGATGAGTATGTAGTGTTCGCTCATCTGCTGCTGGCTGTTGTGTAACTAGTGCTCGTCCCCTCCCACACGATCCAAGCTTTTCTGAAACCAGCTCACTGCGTTCTTCATAGAGAGTGCAGTGGTGAATACCCAGCCTTTGATCAGAGTGTGTTTACTGTGAGGCACTAAATAAAAATGCAAATTCTGTGCATGATCGAGTTGCTAAAGATTTTTATATGCCTTCTGTATTGAAAAGTTACTTTGATCTGCTTTGTATGGGGAAAAAAAAGAAGCTGGTTAGTGCCATTATGTTGGTTTCTCGGTCCAGATTGTCCATTCCTTACCCTTAGTCCCGTATGGACTGTGTGTATAAAATATATTTCAAGAAATGTTTAAGAAAGGAATGTGATTTTAAAACGTGAAAAATACAGTAAAATGACGGGACCTTAAGCAGAATGAATGTCTGTGTGAACTGTTCATAAATTCATTTGTACGTAGAAATGCTTTCATGCCCTTTTCACAGAAATTTGTTCTGCTTGTCGTTTGATGAATAAGGCCCACCAAGTTCAGAAATGGCAGTGGTTTATTACCCATTGGGTTTGTGTAATAAGTAAGAGTGCACGAGTTTTCTATGCCAGAAGTTTTTGTTACTCAAAGTAGTCCACTCATTTGAATGTCTGTAGTGCTTTTTTTTTAATTTTTTTTTTTTTTTTTTCCCTTTGTTTTCTTTTGTTTATAGTGGTGTGTTATGTGCCCTGTTGCAGTAATCATTTTTGTTGTGTTTGCAGTTCCCATCGCTGCAGTAACCCGTGTCCGGGGCCTCTGTGGTGTTCCTGATGTCCCTCTCCCACCCCTGAAGATCCCAGGTGGGCGAGGGAATGATCACAGGGATCACAGTCTTTCAGCTAAGCTATTCTATTCTGTAAGTACAGTGTTTTGGGTCCCTTCACTGTTTCCTATATTCACATGCTGGGTCTAAAACTAGGAGTTGCCAAGCACAGAATGTGAATTTTCTTAATCCGCAGATGTGGCAAAAAAGTTAATTGGGCCCTGTGATATTTCTTTCCCACCAGAATCTTTTTCTGCTGACTGTTATGTTGTCTTTTGGTTGTGTGCTGCGTAAAGAGCATTTATTGTTTATAGTAAGCAAAGGTTATAAGACTCAAAGAGCAAGGGTCAGCATCTCCTAACTACATAGTGATCCCATCACCAATGTGGGTTCAGGATATCTTATTTCTCATTAGTAATTAAAATGTCACTGTTTGATTTTGGTTAGCTATAACAGCAATTGTTCAATAGGGAGTGATGTGCATATAACCTTGTCGTTTACTCTTTGTAGGATGCTCAGTTGCTTGTTCTTGAGGAAGCTCCCCAGTTAAACAGCCGTGTACGTTTTTTGCTCTTTGAGCGTCGCTGCTCTGTGAGCAAGCGCGTTGTCTGGAGGGGGGCACTAAAGGGGGCAGATCTTTATGTCGAAATTCCCCCCGGTGTACTTCCTGAAGGAAGCAAAGACAGGTTTGTAAAATTAATGGGGGGTTTTTTCTTGTTACTGGTTTTTGTATGTTTGTTAAACGTTTGCTCATTGGTTGTCCTGTTTTGCAATAGTTTTTCACTCTTGCTGGAGTTTGCTGAGGAGAAGCTACAAGTTGATCATGTTTTCATCTGCTTCCATAAGAGCCGAGATGACAGAGGTAAGCATCAAGGCACTTCCTGTAATCACGCCTTTATGTTCTGACAAGTTCTGTTGTAAACCTCATTATTTGTCTGTGTTCCAGCATCATTGCTGCGGACATTCAGTTTCATGGGCTTTGAGATTGTGAGACCGGGTCATCCCCTCGTCCCAACCCGCCCCGACGCTTTCTTCATGGCCTACAGCATCGAAAGAGATTCTGATAGTGATGAATAAAGATTAATTACATCCTTGCTTATAATCTCACCCAACATGGTCACCATTTAAAAAAACAGTATGAATGTCAGATCAGGACTTCTTGTTGTACTTGTAATAATTGTGCTGTGCTTTTGTCATTTTGCACTAGTGTAAACCAAATTTTCACAGTGACCATTAGTCTGTTGACCATTACCACTGGGTTTGACTCGGAAGTAACTAGTTTCCATGCTGATTTCCCCCTTTTCCCATTCCACGCAATGATTGTTTTAGAGCGTAATATTTAATGGTTAAGATTCCCCAACCAACAATGTATGTAGAATTGTGGTTTTCATTGCTGATTGTTGACTTTTCTTTTACCCTTGTTTTCAGGTTGTTTCATTTCTTAATGTGTGCATGAATCTTGGAAGTTTTTAGATATGGCTTCAATTGGATATGTCTGCATGTTTGCTACAGTGTGCAGAATAAAAAATGCTCACCCTACATGCCTTTGATTTTGGTGCCTCTTCATTTCAGTATGCTTGGTGCAAGACCCTTTTTAATGCATATCTCACCCCTTGTTTTGTAACACTCATTTTTCCAAGTAGCGTTTTTGTTAATAAGTAAACTCTAAAAGGTCAAACTCTAACAGTAAGTTGATTTCATAACACATGGGTTACATGGATTTTTTTTTTTTTTACTGTAAAAGTTACTAATCTGAACTGTATGACATTGGGGGAAAGCCTACCTCTACCTAAAAATATAAAGTGACTTTATCTGTAAGCTTGGTATAAAATTACAGGATAAAGAGTTGCAGCAGGCCAGAGTCATGATGTGTTTTGCAAAACGTTTTTATTAAGGCTGTGTAATCCTGAGAAGTATAGAAATGGTACATCATGGAATCTGAATCCACAAAGGCCTGTTTGTGTTGGCAGACAGTTTACAGGTCATATCACTAAATAAACTTTGGGCGCATTAGCTTTATTAGCTGGCTTGCCAACTGGAAATTAAGATGCTGTCAAAGTTTTAATGTTAAACTGGTTTCAGAAGTTGTAAAGGCCCATGTGTGCAGTTATGCTACGTATAGTTTCAGGGTCTGTAAGAGCGAGATATTGCAGGCAGAGATAGTCTTCCCAGTCCAAGCCAGGCTGATCATGAAACAGTCCCTTCTCTGCAAGCTTGAGAACCAAGAGAGGCCGCTTAAGTAACAGCCAATTAGAAAATGCAGAACTTTCCAGTTGGTTCTGCTGGAAGAATCCTTTTCGTGGACCCCAAAGCAAGACCTGGAGGACACTTGCCACGTCAGCCATTAGCAGCCCGTGTTTCACAGACGTAAGCTGGTTGACCAGCCAATGCAAACCTGGAGAGTATGGAGTGTCTTTCCACAAGGATGAGCTAGAGTTTGGTAGATGTAGACAGTAGGTCAGCAAATCCCCCAACTGGTGCTCCTGTGATGTTGTTTCTTTAAAAACCTCCAATTTGCTGCTCAGCACCAAACGAGGGGTACCCCACCTCTCCCACATGGTTTGACACAACTCATCTTTCATCTTTCCATTGCCTAGTTGATCCATAGAGACTGTGATCTTCTCAGGGTTTCCTGTAGAAGTGTCTGAATTAATGTCCCTTTTCTTCTTCATTCCACTTGGGTATTCTCCAGTTTCAACCACTTTACATGTGACACTAGGCCACACTAACATGAGATTCTGTGGTTTCAGTGCATTGCAATGTCCAAGATGCTGTAGTCCCATTACCAACTGAAGAACAAGAAGACAAAGCCTTCTTTCATAAACCTCAGGATAAGTGCAGTGCAAGGAGTGTCCCTCCTCAACAAAGTCCTGCAGTGTTCCTAAAGGGAAGTCTCTTACCACAGTCACATCAACACCTTTCTCCAAAAGAAAGACAACTGTCTGCTGTTGACATGTCTCTGTGCTGCCCCCATATGATGCCTCTGGTACTGTCAGAGAACTCTCTGAATGCTGGGCATGAGTTTGATTCGTAGCTGTGCATTGTGGAAAATGGACCACAACTTGTTCAATGTTCGGATGTAGCAAGGGTATAGAATGTTCTGATTCGGAATCCTCTTGTTGAACCTGTAAGAAACATTATGGAATTTCAAACGTAGAATTTCTTCCACATTCAGGTGATTAACACAGGTCATGTGGCATTCTGAATGGTGTTCTGTATCCCAAAACTGCATCTAACTTAAAAAACCGTTACAGTGTAGCCAAAAACACGCTCTTAGGTCGACCTAGCGCGTCAAACTTCTGATGCTGTTGCTCAACACCTGGCATAATGGAGGAAGTGTGGTTTGAGGGTTTTTGTGATCTAGCTGGGGTTGCCATATAAGGATGTGCACAATGCTTGTGGTTCAAGGGCTCAGCCTGGGAAAGTGCTGGCCTACTTACAACTGTGGATTGAAAACTTTTTGTTTATGTATAGATAAAGTCGTGCACTTTGCTATGTGTATTAACTAGATTCATTGTGTCATGCACAATATCACCTTTGCTGCAAACAGCCTTCTAGGAACTTTTGGACAACACACCAAGTAGAAGGAATCCCTCTGAGTCCACTGACGTCCACAGAGTAGAAAGTCATGAGGCTGAGATGTCTTTACTATGTCGTTTTCCTGCTCATTCAAGAAGATACTCATTTCAATGTTCTGTGACGTGTTCCTCAGAAACTGAAGACAACACTCTTGAATGCCCATGGAAACTTGCTCGGAGCTCTGGAAGCTTCTGAAGAGTCTGTGAAGTTGTTCCTCTGGAGTATCAAAGGTCACCTGTTGCAAGGACAGACCTTCGTGAAGCTCTTCCTTTTGCTCCACTTGCAGCATCAGTTGGTCTTGGAATGGCATTATCATGTATAGGGGATTTTCATAGTTGTAGGTTCTTGAGTGAGCAAGGTAGGGTCGGTCCAAAGCATCAGCTGGAAGGGATAGGGCTCTTTTCTGACTCTTTTCAGGTACAGGAGGAGGAGATTGATCTGAGAAGAATCTGGCCTGGTGATGTTCTAAGCAACAGGGCAGATGACAACCATTAGTAGGGTAGACCTAAATATAAGCAGTGGTAGACCTAAAAACTACACAAACAAGTGTATTCTGTGCTGTTGTACGCAAACCCGTGTATGATATTTCATAAATCTTTTCATTAAAATGGGTTTATGAAACAATAAATTAGTGGAAACTGCCTCAGTTCCCAGTCAAACAGTGGGGTTTGGTTGTCTGTCTAATGACTTACTGTTTGGTTTCAGGTGTTACTTCTCATATTTTTTGTTTAAAAGAAAAATGTATAAATAACAGAACCAGAAATGGGGAAGGCTTTGCCTGTGACAGATAACAGTGCACACTTCTCATGTTAGTTAGGTCCTTCTTGTTTTTTGCTAAATGAAACTTGCTATTAGATTATTTTTTTTACCAAACAGCTTATTTTTTCTAACAGTGCGATTTAGTGCTCACCATATCGATGATGTATTGGACAGTGGACCGCATTGCAGTCAGTAGGTATGAACACCTCAGTAAATGGAGTCAAAGGGGTCTGTGGTCCAGACAAGTGTAGATCCCCTGCATTCAGCTCTAGATCCTGGGTGGAGCTGGAAGAAGACTTGCTCCTGAACATGTGCACATACAAAATTACACGTCTACAAACATAATAACATTAGAACATGTTATTGGGTCAAAACTCTGTCATTTGTTTGATCTGTACTATACTCTTCACTATAGTGTGAAACCACTTTTTGTACAGTATGCCGTTTCCTGCATCACAGCTCATATGTGTCAAGTCGTAACCCGAGCATCTCTTACCTGCGCTGTTTGATGGGCAGTGCAGGTGGCAATGTCCTTCCTGACTCTCCCAGGAGGGTGTAGTCCGCTGCCTGGTGCATTTTAGTTTAGCGTGTAACAGAGTAAAGCTTCGATAATGCATTGCACCCTCCTCCAACTGTCAGTTCCTGTACATTTCTTCCAGTGTGTTAGTACACATGCAGTTATCTAATTCTCTCTCTCTCTCTCTTTGCCTCTCACGCATTGCTTCAGCATATCTCAGATCTGAGGTTGGCAGCGGAAAAGTTGAAAGCAACGGCTGTTAATTGTACTGCAACGTTCGAAAGGGGAACAGGTTTTGGTACTGTAAGTTTGTACTGTCAGCATTTGACATAATTTGGCACCATGCTCATGCATTGACGTAAATTAGTGTAAAACATTAATCTGCAGGGTTATACTTTCACTTTTGTTTTATATCTGTGATATTATTTTTGTATTTCATATCTGTGTTTTCTGCTGAACATGGAAGCCAAAGCATGTTGCGGCATGTCCATGGTAGATCATGCCACTAGCAATAATGAAGTTATAGTCTGATAGGAAGAGTCCAAAGTAACTGGGGTATATTCAACAAATATTATTAATGTTCACTCATACTGAATTGTACTATGGGACTCAAGCACAAGTGCAAAGCCCAATATGGGACTATACAGGAAAGTATCAGAATAAAAAATTATATATATATAAATAGGCAATTAACAGCACATTCAAGGTACATTTGATTTGTGGGTGTGTTCCTTGGGAATCAGGCCCATGAACTTTACACTGCTTATTTAATAATACTTGAGGACTTGGGGGAATATCATTAGTGATGTAGGACAAGGATCAGTGATTCTGTAGTTTCCAGCTTTCTGCTTTATTTCTCATTCATTATTTTTTCCATTAAGTTTTTAATGTCATTTGTCAGTCACTAGAGGGTGCTGTTGTTCCTTTTTTACGTAAATAAGAAACCCAAGATGACTTGCTACCATGACGTAGATGTTGTACATGTTTCTAATGGACATGTTGTGAATATTCAGCAGGTTTCATTCAGTTGCATTTTTTGCCAATGTAACTATGCTAATAAAGCTCTGTGAGTCTTGGATCTATGGTTGTGCTCATACCTATTAAAAATAAGACTATAAAAATTTAATCTTTGAATGATTAAATTTAATTAATTAAATTTAATCATTTAAAAAATGCAGTGTTTATATGATGCTGAGATTCAGGTCTTCATACTTGAGAGACTTCTTCATGCAAACTTTAGAGCTGAAAACATGAACTAATGCTCAAAACGACAGCACACTATATTACATGAGCCAAGGGCATGTAAACCTCTAATGATATGTGTAAATTATTTTATTTTGGGAAATATGTAAATGTGTTAAGATGCAGACAAACTGTATACAAATGTATTCTGTTTAAAACCTTACAAATCTTGTAGATTCTGCGAGGGGTATACACTTATGATATCTGGTTTCTTTCTGAGGCCTGTTATTATAATGAGCTCTGTGCTTGTGCTAAAGTCCTCGGATGTCTCTGGAGAAACAGATGAAGCTCTCCTGGCTGTAAATAAGAGTGAGTCAGAGAGCACCTATTGTCTCGTCTGGGTTGTTGTCTTCATTGTGCATAAATAAATCTGCCCCAAACTGCATGAAAACACCAACAGAACATTTCTGACAGTTCAGACTCTGTACATTTCCATAAAAAGTGAAAACAGTGATCCTAGCAACAGTGATGAACACAGCTGTCTAAAATATCGACTTTAATCATTAAATATTGTGTATATAAACTTAATCACAGATGCCAGCCAAAACTCTACCAACGCGAATATATACATTTCTGTGTGTATTCATTTACATAGATGCATTTATGCTTCTGGTAGATGCTTTCCTCTAAAACAACATGCAACAGTGCCATACATTTTATTAGTATGAGCATTCCCTAGGATTCGAACCCGTGACCTTACCAGCTACAAACCCCTATCTGTGATTAGCATGTTTTAATAAATATCATATCTCATAAGAGGTTTAGAAAACTGAGCAAACATTTTTTACATGTTCATCTCATGAAGTGCAGATCAAAGGATGAATTGCTTAGCTCTAATTTAAGAAACGAGTGCACAGAACAAGGTCGCTTTCAGTTGCTAATCAAAATAAAGAAGAAAGAGAGATAGGTAGGGATGAACAATGAAGGCACTGAAAAGACAGAGAAGTGGCCCATCATTAGACTCAAATGCTGCTCTCAGTAAAGAGACACTTCACTTCTTTCTTACACACAGATGCGCTCTCACGTCAGCAGCCTGTTTAAACCAACTTCAGCCTCAATGTATTCTTATTCTGACGTATCAGTGACGCATCAGTAAATGTAATACATACATATAATACAACATACAATTAGTATTCTTTGATTGGATGTTGAAACAAAGGCATCATGTTAATAATAAAGTTATGCTGTTTAAAATCACAAAAGCTGATAACTTTCTTCTTCATACAGAGTTATGTATTGTTGCACTGTTGCATTAACATTGTTGTAATATTAATATCATAGTTATATTTTACAGTGATGTATTCAAATGCGTTCAGTACAAATATAGTGACGTCGGATGCCTTAGGCTGTCATTAAGATTAAGACAGCATTAAGTATAAAATAACAAGCCCAGTAAAATCTTCAAAAATAATAAAATAGCCTAAACCTTTAGAGCTAGTTACATGTTTTTCTGAGCTACTATTTGCTGTTATTTTAAACCCGTGACAGGGTGGTTTATCTACGAGGTGAATACATACAGGTTCCTTATAGCAGTAATTACAGGTGGAGGTGATCACATTTACTTTTGACATGTACACACTTTGCTGTAATTTCTACAATTAGGTACTGAAAAAATACACTACAAAGGTCTCACAGTGCAGAACAAACTTGATTTTTGGTAAAATGTTTTGCTTAAAAGGTGTGCTTGTGCTATCTTAACAATAAATGTCACTTGTTTTGATATTTTATTGTATAATGCAATGACATCCATACATATTTAAGTGTGACACGTCCAAACACATTTTGTGACAAGTGTATGTAAGAGAGCAGAGGCTTATAATGCATTTGTATGTTCAAAAATACTTTATTTTGTCTTTGTAAAGTTATGGAAAACATCTATAGTTATTCATGTTTGAACATGAGAAAGATCATACAGAATGCATGAAATAAATTCTCACACCCTGTGAGCTAAACAAAATCATCCAGCATCAAAACCTTTTCTTTTCTTTTCTTTTCCAAAAGTAAGCCTACAGAACATTTTACTGTTTGAAAGAATAATCTTGACTGTAAGATTATTGAGCACTACAACTCCAGCTATGTTCATCTGAAGAATCAGATTGAAATTGAAAGAGTTTCTCTCTGGTTTCTGAGGTGTTTGCGCAAAACTCCCCAAAGGTTTTGCTTGCTTTTGCTGGCTGGCAATTGGCTAGCTGGAGCGGACCGAGGCTCTTTTTTAGGAGCCAGTTGTCTCTGGATCTCAGCTTCAGTAAGGCTGTGGCTTCTACAGAACCGCTGACTAGCAGGAGAATGTGGAGGGGTCTGTATTTGGATGGACGATGTTCTTACAGGCACGCTTCGTTTCATTTCCAGCTTTGGGTGTCTGTATGAGCTGATCTCTTCAGGTGATCGTCTATGGGCGCTCTGGAAAAGGAGTGCCTCTTCGCTGGCCATTTGTGGGCTCCTGCTCAGGGTTACAAAGCCGTACGGGGTGGTGACTTTGGGGAGGTGAGGTAGGGAGAGGGCTGCTCTGCTCCCGGGGTCAGAGCAGTGCTCAGCCTCAGTCAAGCCGCAATCACTCAGAGTGGGCACCCGTTTGAGGCTGGCATGATCTCCAAACACTTTTCTTCCAGGACCGGGAGATAAGCCGAACCCTGAAGATGATGTGGATGATACTGATGAAGAAAGAGAGGAGGACATCAGCTGAGGAGGGTACGGCTCTAAAATATCATCAATGCTTCCCCAGTCCTCTCCTTCAGATTGCTCCCTCTCGTTTGGTCTGGATCTGTAACTGTCATCCAGGGCAAGTTTGGGGATGGTGAACTGAGGGATGCTGTCGGGTGTCACGACGTTGCTGCGTATGCTGTCTTTACTCCCGCGGCTCTCTGACCCCAGTGAAGTCCCGAAGAAACACGCACTTGCGGTGCCCCACACGAGCGCCCGTATGCCCGCAGAGCTCTCGGTGCGCGTTCCCGTGCAGTTTCCAGCGCTGATGGTGCGCGTCACCGCCGTGTTTGTATGCATTGCTGCCATTCTGCACTCTTGTATACTTTATATACGTTGTTGTGGAAAGTTGTGTCTCAAAGCACAAGCCAGATGTAATTTATAGCCCGTCTTCTTCATGTGCGTAAATGTGACGGGAGAACCGTGCGTGGAAACCTGCCCAAATGTGGGTTTCCCGGGTCAGTCACATCCGACGGCTCTCCTGCTTGACTGACGTATGGGGACAGAGGCTCAGCCCTTAGAAATGTACCATGGTAACTATAGTTTGCTTCAAAATACCATATTAGTATAATAATACATGCTAACAGAATAACACTTATTAGTCGGCATTGCTGATCATATCACGTCCAGAAAAAGAAATTGATTCCTGCACTTTTGATATCATATTAATTTCAATGGGACATCATATTATGATTTTACAGCGCGTGCTCATTTCTCTCAGTTTGTTAAACATGAGAAGCATCCAAAAGGCTATTGCTGGCAAAATTGAATTGAATCATTTTGAAACGTATATCTTTTATCATGTTGTCATAAAAATATGGTCTTGTGGACCATTCACAAAATTCCCCTTCATGACCTCATATTTAGCATTAAAATGTAATAGTACATTAATAAAATAATAAAATAATGCCGCTGTGAGTTATTGAACACATTACCCTGACAAAAAGGCACCATACATAAGTGATGGTTCAGATGTTAAATCATATTGCTTTGATATGCATTGACATACTAAATAAAACATACAAAAGTACTACACGCAAAAACAACATTACTAGCGTTGTAATCATTTTTAGTGTACACTGTGCAGTATGCAGTACGCTGGTATTGCATTGAACACACAGCCGACGTCGTGACGTAATCACGCACGCGAACTCACCTGTTTTAATTAACTCAGGTAGCGCTGATTGAGCCAGTGCGTAAATTGACGGAGACGCTGTTAAATTCAGTCGATGCGTTTTAATGTTGACTGCGTTTCGGGATGACTGATCAATGCAACTTTACCGTTGAGTCTGAGAAGACCGAGGGCCAGGAGGCAAGTTTGTCCCCTAATGTTTTGTCGCATTTTGTGCATGCAAGGCGCAATGGGCCTAACGCACAAGACTGCGTGTGGTGCAAATTGTTGTAGTCGAGCTTTGTTGGATAACTTTTGTTCTTCTCCACAGAGGAAAGCTGTGGCGAAGAGAGGAGTTATTTCATCTATCCTCTGTCGGATTTCACAGTTTTGGCCAGTCAGTTTTACCGTGAGTACAATAATCGTTGTATCGATTGGTCGAGTGCTTGAATCGATTGGTCGAGTGCTTGAATCGATTGGTCGAGTGCTTGAATCGATTGGTCGAGTGCTTGAATCGATTGGTCGAGTGCTTGAATCGATTGGTCGAGTGCTTGTCTGAAATGGCTAATTGTAATTTCAGATCATTTTGAAGCAATTATTCACCAGTTTAACAAACTCAACATCTGTAGTAGTGTATGTTTTAGACTAGTTTGAATGAATTAAAATTTCAAGATGTTCTGATGGAGTTTTTTTCATCTTAATTATGGTTTCAGACCATTTTACTGGTTTAGTCATGCTGGTTAAGTGACCACTAAAAAAAGTGTTAAGATCAAGCTGTCACCAGCTGCCCTGATCTAACTAGCATAGATTCACTTTCTCTGCAGGGAAAACTTTGTGAATGTGAGATGTTGGTGTACAATGATCTTCTGCTCACGTTGTATCCTTTTCAGATGCGGGCTCTACGAGGCGTGTGGTGGTTCTTTGGGTTTTCTGTGCCAGTGAAGACCATCTCTCCACCAGCTGAAGAGAAAGAAGGTTCCCCTAAAGAAAGACAATGCAGAACGGTCAGAAAGCGGCTCCACAGGGCCACGCGCCTGCTGTTGGCCATCCTCCCCAGGCGCATGCAGAGTGCTTTGGGTTATCCGGTCTGCACCAGCATTGGCTGTGCTGTGTCCCCAGGTGTGATTTTTACAGCTTGGTTTAATATTTAATCAAAAATTCGATTGAACCGTGTTGCGTTGCATCCAGAAGGTCATTTATGATGCAGAAGCTTCTGTTTGTAGAGGTGCGCTGTTCACCCACGAAGCCCTGTGGCAAAGGCAGTAAGAGGAAACAGGATGACCTGGATGAGGAAGAGGAGGCAGAGCAGCAGTCGTGGGTGGAGGCACTTACTCAGGAGCTGGCTGAGGAAGATCAAACGGCTGATCCAGACTTTGAGGTTTGTTCTACCTAACATCTTTCCAACAAAAGTCATTGCATAAAGGTGTTTATTTTTCTGAAAACATTCAGCAGTATCTGGATTCCTTGTCATTATGTTCTCTTTCATATTTGCTAATTATTTAAATTGAGTACACAGAAGTACAATATACAAGTCAGTATTGTCCAGCTGAAAAGTGCCTGGCAATGACAGCTGTATATATCAGTTTAAAATGCAGAATCAATTTGGTTCATATAAAGGGAAGGTTGTAGTCAATGTGGGAATGTTTGTTTCCTGCAGCCCAGCGCAGTTGAAACGGACAGTGAGGAGTATCGGTCACACAATGACACTGAGAGTGACTTGGAAGTGGAGAAGGGTGTCGTGGTGATCAGAGATGTGGAAACTGTATGGTCACCTACTCATTGCTGTTCTTAGTTGATCTCTTTTTAAAGAGTTAAATTAATCAATCTGAATTCATAAATGTTTCTGTTTCAGGTAGTTTCTCCAGAGGCCAAATGATGGCAGTGTGTGCTAATACTCATATGCAAATCGGGAATGTTGTGACCTCACAGAATGTTTTGGGTTTTATTCTGTGGCTTTATATTTCTCTGGCAGATTTTTGGTCCAGGTGCTTCCCAGTTTGCTTGTTGTCTTCAGTTAATATTTTGTATGTCCTAATATTAAACTACCAAATAAAAGTTTGTTAGTACAACTTGTTTGGTTTATTTAGTGTCAGTGCACAATTTGTCCAGTAGATGGCAGCTGCTCACTTAAATTGACAGTCTGTAACTTGGTAATTTGAGTTTGGGGTGTCTCATACAATTACTGCTATAGAGGCTTGTGTATGTGAATAAAGTTTGAATTTGGGTGTGACTTGTTCTCTTTCAGGAACAATCATATGTTTTGCCCTTTTACCCCAGCAGCTGTTATGACTAAATTTTTTTTTTTTTTTTTTTTAATAACGTCATTGTTTAGACTCTACAACCATCTATGAACCTTTAATCGGGAGGGGGGGGGGGCTTCTGTGTAAATATGCTTGCGGCAGTGGCTGATTTACAACCCTTTGAATCTGATAAGGTCATAAGATCTTACTCCTGCAGGCACTATCACTAGACTGGCACAGGCCGCTGATCTTGAGTTGAAGGTGAGCTTGGCTCTTTCTCCTTAAAAGTTGGGTTATTGCCAAGAACCCTTAATTCTCTTCTGCCCCCAAGAATTTTCTGTTTGCATTTGGCTTGAGCTAGCCAAGGAAACGTTCTAGAATGAGACAAGAACGTTAAGTTTTGTTTTAAGGCAATGCAAAGTGCTCACGTGCCCATGTGAAGGGATGGAGCAATTTAGGCCAACCTTCAAAACTGTTCTTGTTTGTTGCCCTGGCTGGGGTTTTATTTTTTTTGGATATGATTTTTCTTGGAGGCTCTGAAAGAATATGGAATTCTGTCAGAGGGGGTGGGGAGAAACCTTCCAAGTATATATCAGATCTATGGCCTGCTGGGATTTCTTGGCTGTCAGGCTTTTTTTTTTTTTTTTTTTTTTGAAGGTGAGGTGATTCAGTCTTGGGAGAGCTGCGTTTTTAGTGTGCCTGAAATAGTGTGCACCAGGAGCGCCCCGTATCCCCATTTCCAGATTTTTCTTTTAATGTAGAAGTTGCTTTGAAAGAAGAGACGTCTGTGTGTGACTTGGAAGCTGATGCATCGCTGATGGGCTCCGAGAATGTCTTTACATCAGGGTGCTTTGCCCTAGTCTAGATTCACATGCCATTACCTTGAGCTGTGCTTAGATGCTGTCAAATGCATTGGGTAGAGGCTGTTGATATGATTTTTATGGTTATGGTCTGGCTGTTTTTATGCTTTAGATTTACTCCTCGTCCTCGGGGTAACCTCAGGCAGGGCGTGCAAATGCCTTGCTGCAGTTTTGGCATGCAAAAATGCATCCCTCAGCACAATCTGCACGGGTTCATTGTCACCTTCCTTGAATGACAATGGCTGTAGGACTCTACAAGAGCACATTATCTGCCCCAAATGCTATTAACAGCTAGATTACCTTGTACTCCCCTTTCTTGTAACCTGATGCTGGATTTAGCTTTATAACACATCACTGAGGTCGTTGTGTCTTGTAGGGAATGCTCACAGAGAGTAAATCAGTGTTTTATCTTACCCATCTGTTCTGGTTTTAAGAAAGCATTGTTTTTCGTCATTGAAAACTTGACTATGTGCAAATAATAATGCACAAAAAGGTTTTTGTTGTTGTCAACAGACTGTGCATTCAAATAAACTGGTATTTGGGGGCAAATTCAACACTTGAAAGAAATTGGGGTATGTTGTTCTACCTGTCCATGTTGACCACAATGAAACATCAATATTCAAAAGATGTTTAAAAAAACAAACAATTCTAAACAATGTTTTTAGAAGTTAATTTTGGCCTGCAAAAGTTAGGCCTGCCTAGGTAGTTATTGGGCTGATGCTTAATATCCTATCTCGGCTCTGATTTCAAAGCAGCTGTGTTTGATTTTTACATGTATTTTATCAGATCAAATGGTTTTTAGCTGCTGCTGATTAGCGCTGTTTACTGTATAGCCACAAACGTTTCTTCACAATCGCTACATTGTGATGTCATAGCCGTCAAATCATTCTTTTTTTAATCCGCGTGGCAACACCGATTCCCCGCAGCTTGATGATATTGTCATGCTATGGTTATACAGCATAACTCTCAGCAGGCTTTTTCTCCTTTTGCATCCCAGAGGTAATTACTTTGTGTGGGTACCATGGAGAATACGGCACAATTCTGCTGTAAATTGTCCAATCGATACGTTTGAGCTGGGAGACAGAGAAGGCACAGTGCCAGAGTTCTTAGTATGCAGGGGAGGCTGGCTGAAGCATTAATTAAAACGGCTGTCATTGCTACTGTAGTACATGAAAGACCTCTTCTGTTGAACAAAGACACTACACTGCAAAGATGTGTACTGATGGGAAAAAGTGTCTTTGATGCAGCTGGGTGGGTCGGCCTACATTTGGTCCCTATTCTGTTGTTTGGATGGACAGGTTGGATGTTTTTCTACAAAATTTTCTATCATAATCAGTATTTAAAGCTGTGGTATCAAATGTCAGTAAAGCACACCTGTGACTGAACATTCTATATTAATACAGTGAGGTTCTGTTGCCTGGCAGCTGCAAATGATTGTTTACCCTGTTTATTATTGATTATTAAACATTGGTGTCTTATATTGCTGTTGCTGATGTTTTTTTGCTTGAGGCCTACATTATGGTGATTTTATCACTGTGAGGACAGTTTTCATCTTTGTACTTTTGTGTTGCACCCTAGAAAACGTCCTTGTGATTATTGTAATGATTATTGTAATGGTATGATTATTGTAATGGCCTCTTGGTGTTTATTGCTTTGTTGTATTGCAATCGAACCATTTCTGCTTGCCCTGAAAAAGACTCTGAATCATCTACTGTATGTTGTTAGTTTTTTTGTGTGGCATTTGTTGCCTTAGTTCTGTCCATTTCAACTTCTAAAAAAAATCAATAATTAATTTCCTCATCGTCCCTGTGCTGCTTGTGTTGTCATAATCAGACCCATCAATCATTTTTAAGATTTGCTAGTCAAAGCAGCTCAGAGCTGTCACCCCAAATCAGTGTCCATTCACCAGAGGTGATCTGTAATGGACTAAGTGCTATGCTCCCTTATAAAACAGCATTTCTTTTTAGCTTTTAAAACTGTTTATTGTCATTAGTCTATACCAAAAGCATGCAACCCTTGGGACTGTTAACTTAAATTTACTAAACAGTGTTTCTAAACAGTTTTTATTCGATTTACATGACCGATTTTATGGTCTTATGTGTGGTACAGTCTATTGTGTACTAAATATTTACTGTCTAGCACTGGTTAAATAGTCAGACATACAGTAATACAACTGAATATGGTAAATAAGAAATCTCAAGCAGGATTAAACAAAGATATGTCACTACAAGTATTGTATGCAACATTCTGACTGTTCCAGACAAGGAATAATTACAAGTTTCTTTGTAGAACATATTTAGTCATCAGAATCCCTGTCGTATTTCAGGGGAAATTGCAACTTCTGCCTAAGGCAACATTTCACAGTTACTGCACAGACGTCTGCAGTCAGTTTCCTTACTTTAGGCCACTTTTGGGAGTTTCAGCCAAGAGCAGCAGTGACTAGGTTAGCTCAATATCTTCTCCTTACTTTATTAGAGCATAAAATTGCTTACATATGCAACATCAGTTTCATATCCAAGTTGATAATTTCAAATGATTGAACTGGGAAACCCACTCATGATGTACTAGTTAAGGTTAAATAGGAAAAAAACCTAGTTCAGATAAGGCCTTCCTTTTTAGTACCAAATCCCTAATATAGCGTTCAGTTTAAATAGACCATGTCCTGTGTAATGGGACCATATTTCTCCTCAGCCCAATTTCTTGTATGCTGAAAATGTTTTGACAAATTAATAGAAGCGTTGTGGCCTCCCTAAGCGCCTTTCAAAAGTCCAACACATTTCGACAGTGTTTTTTTTTTTCTCTTTCACATTCCTTAATTAGGAGTATCTTTATCCCTTGTGGATGCCAAGTTTAAATTTGTTTTAGAAACCAATTACAGCTCCTGGTAACAGTTTCCTTGATGAACAGAAGCTTCTGGTTTGTCACTCTGGACTCTTCTTACCCATGGGTAAGTATGCATAATGTTTTCTTTAAAAGTTGGAACAATTTGATTTGCATTCAAATAAGGAATTTAGTTTTATTGCTTTGTAGCTTTCATGTTGATTCTTTTTTATTATAACATTTATGAACACAATGCTTCTTATTTTAAAGGTAGTATGTAAATTATAAAGTGAGTTTTAGGGGACCTTAAATTATTCAGAACTTTCGATCTATAATTTTGGGCTAATCTTTTGAGGTATGTCTTGTGAACTTTTAATAGCCCAGCGGCCAAACAGCAACTATCCTAAAGATGTTTAAACAAAACATTAAAGCTGCAATCAGTAACTCGTGCCCTTCTGTCGCCATCTCTGTTTGTAACATAAAATTGCAGGTTACTTTATGTATTTATCTTTACGTACATTGACCTCAAATGAAGCCAGACTGACATTTCTACAGAAATGTGACCCGACAACTCAAATGATAAATCATTATTATAAACTTACCATTGTGAAGTAACAATATTGTTATAATAATAATAATGTTTACTTTTTTGTGGAATGTATATTAGTAATACATAAAGCAAAAACTTGCATATAAACTTGCATACATAATATTGAAAATACAGGAAATGCTTGAGCGGGGGACAGTTGCCATGGTTACTGCCTAAACACATTGCTTCCGTTTACCAGTGACGTTTTGGTGCTAGGTGTGATTATGCTGTAAATGAACTTGTAATCTACATGTTATGCTTTTGCAGAACTTAAACAGGGCTGTGCGACTGTAGCCTATATGTATTTTTTGACCCCTGAAATGTTCATTCTTTTGTTCAAACCTCATTTGAGAGGGTATAACCCCATCCCCAGCCCACCCAATACTGTGCACCCTGATTGATGGCCTTGAAATCGCAAAAATAACTCATTGTTTTCTTTGCTTTTTCCCCGTCACAGTGTTTATGAATCGCAATGTCCAGACTGCAGCGACTGCCTTATGTAAGTGCCGTGGGCTGGATTCTCTCACTAGGATAGAGGGATGAGCACGGAAGGCAAAGGTAAATGAAATAACAAAGAAAATCAAACAAACTGCGTAAGCTGGAGAGAAAGGCTTTACAAATAGCCCTGGTTATTTTTGTGGCTTTGTTGATTTTCTAGTGGGCTGTAGGGGTTTTAATGTCTTCTAAGTCTGCACAATAAAAATGGTTCGGAAAAATCGCACAAATAATATGGAATGATACATGCCTCTCCAACGATATCTTCAGAGCATGTTCATGCCATTAAAACACCCACGGCTGGCTCTTCACTGTCTCAATCTGCATACAGCGTGGGAGGTTATTGTGTGGCCTCTTCAGTCCACGTAAATAGCCACATTAGACTCAGCGCTGCCCCTTCCATCTGCATAGAGCCGCATAAAAACACATGCGATTGTACGGCAGGCGCAACAAAGCTTTCAGCAAGAATGTTTACGATTGCTTTGTCTTGTGTTTTGTCTGAAAGCGAGGTGTCTGAGTTAATTAAATCAGTGAACACCGACTATATGAGTGACTCATATGTAGGTTTTAAATTCTGTTTGCATTATAGGGTATTTACATTGTGTTTTGGGTAGACAGTGCAAGAATTGCCCCTCCATTCTGTTTTACTTGTATATCAACAGTATCATTAAATATAGAAAACGGCATAAAAACTTAACACGCAGAACAGATCGATTTGGCTTTCTTTTTCGTTTCTAAGGACACTGTACGCTTTTTCCATTAATATGTGTGCAAGTGTGAGCAGGCGGGTCCACCGGTTTTCCCCCCGAATAGAAATTGGATTTGGAATATCTCATTTTCCCAGAAGTACTGTGTTGAACATCTCTGTGTCTGTGAGATTTCAGGAGGCTAGTGCCCAAAGCCCATGTTGATATGAGTTTATGGAGAACAATACACCCGTTGCTATTCTTGGGGCAGGCTGTAGTGTATCATTCTTTATAAGCTGATATTACACTCTTCCACAGCAATTGTTCCCTCTGATTGCTTTTGGCGCTCTCCGCAGTTTTGAATCATTCCATCATTCCGTAAGTAAACACTGGGAGATGGCTCAGCAATGCTTGCTTATTATAAAGGATGGAGTGGAAAGAAATTGCTTAGCCCCTTTTTCAAAACCTGACATCTCATTTACCTTACCGCTGGGCTTTAGCAACCAAACAAATGTATCGCTTATTGACACAACACGTTACCAAAATGTTCTGGGAACCAAAACAAGAATAATGTCATTTTCATTGAAAAAAATTCCTGGCTAACCAAAAACAACCTTTACAAATGTATGTTCACAGAACCAAAACGAATGTTCCCAGAGCGTTCTGGAAACCAAAGATTGTTAGTTGGGTGTGCCAAGTTTTTTCACAGATGATCTCCTCGTTGAGAAATCTGCTTTCAAGGTAGAATCGTCTTTGGGGCAAAAGTTCTTATCTCATTTCCGAGTTTTCCTGTTCAACGCTTTTCATTTCCCTTATCTGCTTTTCCACCTAAACAGCATTTATTTATTTGTGACAGTGTGTGAAATGGGGTCCATGACTACAACAGGGACTATTTGGCTGGACTGTTGCTGTTCTGCTTGAGCTCTGTATAAATGCAGGCCCACACTTCAACCCTGGTTATGTTCCCTGACAGTGCCTCTGTTAGCGAGTCAAATTTTGCAGGAAGTTTGGGAACAAAGTCATTATGACATTAGCGCTGACTCATTCCGTCATGACACTGAAAACAAAAAGGCCAGAAATCATGCCGCTTTCATAATGTTTACTTTTGCCGAGCAATTCCTCTCAGCTCTGCCCTCAGAGCATCAAGCTGCTCTGTAAATATTACACAGTGCGTCTTCATTTAGGCCGATGTGACACCACTCATGGTGCTCCGAGACCATGATTAAGAGATTTGTTTCCTTGTTAGATGTTTCTGTAGACAGCACAGCACAAAAGAAGCACAGTCAAGGTACACGCTGTGCAGTGCTTTAACACAGAGCTTTGCTGCTGCCCACGGGACGATTTTATGAGACGCTTCAAATTTGTGCTCTTACAGGACCAATAGCATGTTCAGGGGTGAATCTCATGATAGTATGCCCACATTTCAAATGAAAATCAAATGGAAATTTTATGCTAATTTTAAAAGTACCTTTAAACCATTAAGATTTTTTTTGATGAGCCTGTTTTTTCCAGTATTAACACATTTTCCTATTAAAATAAGGCAACAAATCTGGCCACAGAACTGCATAGGCCATAAAACTCTCAATTTTCATTTGATGGGTTTGAAACGCAGTGTACAAATGTATGTTATATAATAATTATATAACGAATAAACATTTATTGTAAGTGCAGTATAAATATGTTTGAATAATGTAATGTAGAAAATAAAATAAAAACTATTATTAGGAACCATTAAGTTTAAGCGATATTTAATTTCCTATTTTTTTTAATTTTGGGATGTGATGAGACCTAGACATGTTTTTCTTTCACCCCAAAAGATTGATTACAGAACATGAGGCAGTTGTGAAGCAGACTGGCAGCCCTTGTGAAAACACATGGCGTATTTGGCCAATAGCACCCTGTTGTCATCGTCTGGATTCCGTATTAGCAATGGCTTGTTTTTCTGGCGACGCTCCCAGCGTTACTCTGGCATGTATCGCCGGGCAGAATGCTTGGCTGTGTTCTGAATTGCTCATTACATTCCCAGAGGCAAGCACGGGCCGAACCAAAAATACAAACAAAGACAGACGCGGCCGACAGCAGGGAGTTCCTCCCCCCCACCCAGACACACAGACATGCACACACTGACCGTATCTGTGTGCGTGTGCTCGCATTTCTCTTCCTGCTATAGTGTGCTGTCTTCAGCCCCAGTTGCTGATAAATATTAAGACACTAATGCGATGCGTTTTGAGGGTGCATAGATTTAGTTACTCATTGGACCAGAGCGGAGGTGTCAATTCCCGTCTCTCGGCGCTGATCACAATTGATTTTTCTCAGTTAAGTACCTCCTGAAGGCCTGAAAATAGCTTTTCTCCAACACGCTCTGCGTCCTGATGACAGCCATTAGTTTGCGATATATGCAGATGAACTTGAATGTCATACATCAGGTGGCCTTATGGCAACTTCTTCTGTCTTGTAAAATGCCTTGTTTTAGCCAGGCAGCATCGCATGTGTCTGTCACAGAGAATGATTAAATACTTATGAATATTTATTAAAAAGTATTCATGAAAAAGTCTAGTTGTAATTCTTTTGGGCTGAAAATTGGGGAACAGTAAGTTTATAATATATATTTTGAGCTGTCTGGTCCGAGTTCCTTGGAAATGTCAGTTTGGCTTCATTTTACTTAACAGTGTTTCTTTAACTCAGTTGGTCGAGCACTGCGCTAGCAGCGCAAAGGCCCTGGGTTCGATTCCCAGGTGAGAACATGCATTGATGAACTTTATAACTTGAATACACTAAGTTACTTTGGATAAAAGTGTGCCAAATGCATAAATGTAAATATACCTAATGAAAAGTACGTAAAGTACCCTGAAAATTTATGTTTTAAACAGCTAGTGCTAGAGAGGCAAAATTTGCAGCTTTAATGCTATAAAAATGTTATTTTACACAGTATTTGAAAATCTGTGTACTTCTATGCTAGTTTATCATGCTAGTATGATGTTATCAACATTCTGACGTTAAACACGTCATCAATACAGTCGAGTCTCGTTTTGTGTGGCATATCTCTGGCTATGTAGAGAGAGTTTTTCAAATCAGACTCATACCAGTTAATATGCTGCCTCTGTAGCCAGTGAGGCAGCTCGCTAAGTTTCGGAATAGAGCTCAAATGACAAAATTGTGCTAGTTAATTCAGTAAGTGAAAAAATACTTGGCACATACCGTAGGTCAGCATTTTGGAGTTAATATATTCATCCATATAACTAAAATGATGTGTTATGCAGAAAGGCATAAGGACTGTGTAGCTGAATGTCTGAATTAACCAGAAGTCTTATCTATGTCAGGTGGCACTAGTTTTTTTTTTAAGCGTAAATTAGGGGATAATTCATCTTAACTGTAGAGAGATGCCATTTCATAATGCCATTGAACCGCATGATGTGCAAACCTTTAATGAAGTGCCGTTAGAAGAATTCGAGGAGCCCAGCATCATGCTAAATGTCAGCCATGTTAGCTGTTATGACTGATGTTTGAGACATCTGTTGAACCAAATTGTTATTTGTTTCCATGTGCCGGGTTCTTGTCAGCTGGAACGACCTGTTAAGGCTACAGTGATCGTCAAGAGGAGCTCCATTATTTTTATGCGTTTATAGCTTGAATGTTCAGTTTAGGGGACTGAATTATGCAGAGCATCGTTTCAGCTTGTTTTATGTACAATACAAGCTTAAATATCGTTTTCAGATGGCCTGCTGAGAGAAAGAGAAGCAGTTTTGATTCAGGTGCTATTACCAAACATTTGTAATTAAGTTAGCTAGATGCTAGTTTTAGCCTCAAACAGCATGCCCACAAACCGCTCGCAGTCTGTTCACTAACCACTTGTGGCTTTCTTGATCTAGTAAGCGCAAAATTGATTTTACACATCTGTGTGTGGTGCTTTGTTTTTTGGTGTGTTGTGTATTGTTAATCACCCATTTTTTCAGGATCTGGAACTTTCCATGTTCAGCACTTCCCTATGGATGTACCATGTCCCTGTTTAGCCTTGTTGTGCTTTACAGCTATTTTTAACAGCAGTGTACAGTATGTGAAGCAAAAGAACATATGAGATATTCCAAGCATGTACAGTACAGATACCTGACTGATGAATACAAATGACCATCTCGTCTTACACTTACCCAGAAGAACGAAGAAAAGCTGGTTTTCTATTTATACTCATTCCCTGAATGGGACAATAACACCGTAACACTGAGAATAGCATTTTTCATGCAAAAGCGCAGGTTCGAAAAGCCTCTTAACGCTATACTCCAAAGCAGTGTCAAGAGTCTACTTTGCTTCAATCATTTTAAACAGATAATCTGTGTATTTTGCCACAGTTGCTCTCCAAGAACGCTTTATCGTCTTCTGCTGATGTTTGGTCTCATCAGCGAAGGCGCGCATGACTGATTCCCACCTCGTCTTTATCTGCAACCTCAGCGTATTTTCCACCTCACAGCGTTATTTAAAGTGTGTCAGGGGTTGTTTTCTTCTATCGAATTATGGTACCGCTGGAGAACATGCTTGTATGTTTATCCTGGTCCTCTCTACCTCTTCTGCAGGACTCGGTCCAGATTTGCAATATCCTTGGTGCAGCTTATTGGATTTATAAAAGGAATGACCATGGCTTAGCTTTCCTGCTTATGAAATTCATGAGCTCAGGCCTTGCGGTGCATGTGCTCCTTAAAAAGATAAATCAGCATCTTTAGCTTTCCCTGTCAAAAAAAACTATATACTATACGTACGTGTGTGTGTGTGTGTGTGTGTGTGTGTGTGTGTGTGTGTGTGTGTGTGTGTTGTGTATATATATATGTGTGTGTTTTTTTTTTTTTTTTTTTTTTATATATATATATATATATATATATATATATATTATTAGTAATTCCTCCCCCCACATCTTTCTGCTTTCAGTAGGGTGTTCCACATGTTCTTTGTTTATGGTAAATCGTAATGTGGCAGCTTTTGCTGCATGGACATGAAAGACATGGCTTTGTGGACATCATTGACCCCTTATGCCAGGCTAGGGACCATCTGTCATGTGCAGTCTGCTCAGTTTTAAGTAACTAGCCTGTCTTGTGTACATTTGGTAAGGAAAAAACAAATATTTCGGAGACATAGGGATGCTTATCTATCTGGGTTGTGCACCGTTCAAATCTGAATTGAGAATTGCTATTAATTTAATTCCTGAGTTTGAAATGAGGTAGCAAACATGATGCAGAATCGAAGTAGATTTAAAATAGTATTAAAATTGTATAGTGTTTATTAATATATAATGTTATACATGAAGATTTTTATAATTTTCATTTTCAGTATAAATTACCCATTAAAGTCATGCATCATACACATCACACATAGGACATTTCCATAAATATTACGATATTAATAATTCATGTAAATGCAATGTATTTTTAATGTATTTATTTGAATGTATTTTTTTGTAATAATGTCTGCTCTCAGTTCTGCAAGCAGTCTCCTGCATTGGTACTCTAGTTCTTCATCATAAAGATGTCCTCATGGTTTCTCTCTCCCCTTTTCTCTTTCCTGTATTCATTCTCTCAGTAGGGACTCTTTCAGATCCTGTGGGACTCCAGCTCTGCTCATCTCTCCCTGCATGGCTTCTGACCGGCCTGCCTCTGGAGACACAAGCTCAGTCTGTCTCATGATAACCCTTCAGACACTGATGGTGCAAATTTGATTCCGCTGTAGCAAAGTTGCTTACCGCTAAAAGAGAAGTACGCCCTAAGTTCAGCACAGGCGGTCAACTTGGGGGGCTGAGTGACATTGTGAATTTGAGTCACTTCTGCCTCTCTGCCTAATGGTGATTTCACAGCAAAATGTCACCTTGTATCACTGTACGATGCTCCTCTGCCAAACAGTAGCGTGTTAAAACATGCAATGCTGCATCCTAGCAATCAAACGGGAGGAGAAAAAGGACTACACTGCTCACAAGTTCACCTTAGACAGGCATGACTTTACATACTGGCTTAAACAGCTTTGGTGCTGGCCTAAGTTTGTAGATAGGCATCAGTTGTGATAGTGAAGCTGGTTAACCAGCATGAACGTTTATGAATTTTCATACTGGTCTAGACTAGCAAGTACTGGTTTGGCCTTGGGCTAGCTGGTCCAAGATTTGCATCAGTTTAGATAGTGAAGCTAGTTATCCAGCATAAACTAATGAATTTTCATACTGGTCTAGACTAGTTAGTGCTGCTTTGGTGGTGTTCTAGTCAGTTGATCATTAAAATTATGTAACAGTCATGAATTTTATGACATTGCCTCCATAAATAGCTGCAATGTGGAGTGCTTCATTTGTAAGCAACTTGTAATGTAACTAATTTTGTAAAGGGGTAGCTTAACTGTCTTTATGTGCAGGTCTTAGCTTGACAAGCTGTCCCCAACACCAATTAAACCTACATTACCTCTATTACACTACTCTTAATTAAGGTTAATTAACACACAGTGCCCCCTAGTGACGCAAATTACCCAACACAGTGTCAGAACAACATACACAACAAGCCACTTAACATGGCACATGATTAGCATCCTGGCAGGCATGAAAACGTGACAGTGTTACTTGGCCACTTCACTGCCTTGAAACCAATTTAACATGGTTTAGCACAACCCCCCAAGAGAATACACACATGCGTCAAGGTGACCTGCTTGTGCCATGGGAAGACCCTTGTCTCCAGTACACTGAGTGTCCCTATCATCCCACTGTTCTCAGTCACGCAGATGGAGGCACTGGAAGGAGCCCACACACCTTCAGCAGATGCCCTCCACAAGGGTTTGCCGCTTCAAATAAAGCGTGACGCGTTCCAGCACTTCCAGATCTCGGAAAGGTCATGCTTTTTTCCTGGAAATGAAGACAAAGGATGTTTTTCTTCAGCTGCCCCAGAATTCCCCTGTCTCAAACAGCTTTTTTCACAGCTGCCACTCAATCGAGCCATCTTAGAGGTTTCACTGCCTGTGTTGAGGTGTTTAAGGGTCCGTTTCAAAGACCTCACACATCTGAGGCCGGCAGTGGCCACAGGGTACAGCAATTGCATAGCAGTGTGTGCACTGTTATCCATATATTTTTTGTACAGAGATGGTTCTATCGATAAACATTCTTTGAACTTCCACAGTTTGTTTTTTGTTGTTACAGAAGCTGACTAAAGTGTCTTAAAGGAAAAGTTCACCAAAAAGTTAAATTGCAATTTACTTAATTGTTTTTGTTGGATCTTTACACTGCATGCTCTTTTAACATACAGCATGCAGTGAACAGGGGCTGTTGAACTCTCTAAAGCTCAAATAGGCACTGTTGTTTATATGTGTTTTATATACAATGTAAGATAAACAAAAGCTTTGTATGTTGGACAAATTTTACTTTGTTGTTCCTAGCACCCCTGGATCACTGTGTTGTCATTGATTGAAATAGCGTTGTGTGAACATTATTCATACTTTGAGTTTCATTTTTGGGTGAATTTTTTTCTTTAATACAGTATTTATCACAGTTAGTGAAGGTCCTACTTTGATATCCCCAACTTTCAAATATAAAGTCATGAAAGTATTACATGAAAACGAATTTTTAAAAAATATAGAATCAGCTGTTAGTGGAGGGGTTTTGTCAAAACTTTTTGAAGCATCATTATTAGAATTGTTAGGAAACCAGTATAGGGATCAGGATCAGAAGAGTTATATGTTATGTTCCCATTTCTCTCCCCCCCCCCTTTATTTCTCACACACATGCATCACAACCGTCTCATAGGACACTTCTAAGTCAGCACCCGCTAATCCCCCGTTGAAGGACTTTGAACAAAAACATATGAAAAAGGAAAACTAAAACGGGGACAGAAGATAAAAGGATTGAGCGTGCAGTCGGATTAAGAGGGTCGCGTCTGGTGAAATGATACGACTGCTGCTGGTCTTTGTTGTTGAGTGTTCAAACCCGCATAAAACTGAGAAATTGGCTGGTGAAGTGAACCATGAACTCAACATCGCAAACCCAAAAAATGGCCATGACAGGACGTCACATCCTCAGTGAACTTTTGCAAGTGAGAGAACCTCCTTCAGGTGATCTGGGGAACCCTGATCCTGAGCTCTTCACCTAATAGATGGCTCTTGATTGCTTTTTCAACTTGTGTGCACTTTTGAGACGCTCCCCAAGTCATCACTTAGCTGGCGGTGTGAGTTTTTAAGCCGTATAGCAGTAGTGGAGTGTGGATGAGAGACAGTCTCTCTCTCTCTCTCTCTCTCTCTCTCTCTCTCTCTCTCTCTCTCTCTCTCTCTCTCTCTTTTCCACACACTTGTACAAGGCAGAAGTAAGGCTGATCTTACACACACATTCTTCTCTCTCTCTTACACACACTTGTGCATCCCTCCATCAGTGGGACAGTGTGTACGGTGAAGCTCATGACTGCTGGCCGCCGACAGTAGACAACAAAGGCGGCTTCTCTGCGCACAGAGCCGCAACTCTCCACCGACCAGCACCGAGAGGAAGTCTCGGAATCGGATGCCGCAGCCAGAAGCATCTGCAGGCTTAATTGGGCGACTCGAACCGAGCAGCTGCGAGAGGAGCAGCCGATACCGAGCCGCCAGGGTCGGCCGATGTTGGACGTACCACCTGTCAAGTTCTAGCCCTGGGTGAGCAGTTTCATGTTGTGCACAAAGAGGATGTTTCGGTGCTTAACAAATTGACAAGGTCCCACCTGTGATTGCAGCTTACATTGAAATGCAAAGAGTCAATTAGTTAGACGTGCTGGTCTGATCAAGATCAAGCAGGACGTCAGTTTGATCAGACCCGTAACTGCACGCCGATTAGTTGCATTGATCGGGTTTAGTTTCTGGGTTGACCAAGACCGAAAATAAACCGTATTGCTTTATTTCAGTCGCTGTTGCATTAGGATGAACAGAAGCAAATGCATGGGATGGTATGCGTGCATTAATTCAACATCGCTGTCACAGCTTAATTGCCTCTGCAGTGGTGCAATGATCCTCATCATTTTTAATGTGTCTGCCGTACATATTTCTGTAACGTGAGCTGTAATATCTCTGAAAGCATTTTTTAAAGCAATGGTCTGACATGAGAAACCCGTCATTCTGGAGCATGCAAATGTTGAAGAATCTTTTTGCGGCTTGTTTCCGTATAGCCGCTGTTTCTCCCAAGGTCCAAATAGGTGGAAACCAGTGAAAGTGACGTGCACACCGTATGCGGTGTCTTCTGAAGCCATGTGCAAGCCAAATAACGAGTAAACATTTAGGTTTTCATTTTGCAACCGTGTTTCAGTAATAATGGGTGTCTTTCAAGGGCCGATGGTTCTCACAGTCGGACCCCATGTGCCAGTTTCAATAAATGCAAATTCAACAGTGATGTTTGAAAGAAGCAACAGAGAAGATTTTCAGTGAATGCTGACTTGAAATTTTGCTGATCCCCACACAAAGCTTTTTTAGTTATTATTATAGAAGACTTACACAATGTGCATAAATGATGAAAGAATATTCATTTTTGGGGTGTACTGTTTCTTTAAAAATTGACTTCACTTGACATGGTGCTACAGTGTACATGTGCTTGCATAACTAACAGTATATTCAAGCTCATCTTGAAAACTTCTTTAAAGATGCTCTGCATGCTGATTACAATTCAGATTATGTTATAGTTTCAGTGCCCAATGCCTGAATTGTCCAGTGTGAACACAACTTTGGTGCCAATGAAAATGGATTAAGCAATTTTTTTTGGCTATTGGTCTTGAGGGTATTCTTGGACACTGGATTGCTTCAGTCTCTTGGCTGGATCAGCAAAATGATTTTTTTCACATTGTTGAACTGCCTGTTGGGTTTTTATGACAGCAGTAAGATTTTCCGAGCTCCTGATGAAAGGATGATGAACGGAGAGGATCTCTGCGTGTGTGGGCAGTGGAGGAGGAGGAAGAGATGTTCTGCCTGTTGTGTTTGCATCAGTACAGACAATAAAGATCAGGCTTGCAGCTGGGAAGGAATAATCAGCTTCTTGTCCACTTGGATTAGTTTAGGCTTGTAGTGCAGCTTGCACTTAACAGTGTTTTTTATACCGGCATTTATGAGCTGATCTTTCAGGAATCTTTAGTTTTATTTTTGAGGTAAGAGAGAACAGTGAATTTGAAGGTGATTTTATATATATATATATATATATATATATATATATATATATATATATATATATATATATATTTATATATATATATATACATTTTTACTTCATAGTAATGCACATTCCTGGACTTATTGAGCATAATTAATCTAAAAGTCTTTTTTGTAATGAATATTTTAAATGTGCGTAAACATTTCATATTTGGCAATTGTCATCTTTTTTCCCCACAATCCATTTCATTCCCCAATGAGACCCACATTTTTTTAATTGAATATCATGGTTCATTTAATGCCACATTATGGAAGTAAAAAGTATTGTAACTACCATATTTTTACCTTATCCTTTTTCCTATTTTAATTTAGCTTAGGAAAATGTCACTGGTCATTTCACATGTTAAACTGGTGCTATGCAAACGCAGCTGCATTGTCCTGCTTTGGGTGACGGCTGACATGGTGATGTTCCAGCATTCGTTTGGTTAAACCCTCATGTTATTTTTCTGGTCCCTTGTTTTGTGCATTAACTGCAGCCCTTATAAAATGTTGCCGTGTCCGTTTGGCATTACGTTTAATGAGCCACCTCGAGATCTCTCTGTATAATCGCAGATCTGGGCCTCCTCTAAGCCAAAGTACAGTAATTGGACGCTTTAAAAAATGATGAAAAGGCGACAAAAGCAGTTTTGAGCCTTTCGTTAATGTTTAATTCATTGGCTTTGGAACAAGGCTGCATTTTGCATATCAGAGGTTCCCGATGGGGCACAAAAACAAAAGTGATTTACATGCGGCACATACTGTATGATGAGCATGTTATGCTTGTGGTTTGCATTTTAATTGCCACTCAAAGATGATGCATGTGTGGCCTGAAAACTGTTGACCAGAACCAACGAGCGTTAGATCAATCACAACAATCTATGTAAGAGGAACCCTCTGTACTCCGTAAACAGTGATCAGTGTATTGTCAAATGCAATCTGCCAATCAATTTGAATGATCTACAAAGAGGTTTTGTGGTTGCAGTGTTATACTGATAGTATCAGGTGCTAAATATATACAATGGGGTAAAAAAGTCAGACCACTGATTAAAATACATCTTCCATTTTTCTAATGTAATACAACATTTTTCATTAGTAGGGATAATATCAGCATGACTATTTAAGTTAAGAGTCGAACCAAAAAAATGCATGCTTTTGAGATTTTCCTAGATTTTCCAAAAGACAAACGTCTTTTGCTTTACTTCCAGCATGTACTAGAGCTGGCCGATGGTCTGTGTTCTCCCAGCATCATCTGAGAACATTCCAAGGAACATCTTGTGTGCTTTAGTGGAAGCCAAGAAATTCGACCTTTTGAAACAGACATTAACACAGTCAAGTCACTATTTGATAGGTGACCTACATAAAAGTGCAGACTTTTGTTGGTTTAAAATGTTTTTAAAATGTCCAAACATTGTTTATTTCCAGTTTTAACACCGAAATCCCTATAAGCCTTTTCCATGTTGCTATTTCTTTAGAACAGAAATCGTGTAGTTCATCGTACAGGGTTATAGGACAGTGTAGATGTCCTCGCTATCTCTCTCTGTCTGTGATGGAGTAGAATTACCTTTTCACCGTTGTGTACTTTCTAATGTTTTGGGAGAGGCTCTAGTTGCATGTCGTCAATAGCACCCCTGCCACGGGCCCTTATTTCTGCCAGCTCTTTAATTATGTAATTGAATTAACAACCTACGCATCAAACAAGCCCCAAAGCTGTTTGTCCTCCTCTATCAAGATCAGATTGATTTGATGAGAAGGTACTCGATAACCCGTCCCAGTGACCAATTTTAGGTTCCCCAAATGTTTCCGTTAACTAACAAGAATGTTAATGTTATTTTGAATGTTCTTGGATGTTAACTTTCTTGGATGTTGAATGTTAACTTTCAAAACATCCAGGTTTTTAAACGTTTCATTAACGTTATTGCTTGTTCTGCGTTCTGCGAACGTTCACTGCTAGCTGGAACCACCCCCTAAATTTCCCTTCAACAGTGGCTGGCAGATGGAAGTTGATGAATTTTTTAAACGCTAGCCTTAAAATAGCCCCTCTGGGTTGGAGGTCCACCCACAGGTTATACAAGAGGCAGAAATCTCATGTTAGAGGGATTTGATAAGGTTGATCTATGATTGACAGCATATCAATTATTAATTTCACTCATGGTTTGAACAGAACCAGCTGATAAAGCCTTACGACTGTATGTCGAGCGATGGCTCAGTTTAAAAGCGACGTTTTAAATGTTCCTTCTGCATGAGCTTTCAAAGACTTCATGCAACCCCAGATCACATCTGGAACTTAATGTCATGAAGGGTAATGATGTATAAAGTCTAATAACTCTATTTCATTCATACCGAGCGCTCATTTGTACGCATGAGAATCGCCGTTTCAATTTAAAGCCTTAAGTCTCCACTCTGTTATGCATTCGAATGTCATGATTCATTTCTTCTGGCAGTTTTACTGGGAAGGGGTTAGAATGAGACAGAAACAGAGAAAGCAATTTAGCCTGCTGTCGCTTAAACATATAATTCATACCCTTCTGCAGGAGGAACGTGTGAGATAATGGAGGGTAGTGAATTTGTGCTGCTGTTTTTCTTCCTTTGGAACGTTGGAAGTACCATACTATTCATTCAAATCAAGTCTCATCAAAGTTTCCTCAGGTTTGCGTTTTTAAATCTGTTTTCATGGCTGCAAAAAAATTATGCTTTAATACAATTAAAAGCTTATTTCCTGTGGCCCTTTTTTGTTACTACGGACAGTTGTCTTTTATTTTTAATTTAATTTGAAAGTGCAGTCCTTTTTAAGTAATTACAAGAAAATTCATTGGAACGTGACCAAAAACATTGATTTTTGAGTGAGAGTTTTTAATTGCGTAATTAGACTGTATGTTTGCGCCCATTTATGCAAATTAGCAGAACTTTGGGAGACCAGCCAATCATAGCGTTGTGGAGACCCTTTCTGCTGTCACATGACTTTGGTTGTATTTGATTAGTTCTCACGTTTACACAATTTCAAGCTTAAGGAAGTCAAAAGAAACACTCCCTCTGTAAATGTATCAGCTGTTGTTGCTGTTGGATGGTTACTTGAGAGAAAAGTGGTTTTATTTTTATTGAACTGTCAGTTATTTTCTTTTTTCTATTTTTGTCAGTTATTTATTTTTTGAGAAGGCCCTTCCTCCCTAACGTCCTCTTAGATACTGCACCTGGCCGATCTGTTCCATATTTTCGCAAACAAAACCATGCCATAGCTATTCCGGAAAGTTCCGGATCTGAAAAAGCTTATATATCAATTGAGAGCAAAAACAGCCGTTCCCCGTGGACGGTTTAATTGTTCATATCCTTTATTGGGTCGTTCTCGACAATATGGCGACAGATGGTGAGAGAGATCAGTCTAAACACTGCTTTCCCTCCCTGGAGGTAGCTGTCAAAAACAGCCTGGATGGTTCATCAGATGGATTTCGTAATGAAGCTCCCGTTCCAAACACCAAAGTGGAATCAACAAGGGTGTTTGTTTACACAGCACATCAAGGTGCTTTCTCAGTGTCGGCGTTCGGTGCGCAGTGTTGGAGCCCCATCCAAAATATATTCACCAGTGTCTTATTTTGTGAATATGGAACAGCTCTGTAGAGCGCTTTGCCAAGTGTCATCTTGCTTGTCTGTGTTGCTGTCAAATAAGAGGTTGCAAAGAAGAATTAAAAATTACTAAAAGGAACTGATGTCGTTTATCGGTGATGTACTTTGTAGCTTTGTCGACACTTTGCTGGGCCCCGCCCTAGAGCCATGACCGCCCTAACTTACCTTACCAACTGCTGCCGTCCACCATGTCTTATGTAGGTCTTAGTAAGTGATGTGTATTTAAATAACATTGTTATAATTCTGTTTATACTATTGAAATATATAATACAAAAATTGTAAGGGGGAGGGACATAAAGGGCGGAGCTTAGCAAAGGGTCAGTTGGGAATATGCTTGGAACTCTCTGTACCGCCCACTTCCTGTGTTGTTAAGCTGCCTCTAGGGCTTCAGGAAAGGCAATATCATTACCTTGATGATAATACATCGATCTCAGCAAGGCTGATTTGGAAATAAGTAGCGGTGCTGACGGGACCTTAAGTTTTGATGGGTCCATGGAGGTCCATGAATTTCTCATGTGACTTAAAATAGAAAGTGGAGGCAATCTCAAACTTTAGCCAGCATGTTACCAGGCATTGATGAATTATTCACCTATAATGGAAAATACATGGTGATTATAGGGCCACCAATTGCATTCTTGTAATGCAATACGTTTTCAGCATTTTCATTCCCCCATCATATGTGTGTTATATAGTAACATCTGTAATTACCTGTACTGGTAATTATTTAAATCCCTTTAATTAGCAATAGCCTGTTTCTCAATTTTGACATTGTCCTTCATGACGTCATCATTTTTGGTGAGAAAACAGCAGTACAAGCATCAGTAAGCAGTAGCATTTTAAGAATTCAGTGTTTTTTGTGGTATTAGATGTTTTGTCTCCCTAACACACACGTGTATATGTATGTATGTATGTAAACACATACAGTATACAGTGCAGTATATACAGCGTGCATATATATATATATATATGTATATGTATATATGTATATATGTGTCATATACACAAACAGGTAAATGTATACTGTAGCAGGCTGTATACTTGTAATATTATTGATTGAAGATTATTAGTTTTTAAAGATTTTTAGATTATAGTTTAGGCTGTTATACTCTTCATTTATATTTATTTTATTTATATAACATATATGTATAGTTTGATTACTTACATGTATACATTTATACTGTATGTTAAATGGGTAGCACCGTGGTCCTGTGAGGCACAACATTTCATTCATTTGAATGTCTCTAAAAAACAGCAGAATTGCAATAAAGCTGATTTGAATTTGAATTATATATATTCTATGTTTTGTCTCTCTGTCCACCTGTTTCCATTTATCTGTTTTGATTTGGTTTAACTCTCTGTCGCTGTGGCCCTCATTGATGCAGTCACAATCTATCAGAGAGACGGTTTCTGTGTGGATGTGATGGGTTTCGGAGGCTGGCAGTGGGGCTAATTTGTCATTTTGGGGTTTGTCTAAAAGGACATTGTGAAGGAGATACGCTCACAACACGCTCTGCGTTTGAGCAGCATAATGGATTGTCAACGCTCAAAACAAATTGCATAACAGAACGATGGGGATAAAATGTGGTAATTTATCTTGTTTGTCACATTATGTTTTGGTTGGGGATACAGTTTGCCATCTGCTGTTACTGAAATGAATAGAAATGAAAATGTATGTTACAGGATTTGTTTTTACGTTTTTAAAAAGATTGTTTATATTTGATCAGTAAAATGCATCATAATGTATAATAAATTCATAAAGTACAACACGCACTGCATTGCAGAAGAAATAAGCAACATTACATTTCACCCAAAACCAAACGAAAAAGCAATTATATATAAATATATACTGTACTGTAACACAGTAAGGCAAGTCATCATATTTGGAGAATGTTTTGAATAATTTTAAATATGTTTTTATATCAATCATATTTTTTGTTGTATTACAGTAGACGACTAAGAAAAAGTTTCTGAGTCGTCTGTCGAGAAAGACCGAAGAATGCACAGCAGCGCTTTGAATTTGCAAAGCTTGGTGGAAAAAGTACAGAACTCTTGTTTTTCTGTCACACTTTCTCTCTTTCCCCTTTCATCTGCCTTCCTTTCTCCCTCATAAGTCTGTTTTCACAGAGGTCTCAGGATTGTCAGTCATTTGCAGTGGCTCTGTGTTAATGCCGACGCTCTCGTCTGCAGGATTTATACACTGACAGCCAAAACGGGAAGTATGAGCTCTCACAAGTAGGAAGGGAGCCCCCGTCGAGTTCTCATCGAGTTTCTGCTGAAATTCTGCATCTCTTATCCCCAGCCTGGTTCTGTCACGCCATGTCACAATCTCTGTGTACGTTTCCAAAAGAATTTGTCATAGTTCCCGTGAATTCTACCCTGTTTCCTGCTTTATGAATGAAGAGGATTTGGGGTTTATTTACTTGTTCCACAGACCTAAGCTTCTTTCCCTAGAACTTTGCTGCTGCAAACTCAAATCCATTTCATTTGTTCGTTGGTGTGAATGCAACTGGTGTGAAAGCTGTTTTAGCTTAATTCTTTAGAATTAAATTCTTTAGAATTTAGTACAGTTTGTGAAGATTATGGTAAAGAATTCGCCTTTTAGAGTATGATTAATTTCTCATAGTTGCTTTAACCACCTTTTCTGCATCCCGCATTTCAGTTGCGACAGAATGATACGTGTTCTCCCCGTGATTAGTTTCCTAGATAGAGCAGTAAACATCTGCTGCTAGTACTTATGATGGTTTTCACATCAATGACGCAATCGTACTGAGCATCAAGTTGGGTTTAGACCAACACATCGATCCAAGTCATAGCTGCTCATTAAACAAACTCAATCCAAAACACTTCTGTCCATGAGATTTTCTAGTGCTTTTTTGCGGCGTTAGAAAACTGCAGCTAACACCAACCAATGTGTGTTTTTGGAGCAAAAGGGATTTAGGATAGCTGCGATAAACCCCACAAAACATTGCGATGCAGCAGGCATTACACAAACCCCCTCCGCTGCCGTTCGGGCCGCTGTCGCGCGCTTTCGCTTCTGGAGGCGATGTGAGTCTGCCAGCTGTCTCCGGTAGGCCATTGTCGTCTAGCCAGTACAGAGATTAGTACTGCTTATTGGAAACAGAAAACGCCGGCACTGAGCCACAGGATTAAAGAACGCTCTGAAGTAGGCCAGGCCCGCGTTCAGGGCAAAAACACGGGGGGCGTTGTCCCAGAACATCGCTCGTGTAATAACGGCTAATCCCTCTTTTTACACAGTCACGTGTGTGCTGTTTTTCTAACCTGGTTGTTTGTGGCTTGCCTTTCTGAAACAACATGAACATCATTGTTTTTCATTCCTAAGAGATAACAAGAAACATATTTTTATAGCTTTAGGCTTGTCAACGGGTGTCTAATTTTTTAAATTTTAGATACAGTTAATACCTATGAGACATAACTGAGATATCCATTAAGTCTTGTTAACTAAGATCAACTTCAGTTATAATCATTGCTAGAAATCAGTCTTGCAATCAGACACTGTACAAGTGGGGTTGGTATTATATTAACTAGCAAGCTTGGAGAACCAGGCAGCTCCCAGTGGTGGCCATTTAAGGTTTGATTTACTGTCTCTCTTGTTTAATAAAATCAAGTGCTTGGCATGCCGTCTTACTGATGGCTCCTACAGAGATTCCTAAACACACTATCTGCCACCAGTTATGGAGAGTCCTGTTCCATGAGGTGCTTTTTCCGTTTGAATGGCATATCGGACCCCCTATGTTTTGTATGTAACTTAAGTTGAGGTGTATGGACTCTGTGTGGACCTGGACACCAGGGACCCACATTGACTCCAGATGCTCCAAATTTAACCTCAGGTTAACCAGTTTACCGCAACAGCTGCTCGGGTCATCGGTGACCTTCCATCGGATGGTTGTCACCACGTTCTGAAATTCCTGCTGGTAACTGTATGCAGGAGTCATGGAGTATGGAGTCATGTTCATGTACGTATGCATTGTAATTCCTGTGTCAAACCTTGTTTAGGAAAGCCATGGGCTTCTACTTCATCCTCCATGCCAATGAGAAGTTCTCTTCTGTTTAATTCAGCTGAGGGAGTCGAGAGTGTGTGTTTGATTTGATCAAGGTTAAGTCAGCAGACTTCATCTTTATCATGCAGTAACTGAGTTCTGCTGGTCTCAGACAGATTAGAAGAGTTCCTATCTTTAGTCACTTACTAAAGATAACTTTGAAAACGGACACCCTTTAAACGTGAAGATATTCCAGAATATATTGTGACAACCCTGCCAACAGGGAACTTCTGTAAGTCTTCTCAAAGCAGTCTTAAACCATTCTTTTAGTATTGTTAGTAGTAATGTTTTTTAACATTAAATATCATATCAAAAATGTTATTCTTAACTGGTTAGTGGAACGTTTAAGAAACTGAATGAAAAAAATTTGAATAATTTTTGTATAATCAAGCAATAATGTTAATACAACATCTAAAAACTGGACGTTTTAAACATTCCTAGAACTTTCAAAATAACATTTCTAACGTTTTTGTTACTTAATAGAAAATTTAGGGAAACATTCTTAATTCATTCTTAGTTCGTAATTCCAAGAAGGTGGATAAGGTGAGAGAAATGTGTATTATAAATAAATTTCTTTCATTGCTAATGTCAAACTCTGTTGAAACTAATCGTGACTTCTACAGCATTATTTGTCCAGAGTTCCTGTCTGTGCTGAACGTGCCAAATCGGTAATTATGAAGTCTGATGATGGCTAGGATGCTTCCTTAATAGGCAGTTGCTTGTGAAGACCGCAAGCACACTACTGTAGCTTTTGGAACAGAGCCACAGAAAACCAAGGAGAGTTTGTACGTCTTTGCCAAAGCCTTCAGAAACTGGTGCATTGATAAATGAATAGATACAGTAATTGGGAGGAACAGAGTAAATTACTGAGGAAAAGACAGGAGATCGGCCTTCACACAGCATGAGAATAAGAAACAGCTTTGCTCTCATTGGCGCTGGATGACTCTAGCTAATAGTGTCTAATTGCTTTAGCTGATTTGTAAGCAGTGAAAACCTTGATTAAAGGCAGCTGAGATGTTGAGAGAGGCGGCACATCTGTTGCCAACAGCCAGAGAGTTGATTGTTCCTGCATCTGCTGAAACGCGCAAAACAACATATTGCGATTTCTCATTTGTCGCAACCTGACTGAATGAACGACTATCACGAATGTTTGTTATCAAGTTTATTAGACTGGTAGATGCACTGTATCACAGTTATCAACACATAAAAATAGTAATCAAATTATTATTGTAATGGTAGCAAAAGTTATGGATTGCTGCTTTAAACAAAACATTGTACACATACATATGCATTTTCCAGTAATTAAAAGGGGTTGTTCGCCCAAAAATGGTGTGTTGTTCCAAACCTGTATGACTGACTTCCAAGGAACACAAAAAGCAAAATGTTAGTGACTGACTGTCCAATCCCCGTTTGTTTTCATTGTATAGAAAAGATTCAGTGAAAGTGAATGGGGACTGTGGCTGTCAGCCCCAAAATGTCATTTTTGGGTGAACGATTTAATGATTCTCATGTAAATGTGAAGCAAACTGAAATTGGTTTGCATTTACCCACTGGGTCCAGGGTGGGCCGAACATATGATTAGATTGGCATTGGTCCGCCCTGGCACCCTTGTGGAGCAGGACCTGATGTGTATACGTGTGTTGTTTGTGTGAGAGAGAGGCAATAATAATTTCAAAATCACACACCATACAACCCTACCCATTCTTACGGAAGGCTAAGTTAACCCGCTAGGCAGCGGCCAGGCAATTTGAAGCGATTCCTTTTGACAGGGTTCGAATGCCAGCCAGTGAAGGGTGTCTTCTAATCCATTCAAGCCAAACAGATGACTGCGGGATGGCATCCAACCTCCACCACGTGCCCTAGCTAGGTCGTGGCCTTTTCCAACATTGCCTAAAGTGATTTCTCATGCAGTACCAGTCCTCACATTTGCCTTTCTGCAGCCCTCTCTGCCTTCTAATTAAAGCTAATACAACTTTAGTGTTATATGCACTCTGATGGAATCTGTTATGTAATATTGTACTGTGTTTACGTATAATTGGCCCCAAGAGTCAATTGCAGCGATGAATTGGCAGTTAGGATAAGTATCTCGGGAGGCACATGGCAGAAGGCATCATAATTAGATGTTTCCTTTGTAGTAGGCATATGCATTGCATTGATGTTCTTAACAAAAGCAACTTACAAGAAGAAACGTGGTAACATGGAACACAGTAAGACTATAATAACTTGCATTTATATTATTTATAACATTCTATAATCCTTAGCTCTTTAGGTAATGTACTTTAATGTCTTTCAATCGTTTATATCATTTGAATCTGATCACGAGGTTTGTGGCTTTTAGTTTGGCTTTGCGCTTTCTGGTTATACTTTGCTAGTGTATGCAGATGAACGTTTCAAATTTGCAGCCTCTCAGATAGACAGACCTTTGATGACTCATACTGCACTGTCATGTCACATCCAATAAAAATCTTTCTAGAATGTGCATGCCCCTCCCCCAATACCACTTATTTCTGATTAGCAATAGCAAGTAGCAAATCATGTTCTTGGCTAAACAAAAAGCTATTTTTTTAGAGAAAACAACAGCTGTTTCGTTTAGTTTAGTCTTTGTAATTACTAGCCACGAAACACACTAGCCACAGTGTCCCTGTTTACTGAGCTCAACTTCCTCCTAGCTTTATATAACTTCATAACATACTTGCAGTTAATTGCGTTGCATGCTAACGGTCAAACACGCTAAATGCCAGCTGAGTCACACTGATAGATGTTTGCAGCTTATGACACAGCGCCCGTGTGTCATCGCGATCTTCATAATGCTTCTGTAATCCTCGTAATTTATTTCCGCGGTGCAGATGATCTCTGAGACGTCTGGTAACAGGCAGCACTCCTGTCACTGCCACGTCTCAATCTGGATGAGAACGGAGAGGATGTTAATTTACTTCTACTGTTGGCTGTGCCCAAATGCCAGGGGTGCCATACATGGCTGACCTACTTTGCTATTTACCCTGTCCACATGATGGGCTGACTGCAGTGCTGTAGGACCCGGGCTGCCCAGTGGAACTCATTAGCTGCTGTCGAACTACAAGGGGAGGCTCTCATCTAAGAAATCCTGAAGTAGGGAAGGTCATTTATATTTCGTGGAATGTGCGATGAGGTGGTTGTTTTGAAGACAGCGCCGCCATACACAGGAGATATTTTATTTGCTTAGAGGTTGCTCATGAGACCTAATGAAGTTCTCAATTACTGCATGTTGCGTACCGTGTCAGATGTTTCTGCTACATTGCCTAGAACGTTTCCCTAATGTTTCCATTAGGTAACAAAAACATAAATGTTATTTTAAATGTTGCAGGAATGTTCAAAACGTCCAGTTTTTAGGCATTGTATTAATGTTATTGCTTGGTTATAAGAACATTATTCAAACATTTTTTAATTCTGTAACATTTTTTAAACATTTCACTAACAACTGCAGAATAACGTTTTGATATATATAACGTTAAAAAAACCATTAAACGGACGTTACTGCAAGCACTTTTTCTTAAAAATAACTTTAGGAAAATGTTAGACGACCTTCTGGGAATGTTCGCTGTTAGCTGGGTAGACACAAGTCTATATGAATATATATATGGGTGGCATAGGTCCCAAAATTTGGGTATGGAGGAATTTTATAGGAAGTGTTTGAATTCATATTAAAATTTTGTATAGCACAAAACCAAGATCCGACAGTGTAGCTTTAAACTTCTTTTGTTGTCTAGATTCAGTCAGATTTACTGAACACAGAGTGCTGATTGTGTATCTATCTTCCTCTGTGGAATTTGCAACAAGCCCAGCAAATGTCTATAATGCACGACATGTGTTGATGAACAGGTCTATAGTGTATTTTTAAGGATGCTGCATACAGCAAAAACAAGCTCAAAAATGCTATAACCTGTTAATATGGCTGCCAAAATGAATGTGCTTGTCAAACAGGCCCAGCAGTTCAACATCAAATGTGCGCCTAATGACAGTATCATTCGATTGTATCTCAGTGTTGCTCGTAAGTACTGCTGTATAACTGAGACTTGCAATGATAAGGTATAAATGAGCTAGTGACTCAGATGTGTCTCGAAGGCTGTGAGTCAGACAAAACGATAAGCGCGGCAAGCCCTGTTGTTTTCATTGCATTCTTTCTCTCTGACTGTATAGCCAAATCTATGTGCCTGTTGGCCAGCGGCCATTGTTTTCAATGTCATTGTCAACATCATGTAGAGAACCTAGGCTCTCCATATGTCGATGGAAATTGGCTGTACTGTAAATAGCTTCCATCAGTGTGGTAATGAAACCAAACAGCTCACTGTTACACAGCTGCCCAAACTGTCAATGGCACCCCCTTTCCTCAGGTTCAGACCTTTAAACCTTTAATGGCACTATTGACAGGTAATGATAATGGGGCGTATTAACTTTACAGGAAGTTTGTACAGTATTTACAAGATGGGAATTAGTAATTACCACATCAGGTGTGTTGAGTTTGGTCCATTTGGACGGAGCAAGATGGCGGTGTACCTTCTCTTAATAAAATGTAATCCTAAATTTAAATGCATATAAACAAAGGTAGGGTAGGGAGGCTAGCAATAGCAAGCTAGCTTGGAAAGTATAAGATCCACACCCTTCCTTCAGAGTACTCTTTAAAGCCACGTCTCCTCCAATAGTGTGTTGATGTGTGCAAATGCATAGTTTGACAGCCAAGTAGAACATCCTATCATTGCATTCGAAGCGAATGCAGTGGTTGGACGTAGATTTTATGGCCCTGTGCCTTCAGTGATTGTTAACAGAAGGTGAAAAGATTTTCAACTAGCATAACAAAAAATGTTTCTGGAAAAGATTGCATACCCTGCCTTTAAATATCTATCAAATGCTTTTTTTTTATGAATTACTGTACATACAGGTCTGAACCTGAGGCTGAAAGAAACTCCAAGGGTTTTCCATTCATAATGCTTGTGCATGTGCGCTCAAGTCGTAAACATGTTTCATGAACCCACCATAAAAGCCATCAGGTCTTGATTGCAACAGTTAGTACCAACCTTGTCGTTTGTCCTAATTATCTAGCTCCAGCACTATAGCTGATCATCTAACCTGACTTCACTAGCACGTGAAGCATGAATCAATTTATCTTCAGGATGATGAGCGATGGCTGAAAGGGTGACTCTTTATTTCATTAAATCACTATTTTTGTCACAGAAGTTCTACCAGGAAAACCATGGTCATTATCTCTGCCAGCAGGTCATGTTCATGGACGATGATAATCTAAATAATTCATCACATAAGCAAGCAGAGTAATTGAAGGTATCATAGAGGACCTTTCTTTTATCATGTGTATTAAATATGCATGTCAGACAAGTCATATTGCCTGCCTGTGGTGAGACATCGTCTTTCTTCTCCGAAACACAATTGATACTCTATCCTCTCAACAGCTGCGTGTGATTGGCCCGCGTGGCTTCTACAATAGCGTGCGCTCGCTCGTAAGCTCTTAGCTGATTAGCATGCCTGTTCACGAACCAGGTCGGGAGAGATTCATAAATGTCTTACAAATGACAGTTTTCCCCTCCTTCATTAAATCTGAAGTGTGTAAATGATAAAACATTTCCTCAGAGTTTATAATTGTAGACAGACAATTATAAGTAAGCCATTTATAGCTTGAGTTTTGGAAGAGTGTAAATTGAGTGGCTCTGTGGTGGCTTCAAAACAGTGCTCTGTTTGTTCAAGCAGTCCAAAATGTCAGCTTCTGCCTCTACTAATGGAGCGAGTCTGGGCTGGGACTGACTGTTTGCATGGCATTTGTTAAAGGGGTCAAACAGGGATGTTTGTCAAAAATTCTGATGTTTCTAGCAAAGTTCTTCATATTTTTCGTAAACTACTTGTATTAAGTAACCCTCTGATCTGTGTGCCTCACATAATCAACGAAGGTCTGTCAGGTTTTGTGTGTGTGTATTTGTGTGTATAAGTACATTATAAAAATTCTGTTTCATTTTTGGTTGTTTTGGACATATCATATTCTTGTTACTACAGCTCTCATAAGTTCTCAATTGAACACCTTTATCTTTGCTTTTAAACGATCAGTTTACATGTGTTCACAATCAGTTTATGGCGATAAGCAGTAATTTAGGTTGCACAAAATCACTTTCAAAGGAAAACTCTGTCTGAAGACTGGCCATGATTGTTTGTTCTTCAGACTCAGTGACTACATTGTGCTGCCAGCATTCATAATGTCAGTACTTTACAGCTTCTGCCCCTCGTTTGTCATCTTGAACGCCAAGACCTCTGCTGAATCCAAGAACAACCCTGGACCCTGGTGGTCTGCTGTTCTTCAGCAATAAGCCATTGCCCTTGTCTGCCGTTGTTTGGCCCTAGGTACAGTTGCCTCGGTGATGTATGACATCCCCTTGAGATGCCGCCTCCAGGGACCTCCAGTCACCCAGAGCATACATCATCTCTCATCTTCTCATCCTTGGTCCACTTCATCTGACTGACTGAGTTCCTGTGAGACAGTGTTGGGTTTCCCCAGGCTGCCAAAGATAGATGGGCCTGCAAAGCATCATGGGAACAGAATAAGGAGGTTACACACCGTTATGTAAAGAGTTGTGTGGGCAGTATGGTTTTGAAATCGATGTGAGTTGAGAAGTGCCATCAGCAGAACTATGCTAGTGCAGATCCAGCGATGATATACGGAGCAGTTGGCAGCTCCACATGATTCTTCTCCAGCTCAGGGGCCCCCAGGGGCCCCACCCTCTCCCCCTTTTCTGAGTCCTCTCACCTGCCCTGAAGTTACATTAGTGTTCTTACCTTCCAGTCTGCTTTTCTTAGTCCTTTTAATGTGCTTCTGTGTTTAATTAAGAAACTAGGTTTCTTTTAATTTCACCCGCTCTGTATCATCTTTAACTTTTCTCCCAACACAGATAGACTTTCTGTCTGATGTTTGTGCCTACAGTAGAAATCTGATTTATGCTGCTGCTGTGTTTTCGTTCTCATCATTAAACCATGTTTTCTTTTTTATGCAGGAAAATATCCTGAATTCGACAAACATTTCCAACACCACCTACTTATAATAGCTTCTGGTTTCACATGCTTATTACACTTGCAGAAGTTTCATGCGCACTTGCTGAGGGAGGTCACGACTTTTGAGCGACTTTTAACAAAGAATGTACCAGTAACACTGAAAATGCAGCTGCAACAATCTAACAATTTTAGGTTGTAAGAACGTTTCTGTAATGTTTACATGAATTAACAGAAACTTTAAAAAGGTTGTTTTGAAAGTACTAGGAACGTTCAAAACGTCCAGTTTTTTAGATGTTGTATTAAATAATTCGCTATAAGAACATTATTGAAACTTTTTTTTATGTTTTAACACTAAAACGTTCCACTAACTACTTAAGAATAACATTTGATAAATATATAATGTTAAAGAAATGTTTTTCTAACGGTACTGCGTTACTAACATTTTTTTTGCTTGTAGAGGAAAATGTCAAACAGCAAGTTCAGCTGAATACATTTCTACAGTAAGGAAGGCTTAAATCACAAAATACTTTTTGAGTCCATTGTAATTTACCGGCAGATCTATTTTTATATCATTTCATGTTTTGCCCTATTGATATTTTAAATTTAACCAGCCTCTCACAACAGCTGTTGTGCCGAAAAAACACTAATGGCTCATTTTGCCCTTCACGTATCGACTAACAGCTGTTATGTAATTCTCAGGTGTACCTGCTAACTTGCTGAGGTGAACAAGAGAGCAACGAGGTAGCAGTGTCTCTCATTTCCTCCTGACGGCTCTGGGGCCCCGGGGTCAAACCCACTTTAATTCCATTGCAGCGGAAGCTAAAACTGGAACTTAGAGTTTTAAAATCATTCATTTAAAATGCAGTGATACATTTTTAAATGAAAACAAATCCTTTCATGATTAGAGCTGGGAAAGTTACTTGGAAACTGTAGCTTGACAAGCTGCTGTATTTAATAATTTAATATATTTCAACTATAATCAAGCTGTTCTTTTTGAAAATGTAGTGAGCTAAATGTAACTGCATTAACACTAGTTAAGGCTGCAATCCATAACTTTTTTAGTTCAAAATAAACAAAAAACATGATGAGCAAGTTCATAACAGATCAGTATTCAAAATGCCTTATCCCGGTTCGCAAATGAGCTAATAATTTGAACTGTTGGGTCGGATTTTGCAGTTAATGTTAGTTTGACTTCAACATACATGTAAAGTATGCTGCAATTTTATGTTTCAAACAGAGATGGCGACAGAGAAACAAGTTACAAATTGCAGCTTAAAGGGGGTAATATCTTTGGAACTATAGAATAGTTATACATATTATATATATATATATATATATATATATATATATATATATATATATATATATATATATATATATACATATATATTTCAAATTTAGTCAGAATCATACTTTATTCATCCTTATATCCACGTTAAATTAGTTGTTCTGTTACTTGTAGTTAGTTACTCATCCACATTGCTGATGAGCCAAACACATCCTTGAGATCAAAACATGGCTAAACCCAGCCCTGGGCAAGTCATTGTGTAACATACTGTACACAGTAAGTATCTTGTATCTCCTGTCATGCAATTTTTATCTCATTAGAGAGTTTGAATTAATGTAGCTTGTATCAGTTCTTTAATTGGAAACCGTATATCAGGGTTTTGAAGCGGGATGGGGTGGAGCCAGAGAGGGAATCTTGGCTTGTATGAATACAATATTTTTATACATTATTTATTTACAGTAATTGACTGATCCTTGGAGACTTTCCATGACTGACATCTGACTCCCATTCTTTTTAACTAGATGTAGCACCTTCAAAATTGAAGTGTGTATTGTTATTCAATGTTTGGTGCAATAACACGCAGTAGTGCAGAATTGACATGCTGTAGCTTTAAATACTTCTGCCGCTGCATTTTCTGCAAGCTATAACATAAATTGTATTTTTTTGTGTGTGTAATAAAAGTGACAGGGTGTATTATCAATTATTTAACTGATCATTCTCATCCGTGAGCTGATTGGTCCGATAAAGCACAACTATGACCTCATCACTGAAATACTGTTTATATCACTGCACAGCAATAGTAACTGATTGTTATTTATGTTGCAACGCATTGTTACTGTTTATATGCCAAACACTATATCTGGTATGGCTGATTACTATATTTAATAAACAGATTTTTTTAATAAACATTTTAAAGTTTTTTAATTATTTTTATTGTGTGGTAACCATTTAATAAAAAAACTGGTCTTGTGCTATATTTAACACAATTACAACTCAATATATGTACACTCAGTATATGTATAGCACAGCTCCTCGTACTATTTTGCTAAGCTGTTACCTTTCTATTCATGGTTTTCTGACGTTATGACCTCTGACACCAACCTGTCAGGCAGGTATCATTCGAGTCACATCTATTTTCTGTCATCATGTCACTTACTGATTGCACTCTAGTGATCTGATGCACTGCACCTGTTGTGTGAAGCCGAGGTCTTTGCTGATTGGACAGCTTTTTCGTGTCACCTGATACCGGTTTGAACAAGGGGGCCGATCATGTGTTTAGGTTACCAGAGATGGGGGGGTTTTGAAGAAGGGTTGTGCTTGGGTACATGTGAAATATAACTATTTGTTAACAACGTAGTGCTTATGAGCTGCACTTTTGGACCAAAGGTGATTCTGTCATTATGGTGATTAATTGCATGCTTAAGTTAAGTCTAAAGTGTGAGTCTAAAACTTCACAACAATATTTGGATGAAGAATTAATTGACGTCTTGTGTTGCACATTTGTAAAGACGGCATTGGCAGTAAAATACCTTTTATGGAAAATCATTTTGAAGCCATAACTAGCTCAAAGCCTGGGTAGATGTATTTTCTGACTTAAAATACAAGTAAAGGAAAGATCAAAAAGCTTCTTCACCTATATTTTTCTCTCATCTGAACCAGAAATAGTTTTTCAATCAAGAATGTGCTTGCAGAAAGTTTCTGTTTTTTATACTCTAGCCTTGAAAACTTTAATAACCGCTGATTTGTTTCTGTGGTTTGATCCCACAGTTTCATGCTGTGAGGGATTTGTTTTTAATTTGAGTTAAGCTTGTTTAAAGTCATTAAAATGACAGCTACACAGTTAATCTCATACTAAACTGCAAAATTGTTTATCTGCACTGCTCTGAAAATGTGTTGCAGGAACATCCTCACAAAGACTTTATATTCATCTGCACTTTTTGACCTACTTCTCCAAAAACATCATTAAAATGGCTACTAATGATCGCATGCAAGAACTTTCACAGTGATGGGTTCACTTGGTTCATCTAATTTGTTTCACAGTGGTATGGAAGTAGTTATATACTGGAGATGAGCACCACAGAACTCTTAATAAATATGTTTTTGTATTCTTGTCCATAGGTGTGAGATGCAGTGATTCAGCCCCTGTACGGTAAGGAAGGGGCATGGCGGACTGTCCACACCTGAGCTTACCGGGGCTGTTTGTGCTCCTCATAACTGCATCCATGACACACGGCCAAAGCTGCCCACAGCGATGTGACTGTATCCCTCAGCAGAGAGCTGTGATGTGCCAGAACAAGCGTCTGAGCTCCATACCTGCAGGCATCCCGCTCGACACGCGCCTGCTGGACCTGAGTGGTAACAGTTTGCGCTGGGTGGAATACAATGACCTGGCAACCTTCTCAAGAATGGAAGAGCTAGACCTGAGTGAGAACCTCATCAATGTGCTGGAACCCAACGCCTTCTCCAGCTTGCTCAATCTGAAAGTGTTGCGTCTGCGAGCCAACCAGCTTAAACTTGTACCCATGGGTGCCTTTTCACGCCTCACCAACCTCACCACTCTGGATTTAAGTGAGAATAAACTGGTTATCTTGCTAGACTTCACCTTTCAGGATCTGCGGAACCTGCGCAATTTGGAGGTCGGTGATAATGATTTGGTGTACATTTCAAACAAGGCTTTTCTGGGTCTAGTCGGTCTTCGGGAACTCACCATTGAGAGATGCAATCTGACTTCTATATCTGGACAGTCTCTTTCTTACCTTCGCGGTTTGGTGACTCTACGATTACGCTACCTCAGCATTGCTTCATTGGAAGAACAGAACTTTCGGAAACTGGGTGGTTTGCGGGGTCTTGAGATTGACCATTGGCCCTTCCTTGAGTACATCTCTCCACACAGCTTTCAGGGTCTCAACCTTTCTTGGCTCTCGATTACCAACACCAACATTTCCACCGTGCCTACGGGTGCTCTCCGCAACCTCATTCATCTGGCCAGCCTCAACCTTTCCTACAACCCCATCTCTGTTCTTGAGTCCTGGGCATTACGTGACCTTGTCCGTTTGAAGGAACTTCACCTAGTTGGTACAAACCTGATATCAGTGCAGCCCTATGGTCTTGGAGGTTTGCAGCAGATACGATTGCTCAACCTATCCAACAATGGGTTAGTCACGCTAGAAGAAGGCTCATTCCACTCAGTCAACACCTTGGAGACGTTGCGTGTGGATAGCAATCCTCTGTCCTGCGACTGCCGCCTACTGTGGATCCTGCAGCGTCGCAAGACCCTCAATTTTGATGGAAAGTCACCCGTTTGCGCTGCACCCGTGGAGGTACGAGGAAAAGCACTTAGTACCTTCTCAGACTCTGCACTCTTTGACCACTTCACCTGTCAGCGACCAAAAATACGCAACCGAAAACTACAACAGCTCACAGCACGTGAAGGCCAGGTGGTGTCGTTTGTTTGCAGAGCAGATGGAGACCCAACTCCCATCATTTTTTGGATCTCGCCTCAACGTCGCCGCATCACCACCAAGAGCACTGGGCGTGTCATCGTACTGCCTGAGGGGACACTGGAGATCCGTTACGCCCAGGTAACAGACAGCGGTACCTACATCTGCATAGCGAGCAATGCTGGTGGCAACGATACCTACTTTGCTACCTTGACAGTCAGTGGATTGCCCCTGGATGGTGCTTTGGCGGGAAATCGCACCTACTATGTGGGTGATCTCAATGACACAAACTTGAACGACACACGTGTCTTCCTGAAGTTCACGTTAGACCTGAAAACCATCCTGGTGTCCACAGCAATGGGCTGTATCACCTTTCTGGGCGTGGTGCTCTTCTGTTTCATTCTGCTGTTTGTGTGGAGCCGAGGGCGTGGTCAGCATAAGAACAATTTCTCAGTAGAGTATTCCTTCAGGAAGGTGGATGGCCCAGCTGCAAGCGGCGGTCAAGGAGGAGCTCGAAAGTTTAACATGAAAATGATATAAAAGAGAGAAAACTAACATTTTAATTATTTTGAACTGAATTACATTAACAGTCCTGCATCTTGCTAAGGGTTTGGATTTCAAATTTTGAAAGTGAGGATTTTAATGGGAGCAATCATTGTCAGGTACTGACAGCTACCTTCCATCTGTCAGTGTTTATAAGCTAAATATAATTTTGGTGGTGTGTGGCATTTTGCACAAAGTTTATGATGAATGGCAAACTTTTGTGTGGAGAATGCTAGTTCACAGTGTCCATTTGAAAAGGATTAAAGGCTTAGCTTGTTATGGTGATTAATCATTAAAAATATGACCATATTATTTCTACAAAAAAAAGGAATCTGAAAAGGAATTATGCCCTCTTAAAGGGATAGTTCACAGAAAAATGAAATAATAAATTTAATTAAATAAATAAATTACTCCCCATCACGGCATCATAGGTGTATATGACTTTCTTCTTTCAGTCAAACAGAATCAGAGTTATATTAAATAATATTCTGGCTCTTCCCAGCTTTATACTGGCAGTGAATAGTGCCTGAGATTTTGACGCTCCGGAAAGCACATCCATCCATCATTAAAGTAATCCATACAACTCGAGTGGGTTAATAAATGTCTTTTGAAGTGAAACAATATGTTTTTTGAAAGAAAACAACATAACTCTGTTAATATAACTTTGAAATATAATTATGTTCGGCTGAAAGAACAAAGCCATATACACCCAGGATGGCTTAAGGGAATTTAAAGGATAATTTTAATTTTTGGATGAACTATTCCTTTAAAAGAAATTCCAATAAATTCTTATTCTAGTCATTATGGAGAATGTGCACTATGATTTGATTATTACTATCAAAAGGTGCTTTCAGCTTGCCAAGGAATTGCCAATGCCCTCAAAAGTCATTGTCCCAATCTTGTGGCTAATGTAAATCTGTGGAAATATTATATCTTGAGTTTGTAGAATCTCAAGTGGGCATATAATTCACACTGCCAATTAAACAATGATTTGTTACTGGATAAGCCCCAAAACTACTGGGTTGGGAACATGAAATTCTTAGAAGACTTTTTTATGAAAAAACATAGAGTTCAGAGTCGATTTCAGTTCTCATTTTAATGGCTCTGAATAATAAGACCAGGTACAGAGTTTCTATATTACACTGCCACCTACTTCTGAGTCATGCCCACATACCGTAAACACACGCACACACACAAAGGTACTGTATGGACCACAGATAAAGCACATTGTCTTTATATAGCATTATATATTTACAATTGAGAGGAAACTTTCATCAGCTAAACACCAATTTTAGTCTCAATATCTAGATTGGGTTTTACATTTTAACACATTTGTATCTTAAATGTATATATGGGTGTTTTTGTGTACCTTTTGGTGCCGTTTTCATTCATGGTAAATGAGGTTTTAAATGTGATGAATACTTTTATTACATATAAAATGTTCTTTAAAGATAATCGTGGATGATGTGTAAGGACTCTTGAAGAGGTACTGCTTAAAAAAAAAAAATTCCCCTGCACATTTACCACAGAAACCTTCAATGCACACCATATACATCAGTGTCTTTATGGCTTTACTGTGTAAACGTCTGTGAAAAGACTGTTCTGTATCAAACCGAGAAAAAAGGGGCATGTCAACCTCATGATTTATTTCGTATAGTTTAATTTGCATGAGCATAATTGTGAAAAAGCCCTGTGGAAAACTGGGATCCAAAACACAATCGAAGCAACATTTACAAAGCATTTTGTGCACAAGGTACAAATCCTTTGATCCATCATGAAATAATAATGCTTGCCTTCTGTGTTTATAAATAGCATTTCTGAGCTGTAGATCATTGTTTTATGTTTAAAGTGCAGCTGTCTGCAATAGGACAGCGAGGCACTGTACAAAGCTGTTTTGCTGCCCCCTGCTGTTGAAATTGTGAAGAAAACAAGTGCACAGGGTATAGTTCTTGTTTATAGAAGCCTTATTTATTGCCTACCTGTCAAATCTCTGTTTAACAGAAAGCTTGTAATAATTAAATAATCAGCTATGAGTATAACTCCAGTATTACTTTGAATAGACACACCCTTAACTGTCTTACTTTAAGCAACATTAAATGAACATTGTAAACTGCCATCATCTGTCAACAACAGAAACTATTTAAATAAGCTTTTTGATATTTTTGTAAAAATGTCATTTTACAGTTTTATTTATAGTAAACGAAATAAATAGGGATCCACAACATTATGTCCTTGATGAGTTTCTTCTTGCAGTAAATATGTCAAGAACCTTTTTTTATTGTACTGATGATAACAATGCTGTTTATAAAAGCATGTGTTCAAAATATCTGTGTTGGAATTTCCTCTTTCTGTGCTTTAAGACAAATTGAGTATAAAGGTGTGTAGATTATTGCAAAACTATGAATTGATAAATTAATTTGTGTTTTAATACATTTATGTAATGTGGTTCATATAAAACATTATATAAAAGCTTTTCTCTATCCATTACCAATAAGAATGAAAAAAACAAGCTTATTTTTCAATGTCTAGTTTTATAAAATAGTCAAGATGTTATCGAAACAGACATCTCACTGCAATTGTGAATTATTATTTTGGAGGAATTGAAAGGTGAAGCCAAACATAAGCCTGCAGTTGACCGTATGCAGCAAACCATCACAATAAACGCTAATCACAAAATCCCTGACTGTGCTAGACTCATCTGTACACAGACAGCATCATAGTGAGATGTTTTTAAAGCAGCTGAAAATGGCATTGTCAGGTTTACGTCAACATCCCCTTTAACAAGCAGCCCTGATTCTGTTACAGCATGTTTTCTTTTTTGCCTAAAGTTTCAGTAAGGCCACCAAACTGTCAGCATGTTGGATTCAGTCCTGCAAACAACTGACAAGCAATTGGCACCCATAAACATCTGTTTCAGCTGCCAATCACTTCAAACATATATGCATACATGTCAGTTATTTTCTTATTGTGTCACTTTTTCCTCATTCCATCTGTTTATTATAATAAATGCACATAGAACCAAAGGACCTCACTGATTGGATGGGGCCTTCCAAAGCGCTGAACGTATTGGACGTCTCCCTCATTTGACACACAGCTGAGGTCATGAAGTCCTGTATTTATCAGCCAATGAGTTAATGCGTCAAAAAAAGCACTGATAGCAGCTTAAAAAATGGTGTGAAAACCCTTCTACACGGCGTGAAAGACACAAAGACAAAACGTTTAGTGGAGCAGACACTTTGTGATATGATTTTTCAAACATAGAAAAACTTCAGTTCAAGACATCAGTCAAATGTTTCAAACTTACAATTTTAGCAGCCCATGACCTTCTGACCCCACTCACATATTACAAACATACATTAATATCATATAACTTCAAATCTGAATATGAACCAAAAGCAGATCAGTGTGTCATTTCGTAATCATTTAAATATTTCAGCTAGTATGGAAAAAATGCATTCTGCATTCGAATTCTGCAAACGACAAAAATGACATGAGACTGGTTTAGATGCTTTAGATCTGGTTGTAAGCAGTCAGGTATTTTGTATCAACATCTGATAGGTTTGCACCTTTTCGAACCACCTACAGTGGTGCTAACAATCAACAATCTATGAATAAATTAAAAAAGCGAAGTGTAAAACAAATGTCCTGTTTCACTTTCACACCTAAGATACAGCAAGCTGATCTTTATCAATAAGATATTTATATGTAGTTGTGAACCAAAAACTTTTCATTGTAGGAACGACAATAATTTCTTTTGGAATTACTGAATCATCTTGTTACTCATACAGCATGTTTGACACAATCTAAAATGGTCACATTCATGCATCAATTTTACACTTTTGCAGTGATGTCATTGCACAAGGTGTTGTGTGGGCGGTGACTCATAAAGAAATATGTTTGCTCGATTAATTTTGTTTGTAGTTTAAGAAACTTTCTTCTTCTTGTATGGCCCTTTAAGCAACTGGTGTAGTATATTAGTGTAGTATTAGTAAATAAGTGCATTTTTTATTAATTATTAATAATTTTTATTATTTTTATTAAACAGATGAAAGCAAACTAAATTGCGATCTGTTTGCCTGAACTGCCCAGCTGGTCCAGACACAACACAACTACATGTTCAACTTTATGCAGCGTTGCTCAGACCGGTCAGTGTCTAAACTGAAGCACTGACGTCAGTGCTGGTTAGAAAAGCTCTGACATCACGTCACAGTGAGGTACAGCATTAAATTATGACATTTCCTGCAGACTGCTGGACGAGCATATGCTATTTCACTACCCTCCCTATGTTTTATTTCATTTATTTATTTCACTACCCTATGTTTTATTCTGACTCCTTCAGTTCAGCTTTATAGCAGTAAAAATATATTTTCATGTAAACGTAAGAATAGGTTAATTATTTTCTATTATTAATTTATTACCAAAGACTTAATGAAAGTCTCACGTAATTTGCTATGACTGTTGTGGGTTAAATGCACCTTTTAAATCAACCAATGGCGTGAGTTTGAGGGTGGGACTGTCTGTGTGTCAAACCAATGGCAGATAGAGAGGTGTTTTTAGCGATGCAATAGATTCACGAATGACGCATTTCACCTTAAAACATTAAAACATTAAAATATCTTTGCTATAATTGTTTAAGACGTTTGTTTTGCCTTTTAAAAAGTCTACATAAACTTTGTTTCCCATTGGTCAATAACAGAAAATAATAACACATTAAGCCTAAACAGTGTAATTTGCTGCTGTTAGGCCTACAATTAGTCTTGCAGTCTTGCAAGACTGAGTTAATTTGCACCAGAGGATGTGGTGTACGACTATAAAAGACGAACAAAATATACTTTTAACTTCCTATTTCTTCACTGTACTTCTCTCATCTTTCAGGTGGTGACAGAAAGTAAAAAAGAAGAATTGAGAGGGAAAGAAATTTTCTGATAAGCTACAGATCACAGAAAGCATGCAGTACTAACCCAGTGAGCGCTAATTCAGTTCTAAATAACAAAAGTCTAATTACAATGTTGGTCTATGAAGTAATACGTAGTGACGCAAGATTACGTTGTAATCAGGCCTGTTATGCAAGTCACTAAATCACTCGCTTGCCTTCAGTGGTAGTTACTAATTGTTGCTTTCAGCCCCACGTTGTGCAGTGTGTTTGCGGCATATTCACGAGTGATCATGAGCGGTGACTCATTACTGCTGAGAAACCCCCCCACACCTTTCCCACCCCTAAAGCCCACCGAAACTCAGTTTTATAGCCCCCCCCTCACACTCACAAACCACAGCAGCCCATGTGGAGCTTTTCAGCCTGTGGCAAGCAGCAAAACTCGCACCTTTCGCATGCCCTTATACAACCGTATGAGGAAAAAACAACAGCACAATGGCGATAAAACAGATTCATGCTGTTTGTGAACATTAGGTCGCTGGTTAAACCAGTGGGGACTTGATGGTTGCATCTAACAGTGGTGTATGTTTTGTGATAAATGAAGCCCTTTAATGTTTGCTTGTGATTTATTGTTTAAAAAAATAAAACAAAAAAACAAATGTAAAAGATGAGGATTTCACAACTTTAATGCAACGTTACGGAATGTTTTATAAAATGCATGTCAATAAGCGTACAAAAGTAAAGCTGTCAACAAAATGATCTGATTACTGCTGGTAATTATTGCAAAAAATATGAGAAACGTATAATGAGAAAAGAACATTGAGAGTCATTGATCTAAAATAATTTGTAAGCAGTAAATCATATTCTGAATAACTGAATATGTAAATATGATTTTTTTGTCTTTAAAGTCTTAAAAATGTATGAAACAGGGTTAAAATGCAGGCATTCAGTTTCAGATATTAGCCTTGTTAGTGAGCATTTTAGCCAGTGCTTTGTCAACAATTATTGTTGTTTTTTACATGCAAAGATACAGGATACACACATCTATCAAAAATGTAACTTACTAAATGTAACATAAACATAATATAAGGAAATAAACAGTCTGTGGTTCTCTTCAGGCATCCTGCAAAATCTTGCATCTGTCTGTGTATAACACCATTTAATAATTTAAAGAAACTAAGACTGGAGAGACTTTAGATTTTGTCTATGACTCTTTAACAGCACAACAGATTTTGGAAAGCTGTCCAAACTGTGGGTTCGATTTCCAGGGAACACATGCACTGACAAAATGTATAACTTGAATTGATAACTTGTACTGTAAGTCACTTTAGATAAAACCTTCTGCCAAATACGTAAGTGTAAATATTGTGTTTAAAAAAATAAAGCAAAAGCTAACTGAATTGAGTTTACATCAAGTATACTTATACTTGCTCATATACTCATGTTTTACCAACAGTACATGTGTAGCTCAACTGGTAGTGCCATGCAACACCAAAGCCATGGGTTTGAATCTCAGAACAGACACATAGTGATAAATTGTACACAGGTTGCTTTGGATTATTTATGCCAAATGCATAAATAAAAAAATGTCCACCACATGGTCACATGTGATTCTGAAAGCTGTTCACTGTAATGAGAACTCAAAACTTTAAAATCTTTCATGCTGATGAATACAAAGGCTGATCAGCCATCAGTGTAATGCCATCAGCATTACAATTCATATCAATGGCACCTACTTGAGACTTAAAATGAGAACCAGATGGTGTAGTAACACCATCTACCAGCAGGGGCAAAGAGAGCCACGCTAACCAGCAAAACACTGGCTATGTTTGGAATAAAATACTAGCTTACATACTACATACTAAATGCATACATACAGAAAATTGTAAACATACTTTATACAGCAGAAAAAAGTAATATTGCATGTTAGTATGCTATTTATTCCAAACACTTACGAGATGTCACATGACACAGCCCGGACAAGACAAAATGGAAGACAGTCAAAATTACAAATATATTGTCTTCACCAGCACAACCAACGCATTCAAGAACACATACTACTCTCTGTAACAATGTGCACAATGTGTCTGGAGACTTTCTTTAAAACATTTTCTCTATGTACCTCCTTGGAAACTTGGAAAAGTGTGGTGAGTTTTTTTTAAAAAAATCTCTCAGTAACCTAAAAGAACCACGAACATTTTAATTTAACATGCATACACCTGACTGATAGATAACTAATTACCAAGATATTAGTTTCAACATCACGTGTGACATGAAACACCAAATTAATCAGTCAGATTGTGGTTTTTAATTGGATGTTAGGGTTCACGACATTCAGAAACGTTTCCTACATAGAGAAAAAACATCCCACCTTTCATTATTCAAATTTATGATGGAAATATTGACTAGTCAAAATAGTTTTGTAATATGTACCATATGTTTGACCTTTTGATCATAGAGATATCTGATCAAGACAACACAACAGTCAATCAGACTTCACAGATAAATAGTATGACTCATAACTTCTAAGTCATTGTACCTGTCAAACTATTTAGAAAACTATTCTTTCATATCCCATTTGTATATTGGCTATTTGTTTTGTTTTTTTATATTGAATTAAGCATAAACCACACTAAATTTTGTCAAAATTTGTCAAAGATGTGTCATTTGCTTTCAAGTAAATATGTCTTGTTTTAAGGATGTTATTTTTTCTGGAAAACAAGACAGAAATACTAAGCTTTTTTTTTGCATTTTTCAGTCTGATATATACACTGGGGTTGGGGATGCAGATTTAGCTCTGTTCTGGGTGCGATGTGTGTTTTGTGCCTTTAATCTTAGTTTATGAGGCAGCGCGCCGGTAGAATCAGCCGGCACCTGCTGTTCACCCTCCTCGTCGGACAGGATCCTCTGGTTCCCTGGTTGGAGAAGAGACTGTCCTGCCCAGGGGCCAGTTGTTGGAGCCAAATGCGGAGGAAACAGCAAAGGTGTGGTTGTAGAAGAGTGGAGGTTGGGAAGGTCTAAGAGGTATGGATAATTTCTTCGTGCAGCCATGGGGTGTGTGGGCAAGAATGCCGAACCAGGGTGAGAACCCAGACACGTGGGTGGTTGTTGGTTTCCAGACAGACTGGAAGATTCTCTCTCTTGTCTTCTACCCCAATAGAGGTCTTTGTCTGAGCAAGACAGAGGACCGAAAGGTTGTGGGGCCAATGTATGAAGTTGAGATAGGGCCCTCTGAGGTGAGGAATAGGTGGCCCCTGGACTCAGCAGACCGTACCGAAGCTTCAACGCCAACAGCTCTGCTCGTAGACGAGCGTTCTCCTCGCTCAGCGAAACCAACCTGGTCTCCAACACGTAGTCGTTGACCCTTCGTTTTTCACGTGAGCGCTTGGCCGCTTCATTGTTCTTGCGGCGTTTCTCCCAGTAGACCGCATCTTTCTTCTCCTCTGGGATAAATTCACGTTTACGACGCAAGCCCAAACCCCTAAGAGATATCTCCTCAGCTTCTCCCTCAGATTGCCACCTCTCTCGTGAAAAAGCAGACTCCATGTTCGTAAGCTTTGGCCAGGTGCAGAAATGTTTGGTTTTACACAACATGCACCTGTTTCTGTATGTGGTGTCTAGTTAGTCAGATGTTATACCCAAGGTTTCTTCTCAGTCATGATGTCACCAGATCCTTTACCTGCAATGACAGAGTAAGTTACAGTTATTTCCTTTGCAGCTGCATGGTTGGTCATTTTTGTCATGTTACACTAAAAAGACATTTTCAAGTGCCAGTTTGTAGCTCTTTCTCATAATTGTAATGAACCTCTCGAATGTTACCTGACAAAGACTCCATATCAACCCAAAACTTGACTGTTTCATAATTCACAGGTTGACTTCCTGTAATTTTCTGGTAATGAATATTAGGGGTGTGAAAAAGTAAACATAACAAGAATTCCCCTTTCTGTGGCTGACGTTGTTGAACATCACAGTTTTGATAGTCAGTTGAACAGCTTAACTTTTGTCTTGCCCATTATTTCCAGTTATAACATTGATGATTATTGAAGATAATAAGTTAATACCTTTATACAAATTAGCCCCCAACGAGGTTTAGAGTCAGTTGTAAGTCTCTGTTTATTAGCAGATGGTTCAACGAGGTTTGAGAAGTGTGGAGGAAACCAATGACCAAACCACATCAAAGCCTGACAATGGAGTGACTCTGAAGCTTTCTTCTGCATTGAATCAATGTTTGTGTGTTGGAGGTGTTTAATGGGTGTTTACCCTGGACACAAGTGTGACCACTGGGGTGATTCACACATGTTGGGAACCTTACGTCTTCCCACTCTGGGTTCCATAACCCCCACGCTGTCTGCTGGTCTGTCGTTTTGTGGGTTACCAGTGGAAGAATGATCGTCGAATGAGACAGAGAGATCTTGAGGGGAGTAGACTATGCTTCAGACTTCCTCTCTGATGTCATTAACAGTTGTAAGTGTCAGTGCAGAGAGAGAATACAATGTGTCAATTTGAGCTTCATTTCATGAGAAAAGGCCAGATAGAACACAACTCACTTCTGTTTGTTCCTGTGACTTAAATCAGCTCCTGTATAAGTTTCATAAAGAGCTTAAGCTCAGCTGCTGACCTGAATGATTATACAATGGCCCCAAAACAGACAGAGACCCTTTTGGAGACTTAAGTCACACCTAAGAATGTGACTTAATCTTCAATCCATTAGATAACACAATATGAAAATCCCAACTAACTAACTTCAGTTTTGAGGTTCTGAGGGCATTTTGTAGTGGATGCAAAAATTGTTCACCATCAAAGTGTCTGAGCAGAGTAACTGCATGTTTAGTTTGCTGTAGTACAATTTAAAGCTACAATCCATAACTTTTGCCTCTCTACTGCCTATCTCCGTTTAAAACATTAAATTGCAGGATACTTTACATACTTTTCATAACACGTTGAAGTCAAATTAAGCCAAACTGTTTCCTGGGAAATCGGACATGACAGATCAAATTGTAAATCATTATTATAAACTTATCGTTGTGAACAGAGGTAAGGTAAGGAGATTGTGTTGAACACCGATCTGTTTACTTCCTCAGTAACTAATTTTTGTTAATTTTAACCAGAAATGTTATGGATTGCAGCTTAACAATTCCTGTAACTGGTAGCTTTCTGTACATTTCTAGGAAATACATGGACTGATAAAATGTATCCTCATAAAGTGTATACATTTTAAATACAGGCGTATACCATATGCATTAGTAAATATGTGCATTTTGCAATTTGTTCATCTAATTCCAACTTACTGTGTTCCTTCTGCACCCTCACTGTGGTTTCTCTTTCTCTCTGTAAACTTGGAGAAAGGTTTCTGAGGAGAGTCTTTGTTTTTGAGCGGGCTAACCACATCCTATTCGTCTCTTTCTTTTACCTGTTCTGCCATTTTTGGGCTGGGAATCTGGTCTCAGAGCGTGACGCAGATGCTTACCACAATACAAAACAAAGAGACTGTTAGGCCAAGCCGCGAGCCAGCGAAACACCGCGTTTGATGAACACCGCGCGAGCACGGTCATAGTGAGAAGGAGTAAACTGTGGATGCTCGCTCAAACCACAGCTATGAGACAGAGCCTGCAGTGTGTTGTGCATGTGTGTTCTTGTGCAGGCATGGTAATTAATCCTAGCTATAATGTAAAAAACTGTAGTTTGTTGGGTTAAAACAATGATAACCTATATTTAGATTAGCATCTTAAAGAAAATGCTGGACAGCAACAGATTAGGTTTAAGGCTTTGGGTTTGCGTAAATGAAATGTAAATGAGATGCCCAGTATGCCCCAGTAAGGAAACAGAAATTTATTATGCAAATATTACAGTGATGTCACCACTGCCAATTAAATTAGACTCCTAACTACTAACTGTGTGGTGCTGTAGGCAGATTATTTTTTATCTATTATTTATTCACTTAGTTAGCCCATTTACTCCACCTGCATATTGGCTAACTTGGCCAACCAAGTCGCAGACACGCTCCCACATGGGTAATAGAACTAAGAGTCAATAATAGGTCAAAAATAAGAAATGAAACTATTAAAATAGCTTTAAGAAACGAATGAAAATGGCATTTTTAAACATGAAACTAAGTTGCATTGCTCTGTTATTAGGCTGGTCTCATTGCTGCGTTTTACACTAGGAACTGAGGGGAGTCAGAACAAGTATAATTTAGGCTTTTATGCAGAATTTTGCGCAGGCCCAGAACGCCCTTAGTATTAAACATCAGTAACACTTTAGTATGTAACACATTAACTACGTTAACATTAACTACAACTTTTGCTTCACTAAACCCCTCATTCACGGCTTATAAGGGAAGGAGAACTTAGTAAGGGAGTTGTTGTTATGTTTAACTGTAGGTATGAGGTATGATTAAGGGATTTATAATATGGTCATGCAGAACAAGTCACTAATATGTGCTTTTTAAGTACTAATAAACAGCCAATATGCAAGCTCATAGACCACTTGTTTAAAGTGTGAATTGGTCTTCATATGAAAGTGTTACCTAAGCATCACATCACCACACACTGGTCCCCGACAGTTTATTTCTTTCCCATGGGTAAATGGAATTGTTACACCTACCCCAGTGTTAGGTTGTAAACAGGCTTTTTTTTATTGTGTGGGTCATACTAACCACACTAACATGTCGTTCTACTCCTAGACTAACCTGACTCTTTTTATCGGTCAGACCTACACAGAGATGTGTAAAAACAGGCTAGAACAAACCTTTAGGTGACAAGTTGTTAAAGAAGTGGTGGGTTATTGGTGGTGCAATTTGAACAAGTTTGTTGTGGTGTTGCTCACATGAGCTGCTCCATTCGACACAAAGCACGTTACAGCTCGTGTTTCAGACATTTCATGTCTGTTTTTGGCATTGTAGTTGTTACCATGTGTCGTCCAAGACAGGCGTTAATGATTTTTATAGTTAGTAATATTACACGCTGTTTGTTTTCAACCAATGACTGTAAACCAACGTGTTTTACATAAGTTGCGGACAGCGTCTTGCAGGCAGTTTCGAAGCGCTTCCTCTCGGGACATGCAACTTTGAAACAACAGTAATGTGAATGTGCTTTGTTTAATTTTGTTGAAGTTTTGTTGCCTGACAGTCAGTTAAGGCAGCCATGAGCTCGAAACATTTACATACCAACAGGTTGGGTGGTGGGATTGGTGACACTTGCTGTGTTGCTAAATATACCCTCTGCTACTGTGTCGCTGTACCACAATCATACATTGAATTGTTTACACGCACAGAGTATCATTAGTGGCTAGTCTAATGTGTTTCCTCTTCCTGTGTTGAGTATGCAATGATTAGAACCAAAAAAACCTCATGACCCATTTGAAATATAATGTGTTGCAGCTTAATGCATATGAATGTGAGACACTATACTCATTTCTGTAGTTTATGATTAATGATGTACAGTAGACCCAAAATGTGTATGAAAACACAAGCCAAAGTTCTAAATGTGAGAATCCCAGCTAACAGGGAACATTCTCGTAACATTGGCTAATGTTCTCTAAAAGTTTCTTTTAAAGTTACTAAAACATTCTTGCAGTAACATTTTTACCGGTATATATAATTTTAAAAATGTTATTCTTAAGTAGTGAGAAAACACAATTGCTGAAATGTTCTTTTAACCAAGCAATAATGTTACTATGTTGTCTAAAAAACTATGTTTTGAACATTCCTAGTTCAAAATAACATTTTTTAATGTTTTTGTCACTTAATGGAAATGTTAGGGAAACTGTAACTTCTCACAGTGTTTGAATGGTTAAACAACTGATTTACTGGACTCGTCTTCACCTGGACAGTTTCTGGTTGTTAAACTGTACTGGAATAGTCCAGAAGCCTGAACCTGAAAATTACACCTGAGATCATTTTGCTAGGATGCCAGTGTGAACCTGAGGGGAAATCACCATGACACCATCATATGATATAACCTTACAATAGGTCAAGTTAAGAAAAGTTGTTGCCTAAATAACAATAATACATAGTTTCAGAAAAGGTCAAGTGTCATTTGCTTGCAGATGGCACTTGGTGATATTTTCTCATCAAATGCAGTGAAATTAATTTCTATGTGTAACCTAACTGTCCGCTCTATATGTATGTGTACACATCCATTATATATGAATAGATGAAGACCCAGCTAACAAATTTAGGTTATAAGAATGTTTATGTAACATTTTCATTAAATAAAAAAACATTGTTTTGAAAGTTTTAAGAAAGTTCAAAATGTCGCATTATTGCTTGGTTACAAGAACATTATTCAAACATTTTTAATTCTGTAACGTTTTTGAAATGTTCCACTAACTATTTACGAATAACATTTTTGAAATATAACTTGTAAAATGTTCTACTAACGTTACCGCAAGAACGTTTTGATAATGTTGAGAGAACATTTTGAAAAGTTAGCCAGCGTTCTGAGACTGTTCCCTGTTGGGAAAGTTTTATATATATGGTAATGATGTACGCTTAGTAGTTGGACTTAGGCCGCATGGCCTCCTGAGATTTAAACCATGCACCTGTTGCCTACTAGAGCTCTTACTTTAGCTGGTGCTTTTTAGTAACAAACTCTCAAACTTCTCCTTTTTCACCACCTATTTATTTCTCTTTCCTCTAACCACCTGCCTTTCTGTACATCTTTATTTCCGGGCTTATGGTTTTGTTTTTTCCTTAGTTGTTATACTGTATGCTTTTAATGTCTGTCTGGAAAATAACGTCTGCTTGCAAAAAAAGTGTAAAGCTGGACCTCAAATACAGATGTTTGAAGAGTTATTTCAGATCATTTATTTTGCATATATTGATATACTGTATGGTGGAGTCTACTAAGACCATATTGAAAATCACGGATTCAAAATTTAGTTCACACTTAGAGTAAGCGTTCTAATTGCAAGTAAGCTAATTTGTGACATCGGCCATGTTAACATCTTTGTACAAAAGGTCAGGTTTCTTGGCTTCCGTCGAAGCACACAAGAAGTTCTTTGGAACGTTCTCAGATCATGCTGAGAGAACATGGATCATCAGGTTTTGCACAAAATTGTGGAGTCCATGCGAACTCAAGCGCATGCTGTCAATAAAGCAAAGGAGGGACATCCGAAATACTAAAAGATTTAAATGCAAAATAAGCATTTAGTGTTATGAGGTTTGGATCCCAATGTATGTTGGGGTTGGAATGGCAAAAAAAAGTCTTTATCATGATAAGCACATAGAATGAAGCTGCATGGTAACAACTCTGTAGTTTTGAACGAGCCACAGTTACATCAGATATGCCACATGTGACTTAGATTCGAATATTTTGCAGCAATTATAAAACGTTCCCTTTTGGTCATTTTAGATTGACAATTTTAGATTTTGATGTTTTTGATATTTGGTGCAGCATTGAGAACATCTCTTAAAACTACCCAGGATGTCATGAAAACATTATGCACATTAATAAATGTCAATTATATATGATTTAAATATATAAAATCATATATATGATTTTAAAAAATCACATTTTCTAAAGGTTCTTGTACATTATGATATGTTAAAATACAGTAACTGTTACATTATTTGATATAACATGAAATGACCATTTCGTCATACCTCTTATATTCCAATATTTGAGAGATTGTACACATATATATATTTATTTATATGTACAATGCATATATATTTAATATGTATACATATTACATATATATACGCATTGTACATATATATATATATATATATATACACACACACATATCTATATGTAATTTTCTACCTAAGTATCATTTTAACCTCATAGTTAATGTTGGATGGATTCAGACTGTACGTTTATCGACTTATGTAATATATGCCTCCCACCCTGAAGCTGCAGTATCCAGTGACTGAAAAGTTTCAAATAAACCAAAGAGTCTGAAATGAGTTTTACTTATCTGTAGTTATGTGCGTTAGCAACCAAGTACATTAAAAATGAAACATTGTTACCCTAAGCTATAAAAGTCTGCTTATCTGACGCGTCTTATCATGTAGTTCTCATTTTAAAACTGTACTGTTAGCTCAAAATGACATTCATTCATTTTCGCTAAAATGCACTTTTAATATATTGGCAACAAGGCCAATATGCAATATGTTTCTTCTGTAAGCATAAAGTGTAAAATATGCAAGTCAATGCCATGTTTTGATGTTGGTGCTTAATGCCACAGTTGCACTTCAGTTTGTACGTAAAGCCAAAAGTTGTTTGTTTATACGTCATTATTACTTAATACTGTATAAACACTGATGAACATTCTATACAAATACCCGGTTTCTTACCTTCACAGTTTCTCACAGCTCATTAAGCCCCATTGGGTCACCCGGTGCTGACATCACCGAATGTTCATCATTACTGGAACCGTCGAATGTGTGACCCGAATACCTCACCTGCCGTGCAGTGTTGATTAAGAGCTCTCTTCTCTGTCTTGTGGCCTCTCTTTGGTGTAAAGTGTGATTAAAAGTCAGAGGCTGTCTGTTTATGAGATCTGTTCTGCCCACAAGCCCTTGTATGTGTTTGTTACTAACAGAGAGCAAAAAGCTCTGTGCTATGGCCCACATTCCCTTACATACGTGGGTGTGTGTGTGTGGGTGTGTGTGTAAGAGTGTGAGTGTGTGTCTGTCAGGGGGTGAATATGTGTTTTTGCGAATGAGGTGCAAAAAGGGGTTAAATATTACAATATGACTAGTTGCATTTGACAGACACTAAAGCACAATGCTTGTCCACCAAAAGTAAATGTTTAACTTTGTTCTGTACAGGTTCCTAGCGCCCCTCACCACCCACCCTAACATTCAAAATATTGGTAGATTCTTGTAGTTATTTATGCAGATTATTTAGTTATGTGAATATTTGGTCACATCCCCACTGGTTCCTGTTTATCACATAAGTAGTAATTAAACACGCTGTGATGTATCTTGCTCTTTTCTGGTGGCATTGATGCAATTGATGCATGCATGCATGCATGCATTTTAATGCAGGCCTGTTTTTCAACAGTTAAAACCACTACAAAGCTGTTGTCAGATGGCTTGTGTCAGGAGACTGGCAAAAGGGCCACGTTATCCAAGGATTTCCAGGGATATCGCGCCCCCTGCTGCTCACCTTTATTTTTGCACGCTCATCACAACTTAATTGTGATGTTAAAGGTACGTCGTTTATTTTTACCTTTTCACAGCTTTCGACATTCATAAACAAGTCTTCTCAGGCATTTATGAGATTTCATATAAAAGGCTTTTGGATGAATTATGATGCTGCTTTTTATAAATGGGTCCTTTTTTATATTGTTAATGACAGCAATGCGTTTGGAAGCGCCGGTGACTCTTGATTCAAGCACACCGTTCAATATTCTTCCCTGAAGGCGAGGAAGAAAAGACCAAAGAGCTCATGAGTTACAAAACAAGGATTAAAAAGGTAACTTGGGGCGAAAGAGAAGATGTTGAGGGAAGGATAGTGAGTCTTTTCTGCTCCACACTTTGGCGCAAGTTCATCCACACGCACATTCACAACAGAAGTGCGAACATGCGGTTTGTCGGGCGCATGAGTTCAATCAGATATCAGATAAATTTACCCCAGCCTGAAACCATTTGGTCTGCCTGATGGGAAGTCATCATTATTAAAGCTACTGTCTCATATTTAAAATAAGAAAACAACGCCTTTATTTTGGTAATACGCGATGCTTTAATGCGTTTAATAACACTGTTTTTATTTTTAAATGTTTTATCTTTTGCAGTAACATGCATTGGATTAATGATGATGCAAAGGAAGCGTTTTAAGTTACGCGATGTTATTTTCTGTGTGTGTGTGTGTGTGTTTTTGAGCACAAGTCATTTCTTATTCTTTATTATTATTTTCCTTCATTTGGTACATTGTGAAAAACATTTGTAGGTGAGTTGCCATTGATTTGCGTTAATGAATCAATAATGAATTAATCGTGGGACTGTGAGGGAAAAGTCTTGCAAGCTCCAAAAAGTAACAACGATTTATATGCAGTAAAAGTAAAATAATTTATTGGTTTTATTAGAGGTGGTCAAAAACCATATACAGTACATTTCATTACTAGCAAACAAGTTACATATTGTTCATGCAGTTTTTAAAAGGTCGATAAGTTTGCACTACATTAAGCCCGTAACCACAATAACTCGCTGCATCTAATACATCAAGCAGATGCTTATATTATATCAAGGCAGACGGCACGATTCAGTCACTTCAGAGTTCTCTGGGTTTCAGCTTCTTCGCAGCCACGAGATCTCAGCAGATATTGTATCATGCTAAACCTGCTGTTGAAGTTCAAGAGGGACATTGATCCATTGGACAATGACCAGCTGGGATGAAGGGGAGACGGGTGTACAGAAAGTGAGCTCCAGGGTAACATTTGGTTGTTGTGTTGGGTGGTGGGATGGTTTAATCCGGGAACCAACCAGTTTTGGGCCAGTTGGGAAGGAGCCGGTGAGGGGGACCGTAAAGACGCAGCTGCTCTCTGGGCTGGAAACAGTTGTGGGTTGCTTGGCGGGTCATTGCTCGAGGAGACCTGTGGGTTAGCAGATGGGTTCTGCTCAAATGAGTCAGCACTGGGCATAGACCGTTCTGATAGCTTGTCATTTGATTGGCTAACCTGTGAAGGACCATTGCCTTGTTTAATGGGCATACTTGAGGGGGAGATGAACTGAGAGGAGCTTCTGGGTGGACCAGAGGAGGTTCCATTCTGAGGCCAACAGTGGAACATCTCAGGTCCTTCTGCTGAAAGGGAGGCAGTCATACCAGCCAAGCCCCACAGGGAAGGCTTGAAATGGGATGAAACGGGAATATTGAGGGGCATCATTGGATGATTGACATCCAGACCTCGTCCAATCCCTGTGTGATACTGCAGGCTCAACAACTCAGCTCTGAGCTGAGTGTTCTCCTCGCTCAGTGCCAGGAGCTGACTTTCCAGCATGAAATCATTCAGTCGCCGCTTCTCTCTGGAGCGTTTGGCCGCTTCATTGTTCTTTCTCCGTTTGACCCAATAGGACGCGTCTTTTTTCTCAGCCGGGGTCATCTCACGTTTGCGACGTCTGCTGGGCACGAGCGGGTTGCGGTATGACTGCAGGTGAAACAGTCGCCGGGCCAACAAAGACGAGCCTGTGAGTGGCAGAATACTTCTTAGATTTGATGATTCATCTTTGCTGGCTGGGATCTCGCCCGTGGAGGACGGAAAACAGACTTCTGATAAATGTTCACCACCTCCCATGTTGGTCATTGTTCTGGACAGATAAAGAATTTAATGATCAGTACAGCCAAGCTACTGATCAAAACATTCCTAGCAGAGGAAGGTATAGTTTAGAGAAAGCCGTATTTACATTTTGAGATACATTAGGAAACTGTTTTGCATTTTTATACAAGACAGTATGAAATGCAATACATTAAGAGTTATTATGTACTCTTCATCACCTAATACTGTACATACTGTTATTTCCTGTGAGATGCACACAACAGAAATAAATGTGAGAAGTTTGTGTGCTGTATGCAACATGTTTAAACTTTTGTATGTCTTATGATAATTAAGATGCATGCTTATTGTAGGTTTGTTTAATAAAGTCTCACGTTCTGCAGATCATTTCCTGTAAAAGGATAATTCTGTCGTTAACTATCCGCCCTTGTTGTTTGAAACTCATATATTTTTTATTTAATATCATATATTGTTTTCCAAACTGTGTCAATCTTGGCCAAAACAATGATTTGATGTTACATTACTTTGTTGTTACTTTTTTATTTTTACTCTTTAAATTTAAATGAAAAGCCTATTACAGCCTTTCTAATGGCATGTTTCATTGTGACAACATGCCTCAATAGTGGGACCAAAAGTTATCATGGAATAAATAGACTTACAATACAGGAAGAGCTTAGTCTTCACACGTAAGCACTAAATCTAGAATTCTGTGTAACATTTTGAGGGCCTTCAAATGTAAATGAGCCTCAGGACAACAGGTTTTGTGAATCATTTAATAAGAGCTTATTAGAATGCTATACATTAAAATGTGTTCGAGAAATGTATATATTGGTGTTTGAAGATGGTGAATATTTTTAAACCGCCTCTGCAGTTTACGAGAATCCAGAATGTGCACATTAATTTAAACTAATAAAATGATTGCATTACGCTTTTGTGCCAATATGTACAAATTTTGTATGAATAATATTTACGAAGCAAGATATATATTGCAAGATAAACTGTGATATTTAAAAGTATATGTAATATGCACATAGAAGAAGAATTAATTTGAACAAGTAATCTATTTTAAAAGTACTTTACTGTTGTAAAAAAGAGTCACTTACCCACAAGAATGATGCTCACTGCAATTGTATTAAAGGACGCAGCTCAAAAGCAAAACTCTTTGGTTGTGAAAATGCAAAGACTTAGACCTGCAAGCCAATGAAAGCCAAGATGGCACATGATAATGCACATGTGATTTGAGCACACACATGCCTATTGCATGAAAGGAGTAGGTGAGGACCACATCTTCCTTCCTCAGATATGGAGGCGGAGTCTTGCAAACAACTATCTTAAACAAGTGGTTTGAGTTATGACTCACTGTTTTGCTTGTTATACTTATACAGAAAAAGAATAAAAGATTTTTTCTCCGGCACATTTAATACTGATATTCAGCAGTTGAATGTTTTTACATTTTTGTTTACTATGTTGACTTTTGATCACGAATTGAATTGTTTATTAGGAATACAGAAATATTTAATCACAGCTTGAACCAGAGAACCAGTGTGTATGTTTTTAAACACAGCGTAGCGACCTAATGAACTAGTTTGTTGTTTTTTAATGAACAATGCAAAACTCTGGTTGTAATTCACTATTACATAGCTGCCTCGGTTGTTCACATGGGGTGGTGAACAACCAAATGCGGTTGGTTTTTATGTAAAATGTAGTTTGAATTGTGGCTTAAAAGATCAGAATGACACATCATGACATAAATAAGACGTGTTTACAGGGCTTACGTTTGACACCTGGGACTGTCCTTCCAAATTTCTAGAGAAAATTGTTTTCAAAATCAAGATTATGACTAAATCTGTACCTGTATGAGACATTGCTGGTTTGTGCCACAACAGTAAACCTTCTTATCAACGCCACAAATCACCTTCAAAACCACTTATAGGTTAATTCTGCACAGAGCACACTGTAAAAATATCATAAAATCTCTAATACAGCAGATATTTTTCTCATGAAAAATTGCATTTTGTCTTTGCTTCAGTTATGAGAATGCGTTAGTAATTCTTTGCATCACTTGTGGTTACAAGACAGTGGTTTGAAGAATAAGCCACACTTGACATTTGAGTACAGTTTGAGCATCACCAACATTTGGTGTCTTACAGACGATCTGCTACAGAAAATGGGACACACATGTGTAGGTACATCACAGGAAGTTGTTGTGGTGTCCTGGGGGTGTCCATGGGTTTGATGAAATTCCTGGGCCCGGGGCAGCAGTGGTTGCAAAAGGTGGGGGTTGGGTGATATACCTGTTGGTGTTTGCTATTGACTCATTGAATAGGTTTTGGATGTCTCTGTGATTTCTTATACCTGGTGAGTCATAATGCCACCTCAAAGCTCCACAGAACTTAAGTGTTGTTGACGCGGGACATAACCTAGTGTTCAAATGTACTGTTGTGTTTACCGCAAGCAAACCCTCTCCCACACACATCAGCAGTTAAAAAATTCTATTATTGTTTTGTCACCATATACAGTTTTTCTTACCGTGGAATATAAAAGGCAAAAGGATAGTTTATTTTACCTCAATAACAGGACAGTGATTTGAACACACTGTATATCCTCAGCTTTCATTCCAAAAAATTAATAAGGGGCTGCTCTTCATAAAGTCTATAGTCTGGTAAGCGCAGTTAACAGTTCGTCATTAGGTCAGTGAGAACTCGATTACGGTTTGATTTGTTCACAAATCAAACCGATCAGTTGAGTTGAACTCAATGATTCAGTGAGTCAGCTGTCAAGTTCAGTTAACTCAGGCAAAAATATTAGCTAATAATGGCTTTAATTTCAGTCCGCCCATCAAACAAATCTAGCATATAGCTTTATAAGGCTAGAGATATTCTTGTTACGATGGAGGCTCCCACACTGCTTTTCCCCGATCCATCAGAGAGAGCCGTTACCTGAATACTAAACCATCACCAAACTACATTTCCCATAATGCCCCATGCCCTGGAATTGATTACTTCCTGCTTCACCTGTAGCCAATTATCCTGTGTATATAACCCCTGACTTTGTTTAACTCATGGTCTTGTTTTGCTCTGGCTGACATTTCTAAGTGGTTTTTCATCATATCTGCTGATCACCTGTGTTTGACTTGGATTATATATCTCATTGTTGGATTGTTTGCTGCCTGCCTATTTGTGGATTGTACCCTGGATTTATGATTGTTTGCGTCCTGCCTCAACTCCTTGTCTGTTTGCCATTTTGCCTTTGGCCTATCCTATTACAACCCTGTTTACTGGTTTTGACCCCTGCTTGTATGACCTTGAATAAAACGCTGCGAATGGATCATCATGTGTCACACTCTTCGTTGCAATATTTTCATGGTGCCTTGTTGTTGATACTTTAGCATAGATATCCTATCGTTGTAGAATTTCTATTTCATGAACGTAAATGAAATAACATACAGGTTTAGAACGGGTTTACATGAAGGTGAGTAACTAATTTTTGAAACGGATCTAAAAATATTTAAAAATACAGTGTTCTCAGGCTTGGCCATCATGTGCAAACAAAGTGTGTGTGAATTAGGAAGCCTCACCACAACGCAAGATGAGATTCAGACTGAAGCCTCTCACCTTTGTCTACAGTTCAGCTGCTCAGGTTCTCTGTACAGTAACTCCAATCAGCCCCTGTGCTCTTTCTAAAGCGATTTCAAACCACTTCCTGTCTCTGAGTTGTCACTGTTTTCTCCTTTCAACGACCTCATTTTGACTAGCCCCTCTCCCGTTTTTGGCTGTCGTTCATCGGAACAGAAACTAAAAGAGCAATTACATGGCAGTAAACTGGGCATACCCCAGAAACTTCTCTCCCCACCTACTCACTTCCCAGAAAACAAATGTTTTTTTGCCCCATTAATCTGCAGATATGTTCTTATGATTAACAGGTGTTGTTTGTAAATGTTAGTTTCTGGTGTGCTGGGTTTATGCATGTGTGAGGCATTGGGGTAAATCGTATCCATCAAGAATGACGAACAGCAGAATACAGTCAAAGACCCAGACAAGATTATGAAGTGTTAGGTCTATGAAGTATGAAGTTTATTTAACCCGAATCTGATACAGGGTTCCGATTCTACAAGAAAAACACCCATTCTGTTGAACCTGAAATTAATTTTATCATCTCTCAGCTTTTAAGCATTCAAATAATTTTTTTGTGACCCATATTTGGTGGCATGCCTTGTGTGAGACTTTTAAAAAATGTGTAAAGTTTGAAAAAAGGCAGCTTTACCAACATGTTAGTTCTAATTACTGTTGACCTTTGACCTCCAGGTCAAGGCCTGTTTCTCTTTATTTACCTAGGCACCCCCCCACCCCCCAAATGTGAATCTCAAAAATGTGAATGTGACTGACGCAACGCTTTTGAAAATTAATTTTGCTTTTTAACAAGGTCACATTATAACAAATTTGTTTCAGGTTTTTGACATGTACGCAGACAGTACATGTCAAAAAACAAATGTTATGTTTTAAACAACATAGCATAGCAGATTTCTGCTATGCTATGCATTTCTATTGATTAATATGCAGTATGTTAGACAAATATGACCTTTAAACCACTGTACTTACACAGCCATATACTGTAGCAAATATCAAGTACAATACTGCTCTTGGCTTTAATGGTTTCCGCCAAGGTCACGTATGGTACATACATGTATTTTTAATATAGAATCTGCGTTTTGACTGTACATGTAAGAAATATCTCAGCCTTTGTTGTGATTATTTAAAGCCATTGCTTTCAGATCACAATCACAACACATCGCAACATCATGGACATTGAAAAACCCCTTTGCAGGCCTCCAAAAGCACCTGTGCAACCCTGAGAGCGAGACACGAATGCTTTGTGCGGTTTTATGCACATGGGGCAACAGTTAAACGACAGTGGAGCATTGCTAATGGCAACCTGGTCAACTGGTCACAATGGTGCTGCAGGTCTGGTCTCCTCTCATCTCAAAAACCACCCTGCTTCTGAGAGAGGCCATGTGTGAAAAGAGATGAGCTTGATAGGACTTGAGACGTGTTATCTCATACACACACGCATGCAGTCTTCACTCCCACACGCCTTCAGCGCTGCCCACCGAGCTTTGATAATGTCACGCGGAGGGGCCTCCACGAGGGGCACCAATTGATTTGAGATGTAAAGGGTCACTGTGGGGAATGTGGAAGGTGAGCAGACCGAGAATCATGTATGGTCTTATCGTATGGTCTTTGCACCTGGTGGATGGATATTAAGCTGCAGTGCCCTGGGATGGCCACTAGATGGAGTGCTGCGAAGAAAGAACATGGAGTTCATTCCAATAATCCCTCAAAATGAATCTTAGGTTTTGATATCTATACTTTAAAAGCAAACTGGCCACCAGTCTTTGCTTTGCAGTGCACTATCTTTTTGTATGTTTGCACTATATACAGACTAATGGGCTCTGAGGTCTTGTCATTTTCACACCCAATGCAGAGGCAGGCCTGAGGCAGTTTTAGCACCAGTAAACATCCTGGCATAGGTTAGATTGTTGTGGCATTTATCTGGTGCATATAGTTATTTCTCTTTCCACTGAGAAAAAGAAGAAGTGAAAACAAGGCTGCAACAACAATAACAACAACTACAAGAAAAGTTTCATGAAACAACAAAACATTTTGTTGTTTCTTTTTGTTGTTTCAATAACTTTTTATTGAACTTTTTGGCCTACCTAAATGAACGAAACCTTGATGATGTATTTGATGATGCTGTTAGAAATATAGTGACACTAAATGTATATGAATATATGAGAATCAGTGAAAGTAACTGTGGGTTTGGTATAAAAAGTATCCACTGTTATCAGCGACATGATGTCTGAACCAATTGTGAACCATTATCTATTAGTTAAAACAATAAATTAAAGGGTACAACTGTGATTAAGTTGTATATTAAACTGTGATTAATATATATATATATATATATATATATATATATATATATATATATATATATATATATATATACATACCACACACACACACATTTAAGATTATTATTCCTAATTATGTTTTTAAACTTGGGTTTTTGACTGTCCATGCATGTGATATTCATGTGAAATTGTCTCTAATTATATATTAAAATACCTGAAAGCCAGATTTATCAAGGTGAAGGTGTCAGAAGAAAAACCAAAAATTGCTTTCACGTGTGATGTGAGGGGTTGCAATATAGACACAATAAAGTACATGCGACCTCTCCTCTGTAGAGACACCAGAGACATTAGGTCACATCATCTCTGAGCTATTTTTCTGTAGTTGTGGTTTAAAGAACTTAAAAGATACCTAATCAGACAACTCACTCAGTATAAATCAGTCATTCTTATTATAGAAGAAATCAGAATCAGTGTTTAAAACAACAACCAAATGAATTCTAGTAAAATTCTCTGTTTCAGCAACACAGAATCAAGGGACTATATAAGCTGTTGCATCTTAAGCAACACTTCAAAGAGTAACATGCAACAGCAAAGACTCACTCTACCTCAGAAGTCTGACCTGCTCCATTTAAAAGACCTGCTCAAGAGGAGAAGACAATGAGACGCCCTTCTAACTTGCAACAACTGTTTTTACATCTTCCTGCACTTTTATAGAGGTTCTCAAACTTAACTAATGCATTTCTGCCACCTGCTGAGATGTAGAGTGTACATGTGTGCACGTCTATATATAAATATATATATTTAGATTTATGCATTTGGCAGATGCTTTTATCCAAAGCGACTTAAATTGCTTTTACAGTATGCAATTTATAAGTACATGTGTTTGTTCCCCTGGGAATCGAAGATAGATAGATAGATAGATAGATAGATAGATAGATAGATAGATAGACAGACAGACAGACAGACAGACAGACAGACAGACAGACAGACAGACAGACAGATAGATTGTGACAGATTGTGTGTGATTTCACCACACACAACAATAATGTCAAATTTCAATCAAGTCCATATGAATCATCTGTGCATTGCCTGGTTAGAAGATATATGCTTGTGTATGCAGATGTGTTGTGTCTATGAGTTTCAGATTCTTGTGCTGTGCGTACCTTTAATTGCAACCTTGCTCTGGTCTACCACAACCCTTCCACTGCCTTTTGGTCTGATTGTGAGTGGCTTTAAAGATCTGGCCACTGTGGTGGGTGGATTTGAAGAACGTTGGATCTGTCACGCTCCAATGCTTTCACAAACGCTGATGGCGTGAGACCAGGGGTATTGTTTTTGGTCATAATTTCCATCTATTGTATCTACATTTACATTTTATGAGGAGAACTACATAGAACACATCCTTGTCTGAATTTAGATGTTCTTTAGATAAGCTTTAGTAAATCTACAAATTCTATGATAGTGGCACATATTGGTATGTCGGTCTGTGTGGTGTGGAAGGATCTTGATCTAGTGGAAACTCTGACTCCAGAGTACAGACAAACATGTCATTTTGTATTTACTTATTCCTGTATTCATTTACTTAAGTTCTATTTTACTTTTTATTTCCGTTTTCTATTACTTTTATTATTCATTTAATGTTGTTTAATCTTATGTTGGGTTTGTATTGTCTTCACAGGTAGACATAAGGGAATGGTCTCCATCTCAAGGTTTTCAAGAGTGTCCTGGGACAATGTTGTGAAACAGTAATCTTCCACTGTCTTTTATATAATAACACAGACTGAACTTGTGCTGGTCAGATGAAGTCAGACCGAGCCTTGAGAATGCAACTAAGATTATTCAATAAACTCTGCTCATTTTATTCCATCATCACTTCATCTCCTGCCTGCTGTTTTCCCTCTCCTCATGGTTGAGCAGAAGTATAAAATCAAAACAGAGTTGACTACCTTTGAGTAACAAAATCATTCTCTGACGGATGAGAGTCTAGTGAAACCAAGTACAAGATCTAGTGAACTGGACCTGAACCATGGGCCTGTAGGATCGGCATACACAGCTAACAGGAAACGGTCTTAGAACATTGGATAATGCTCTCTAAGAATTCTCTGAGTTATTAATGAAGCGTTCTTGCAGTAGATGTTTTTTTTATGTTTTAATGTTGTATATCATATATATCAAAAAGTAGTTAGTAAAATGTTAGTAAAATGTTATAAAAACATTACAGAATTAAAAAATGTTTGAATAACATTCTTTAAACCAAGCAATAATGTTAATACAATGTCTAAAAAACTGGACATTTTGAACATTCCTAAAACTTTTAAAATAACTTTTTTAACATTTTTGTAACCTAGTGGAAATGTTAAGGAAATGTGCATGCAACCTAAAATTGTTAGCTGAGTGGTAGTTTGGATCTTCCTGTTATGTTAATCATTTTTGGTGATATTCCAGGCATGGTTAAACAGGATATATTTAGACTTTTGGATCTATCAGGAATCAGACGATGGAAAGCAGAGTTTGCTCTAGCGCAATTCAGGTTTCTTCTCAAGCTGTTGTTGGTTCATGGGCACTGGTCATACTACCGCATCTGCAGATTTCTGTGGTATTTCCTCTACAAAACCACAGCTTTTGTTCTGCTTCATGTCTGGTGCAGTTTGTACAATGGCTACAGCTTTTAGGTAGAGCAGCTAGGTTGTTCAATTCACTTTACACCCACCCACCCTGACTGCACATCAAAAACATCTGTAAGTATATTAAGACTGAGACGTGTTTGAGATCAGACGTGCCTCAATACAGTGAAGTCATTATGTTACAACAAACGTATCATGGTAAGACTTCTTAGTGTGAGGACTGAGTCAGTGTTCTAACATAATGTGGGTCTGTTAGGCAAATGTCATTGTTAAGATTGTGGACACAGAACCGTAATATTTAATGTAATAACCTGTACTTTTATTTAACAACATTGAGCCAATACATTTACCCAACTTTGTTCTAAATGTTATGTTTTATGCACACACACACACACACACACACACACACACACACACACACACACAACACACACACACACACACACACACACACATATATAAGCCATTCTCAGTATCTCAATTCAGAAAATAATTTCTGCCTTTTTAAAAATTGTTTAACACACAAAAGAATTGACCACATTTAATCATCAGTTGCTTTACCAATAAACTTCTTTCTCCTTTTTACTTACATCTACTTAGCACTCATCACGGACACCAGAGGGCAGTGTTGTAGTGGTAAGACACGTTACTGACTTGTTATTTGCATAAGTGGTTTAGTTCTGTCTTCATAGTGAAAAACATGTTTAACCAACAAAGTTAAAATGATATTATTTCTTTCAACAGATGCATTAGGAAATGCTCACAGAAGACCTGGTGTTTGTGACCAGCCCTGCTGCTGTTTTCCCCTCAAACCTTAAACATGAATTGACAAACATGTCCCCTGTCTGGGTAGGTATTTTGGTCCAGTTAGCATATGATACATGCTGTGTGTTATGCTCACTTTATAGTAATGTAAATTCAACTTGAATTAAGCTGTAAGGAAAAAACTAAATACCCAAAAGACTGTAAATATGATCCATTGATGGGCTCGACTAACAGTACATGCACTCTCACTGAACACGACAAAAATGCTGAGATTTGTAATAATATATTTTTTTAATATAGATGCACGTTTTGTACAAATATTTTACAAATGATTAAAATATTTTATGTCGTATCCTTTGCTGCACCCAGGCTTACCGGATTAAAAGATAACACTGTTGACAATACATAAGAAAAACGAAAAAAGAGTTTATTTTCTAACTCTTTTTTATTTTAAACTCTTGCATTTTTTTTCTATTTTCTTTCTTTAACACGTTTTTAAACGTAAAGTTTCAGGTTTCCTACTGAATATAAAGCGTTTCATCGGCTCTCTGGCGCCCCCTGTAGCACAGGTGAAAGAATACGGGTTTGTTTTATAACTTGTTCTCTGCTGCTCTTTTTCGGTAAGCATGTTTTATACAAAATACACAAAATACAAAAGCGCACAGTGATTATAAAACTATCATAAAACTATTATAAGACTATCACACAGTGATGAGAAAAATAACTACGACCTCCGTCCAGGTTTTCCAGCATACAGACAATTTGCATACTGAGCTCAACACAAATAGCAGCAATACGCATTTTATTATGACTTTCGGACCCTCGTTTCTCATTTCAGATATGTTAAACAATTCAGACAGATAAATTCATTCAGATAGATAAAAACAATTCATTTCAGAGATGTTTCGTCGATTCAGTAAAGATGTTTTAATAACAAACGCCCCAGACTTTGTTGGAAGTTGCAGTTTTACTAAATCACCCATTTCTCCCTTTCTGTTAAATCCAGAAAGTTCACCTTTCCACAAATCGATGGATTGCGATATTTATTATATTTATTTATCCACATCCATGTTCTTCCCTCTATTTGTCCTCTAGTGATGCGGGCGCGTATCAGGTTCCCCAATTCCCAAATTCCCAAATTCCCCAGCCGCTCCATGGAGAGGGAGGAGATACTGAGCGAGGGTGGAGATAAGCCCGGAGACCGTGAACATTCACCGGAGTTTATTCCTGAAAGCAGAACACGAGAAGAAACAGCAGAACGGATGAGATTTGCTTCATCAAAATCGCCGATATTTGAGCAGAAGATACTGGAGCTGTGATTTACCCGGATGAGACGCTGGGGAGAAGTTCCTCCTGAGGGATCCGCTATCAAGCAACAATAAACGGTGAACAGGTGAGGAGATTTGTAGGTGAAACTCCCCAGTGCTCACAGTTTAACACTTGTTTTAACAATCAGACGTGGTGTTAACAGTTACTGCGTCTAGATGAGCTTTGAATGGGATGTTTGGTTTGGGGATCAGATCTTCCTCCCATTGACTGTCTAATGCAATCTCTCACTGCTGGTGTAAGTCATGATGTAGATCGTTGGGACGCTTTAGATGGTGTTTACCAAACATTTTGCACAATGCAAGAAGATAACAGAGATGTTTATCAAGACACAGAAGTGCTTTAGTTTAAATGTGTAGTTTCATGTGTTGAATTGTGTCAAAACATCTAGGTAATCTTAACACACTGGATGTCATGTGCCTAATGTAAAACTATGTAGGTTACGATAACGTTTAGACTTGTTAACAGAGCTGTGTTGATATATGTTTTATCTATACTTTTTAGAGCAGGCGGTCTCTGGGCATTGCTTCACCATGGCTCACGGTAAAGCTGAGAGAGGTTTGTATTAGTTCAGTGCTTGTCAACTACATGTGTATTTATTCTGCTCTGTAAATTCAAGTGCCTTTAAAATTGGATCAATTTTTATACTGGTTCAAAAACCTGAAACTTATATCTGTGTTCAAGACTAATATGGGTTCTATGATGATTGATGTTATATGATGATATTATATGTGTGATATAGTGTGTGTGTGTGTGTGTGTTTAGTACCTAAAAATGGATCTACAATAAACGTTTAATCATTTTAATCATGTGTTGGGTGGGACTGGAACTGGAATGATACATTTCCACATAAATGAACTGATGCGTGTGAATATTATTGGAGAGGTTAGATCATCTTTCTTTGACTTAAACTCCCCCATAGAAATCTGTTGGGAGGTCCGAGCTAATGACCGTCGTTTTCATGAGTCTTTGCGTCGCAGATCTTTCCTGTGCGTGCGCCGGGGCCGTTACTCTGTAAGATAGTTACTTCAGCTCATATGTTTATGTTCTTATGTCAGTTTACTTCCTGTTGAACACTTTCCTAATGTTCTGTTGCCAGGATAATGTAGTGCGAAGCTACAAATACACCCTCCTGACCTTTCTGCCCCTTAACCTGTACGAACAGTTTCAGAGAGCAGCAAACCTTTTCTTCCTGCTTATTGTCATCTTGCAGGTTTGTGGCTTTTATCTTCCTGTCTTTCATCGAATGTTTCACATAGTTGATTCCTGTTTAAACACCAGGCCAATATGAGGAATATTTGAGCACCACATTTTTCCTGTGAAACCCAAAGGTGCCTATTTGTGTTCATGATGAATAATGAAGCATTTGCTCCATTTCAAACAGTGGACCTGTTGTTTAGAAAGCACTCAGCATTTACAAGGGATTGATTTAAACATTGTGACATACTATACACAGTCAGGCCCAAAAATGGGCAAACATCGTTTGTTACTGTACAGTAGGTAAACAATGAGAAAGTATGAAAATGTGAGGGAAAATTTGCTAATATGGGTAAATATTTGGATGAATATTGGATGAAGAAATGTTTGGTGTATGTGGCAGCTCTTTGATATTATATAGCTAATGACTATTGTCATTGTTTAGATGTAAGTTTAAATTTGACATTCTGAATATTTATATTTGAATATTCCCATATTCTTGTATGTCTACGTAATATATACATATATATTATTTTTTCAACAAAAGCTATTTATAAAAGCCATATATTACAGAGAGAGAGATTTAGACAGACATAGTATACTATAGCAAGTGATGTATGTTTGAAATACAGAGTGTTCCTGTAATTGCCACCATCCCGTGGTACAGCACAATGCTTCCATTGCTGTTTGTTCTGCTGGTACGTGGCTGTAAAGATCTGGCTACTGACGTGGTGAGTGGAACTCGAGGACATTGTCTCTTTTACCTGTCACACGCTCAACCAATAAAGCACTCATGTAGAAAACTGGTGACCAGCAGTATCAATGTCATCTTCTTTCTCTCACTCATCCATCCTTCATGCTCCCCCCCCATTCTCATGTCTCGCAGGGTCGACGTCGCAGTGATGCACAGATTAACAAGAGGCCATGTGACGTTCTCACACCTGAGGGGTAAGTAAGGCTATCGGGGCCCCGGGGACAGCTGAACCCACAGCTATGAATCATAACAAACACATCATCTGAATTCTTATTTACATCGAATCCATTTCTTCCGTATTCTGCTTGTCTTCTGTACAGATTCAGAACAGTTAGGTGGAAAGATGTGTCTGCTGGTGACATTCTCCAAGTTCATAAAGATCAGGTCATACCTGTAAGTGTGCGTGTGTGTGTGTTTACTCTAGCTACAGTGCCTCATTTGCATACTGTATATACACACTAAAGCCACGCCTTACAATTGCAGAGCAATTATGTTTGAGTTTTCAACAGAAAAGGAATCAGAATCTTTTAATGGCATTTTTGATGACTTTATGAAGTCAGTTCTCCTCACAGGTGTCTTCACAGACATTCAGAAAGTCCATGACAAAGTTCCACTTGTGTTATTTGTTGCTGCCCTTTGGGCCAGGTCACTTTTGTAAAAGATATTTTAGACATCACGATTAAGTAATGAAAACCATTGCATGCTCTAGGGACAAATCTTGTAATAAAATGTTATAACTGTTTTGGGCATATTTGTATTTATATTTAATTTCTAGGTTTAATTTACTTTGTTTTGTATGGTTTTAATCTTAGCTGGTAGACCAAAGCACTACTAAAGTCTGATTCCCAGGAAAAAAATCATAAAAAATTAAAACATAGTATTAAAAAAAAATTTCACTTGAAAGCACCCTGGAATGAAGTAACTTCATAGAATGTATCAGCCAAATGCTTAATTTGAAAATACATTTTTATAACCAGTAAACGTGCATATGTGCCTGCGTGTGATTCCTGCAGGCAGATCTGCTCCTCCTCTGCAGCACCGAACCACACAGCCTTTGTTACGTAGAGACTGCGGACATCGACGGGTAACAACATCTCCCTTTGTTCAACTCGCTGACTAGCACTCCCACAGCAGGCCTAGCTAATGCCAAACATAAAAAAACGTCACATGCAAAAATAAACAAATCGTCAACGTGGTATGCAAAAGTAGTTCTTAAGGCACGAAAACTGTTGATTCTTCTCACAGGTTATGAATGATTTTATGGCAAATGACATGGAAAGATTGTGATCTTGTGGTTACGTTGTTCTTATCTGATAAATGCAGGGAAACCAATCTGAAGTTCCGTCAGGCTCTGGCTGTCACTCACGCTGCGTTGAAAGCAGATCAAGCTGAGAAAGATCTCTCCGCTTTTAATGGTTAGTACTTGAACTGTATGGAGATGATAATCTCCATGATGATTCAGAACACCATATCCCATAATCCCACATTATTTGGAATTCCAATAATTCCAAAACCATGAGGTTTTTCAGTCGTTGTATGTTTGTTTATTAAATTTAGTTGACTTTTAGCTAATTATGTGATAATTCATCTACCAATTTTGATAATTTCCAGGGATTTTCCAACACAATATATATGTGTGTATAAAGAAATGTGCATGCAGCTTACAGATAGTATGTATTCATATTACATGCTACTCAGCAGATAAAATGATTAAAAAGGCTTAAACGAAAATATCCTCTGTAACTCATTTACTTAAACACTGATCTTTTATGCAAAATGTTTTGCTTTTAAACATAGGTGTTGTCTGGTGTGAGGAGCCAAACGGTAATCTGCACTCTTTCAAAGGTGAGTTGCATTGGAAAGGAGAGCGCCACCTGTTGGACACAGACAACCTGCTACTCAGAGGAACTGTACTGAGAAACACAGACAGAGCGTTCGGCCTGGCTATATACACGGGTGTGTTGAACCTCCACTCTCTGTACATGAAATACTACCAGGCTCATTGAAAAGCTCAAAGGTGCTAAGTAAAATATTAAAATAGCATCTGTAAATGGCTTGGGTTTGTATGCCAGATATGAGATGTTTTCTACTGACCTCGATAGGTGCGGACAGTAAAATCCTACAAAACTGTGGCCAACTAAAACTGAAGAAAACTCAGGTGGAAATACTGCTGAACAAAACAGTGTTGGTGGTAAGAGTGACATACAAAGTTACATAAAAATGAACACTCAACCAAAGAACACTCCAGATAACAGAATATAATATTTAATTATAAGTGCACTTATTATTATTTAATATAATAATTTGTAGGAATTAAACCGATGACCTTGAGCGCCAGCTGTGGAGGAATTGATTTGTTTTTTTTAACTATTGTTGCAGATGACCATTTTTACTTACATCAGTTAGAGTCACTGTATCTGACTATATTTCCACTTGCAAATGTAGCTTTGTAGACTTTGCTTGTCGGTTTTTAGAGACAAAATGTTTAAGTATCTCAGAAACCTGACTGTAGTTTGTCTCTACACACCACAGAAAAGCATTACGTCAATATTAAACAACACAGTTAACCTAATGAAAATGCTTTGTTGATTCACTGTCTGACGGGCTCATTATCATGTTTCAGATTCTGCTCGTCATGTTGACAGTGACTCTTCTGCTGGCTGTGGGGGCAGGGCTTTTCGAGTTCAGGGTTTCTCCTCAGTTCGAAGTTCTTTCAGCCCTACAGCGTGACTCTTCAGCTGTCTACTTGGGCTTCCTCAACTTCTGGGGCTACATCATTTTGCTCAGTCCATCTATGCCTATGTCTCTCTATATAACGTAACGCCACTTTTCCAAATTCTTCTTCGCTGTCCTCTCACAGAAAAGGCACATGAATTTCACATGTGCAAAAACACCTGTAATCAGTGAAATGTGTGGTTTTGGAATATTTTTATGTGAATCTCATGTCAATTCCCACGGGAAACCTATGGAACATGTAAAACATGGTGACATGGTGATATTTGTTGTGTGATTTTTGCACATGTGACCTTCATGTGTTTTCTGTATGGGCTGAGATTTGAATATTTTGTCATCTTTTTGCCTTTTGAATGTTTTACTTACTGTTGAACTCTGATTGGTTGGCAGGTTTGAGGTGATCCACATGGTGCACTGTCTTCTGATTGGCTGGGATGTAGAGATGTACTGGGAAGATAACAACAGCCCTGCCCAGGCCCGTACATCCACTCTAAATGAGGAGTTGGGGCAGGTGGGCCACTTGCTTAGCGACAAAACTGGCACACTCACGCAAAACCGCCTGCTCTTTCGTCAGTGCTACATTGCTGGAAAGATTTACGGTCTGTGACGTTTGTATGACACTTCTACTAATGTTTATATTTTTAAGAATATGTGAAATTTATATTTGTAAATATTGTATATTTGTCACTAATGATTGGGTCTGTTCAGGTGACATGTCGCAGGAATTCAAGGTAAGAATTATTACAAAGTGTAATTTATTATTAGCAAAAATTACATAAAAATGGACACATTTAATTTTTTTGTCTTCTGCAAGCCTTTGGACTTAAGCTGGAACCGGTTTTCCTGTGGTGGACTGAAGTTTTCCGATCAGCGATTGGTAGAGAAGCTTCGTGGGCGAAGCAGCCCGGAGTCTCAGGAGTTCTTCACTGCTCTGGCCCTATGCCACACTGTCATGAGCGAGTGGCGAGATGGTTAGTAGAGAAGTTGGTGTCTTAAAGCACTTCTAGACTACATAGTTCAAAAGATATACGCAGAAACCCAAGTACAACTTCGCGCTGTTGGTCAAATATAGTTCAAAACCCAAATTTTACAACATTGTACTGGACAACTTTTCAGATTCCAAATAAACGTAGGTCTAGACACTATATATAGAAAACTGAACTAGAACAGAGTGAAAAATCCAACGTAGACACAAGTATGTTTTAGAAGTTGGTCTGCCCCTTACTCCTTACCAGGGTTAACCAGGGTTAAGACTTCATTGGTCAACCAGCTTCACAGCTTGCTGTTAAACAGCATGACTGGGCTTGACTTCATGCTAACCCAGTATCAAAGCAGAACTAACAATCCTGGACAAACTTGGAAATTCATGTTTGCTTCTTGGGGATTGGCTTGATGTCTCAAAGTCAGGTAAAGTATAAACATTGTTTTAATACATTGTGTTTTATTGATACAGGATTGCCTCAGTACCAGGCAGCCTCACCAGATGAAGAAGCTCTGGTATGTGCAGCACGAGAACTTGGCTGGGTGTTCCTCACCCGCACCCGTGAGACTCTCACCATCAGCGAGCTGGGCCTCACAAGGAACTATCAGCTCCTCGCTCTCTTAGACTTCACCAGCAAGAGAAGACGCATGTCTGTACTGGGTGAGTTTCCTCAACTGGCCTACAAAAATCTGTAAAGGAATTTGTCATTTGTAAACTTTACTGTGGTTCTCAACCAATAAGAAGTACCGTAAAGTTTACAGCAGGCACCTGCTTGACCTTTGTTGGGTGTGTGTGTAGTGCGGGAACCTGGAGGAGATTTGAAGCTCTACTGTAAAGGTGCGGATATTGTGATTCTGGAGAGGCTTAAAAAGGACCAACCACTTCAGGAAAATACCGAAAATGCTTTAGAGGTGACGTATCTTTGAGGACAACTGATCTACAAGGACAGCTTATAAGAAATTGGTGTACTTAAACTTAGGATCTTTACCAATTGTTTGTGTCTTCACATGCTTGTGTCATTGCAATCGGCAGCTCTTTGCTCAGAACTGCTTGAGGACTCTGTGTGTGGCGGTACGAGCAGTTCCTGAATCCTTATGGGCCGAATGGAGCCACGCCCTCAACCAGGCCAGCATGGCGGCGGGTAACCAGGAGACCGTCCTTGAAGAGATACATGATCAAATGGAAAGAGAATTAATGGTACTCAGTGGGAGTTATTATGAAACATAATAAGCCTTAAGCTGACTCCAGAGACTGGAGAAATATTATCCGAGGCATTTAGCATCAATTCCTTCTGTTGTATGCCTGTTTGTGCAGTTGCTTGGGGTGACCGCCATCGAAGATCGTCTCCAGGAGGGCGTTCCTGAGACCATCGCCATCCTGCGGAAGGCGGGAGTGAAAGTGTGGGTGCTGACGGGCGACAAAAGAGGTGCTGTGTTTCTGCACAGCTTGTGAAGCAAACCAACGGGCAAATGAGATTAACAAGATTTTACTGTTTTTGGTTTGTTTAGAAACGGCAGTGAATGTGGGCTATGCATGCAAACTGATGGATCCAGACACCACCCTGATTCAAGGGGAGGAGCTTAGGTCAGAAACCGTATGCGTGTCATACGGCCAGGCATGATGCAATAGGGTGCCAAGCAAAAATAAAAACATACTAAATACAAATGGCATCTAAAAATACAATTGCCTGGTTTAGGATGAACAGTGTAATATAGAGACCTATATGCTATATAGTGCAATATGATGATGTTAATATCTCTAGGCAGCTTCTGGATTCTCCTTATCCAGATGTTTGTGATATGTCTAAAGAGCCTGAGGTTTGGATCACGAGTAGGAGACCAAAGAAGAGCAAAGCTGCGCTGGTCATCACTGGTCCCGAGCTGGTGAGCATCTAAATGCCGGTAGATCAAGTTTAATTGTTACTACTAGAATCTGTACTAATGATCCATGGTTCTAAAAGTCCATGTGAGGGATTACGAAGGTTTTATTTTAACCTGTATTGTGTCTGTGTATTGAAATATTGTCTTTGTGCTTTACAGGTGGAACTTACCCAAACACCAGAATGGGGGGCAAGGTTTGTCACTCTGGCTGGTCAATGCCAGTCTGTGCTGTGTTGCCGTGTGACACCAGCACAAAAAGCAGAAGTAGTTGAGATGGTCAGGAAGCATTCGACGTCCATTACCATGGCGATAGGAGATGGTGCCAATGACGTAAACATGATCAAATGTGAGAAATCCATCAACCCTGATCTCCTGATCTAAAGTACAAATAACTAAATTGCATAGATCTCCAGCTCATAAACTGTTTCCTTTGACAGCGGCGCATATCGGTGTGGGTCTGTGTGGTGTGGAGGGGAGTCAGGCTGTGCAGAATGCAGATTTTGCTCTGGCACAGTTCAGGTTTCTTCTCAGGCTGTTGTTGGTTCATGGGCACTGGTCATACTACCGCATCTGCAGATTTTTGCAGTATTTCCTCTACAAAACCACAGCTTTTGCTTTGCTTCATGTCTGGTACAGTTTCTACAATGGCTACAGTGCTCAGGTAGAGCAACTAGGTTGTTTAATTCACTTTACACCCACCCACCCTGACCGCACATCAAAAACATCCGTTAGTATGTTAAGACTGAGACGTGTTTGAGATCAGACTTGCCTCAAAGTCCATTGCAACATATATATAATGTCTGTGTGTGACGAATGTACCATCTTTACACTGTGTAACTATAGTGATGATTAGTAACAGTCATGTACAAGCAGGGTTTGTTAGAAAAACATCAAATAAAGGTTGTAAACAAAAGATTATTAAAATTGCAATCCGTAACTTTTGCCCCTCTGTCGCCACCTTTGTTTGAAACTGTAGATGAATTTCCATACATTACTTCGTCTGAAGTCAAACTGACATTTCCTAGGAAATTGGACTTGACATCTCAAATTAAAAATCATTACTATTAGCATACCATTGCGAATTGGAGTAAGTTAAGGAGATAGTGTTAAACACTTAACTGTTATGTATTTGCTTAACTGATTTTGATTATTTTGAACCCAAAAAAAAGTTACGGACTGTAGTTTTAAACTTATAGACTTTTTTGGGTGTATAAGCGAAAAATACATTTACACATTTACCAACTCATTTACACTTACAATTATCAAACCAAATGTCTAGTTTACTGTGGGCATTTCTTTATTCTGTTTCAGCCCATGTACGAGAGCTGGTTTATTAGTCTCTACACAACAACATATACATCCTTGCCTATACAGTGCTTGGGTATTTTTGAACAGGTAAGCCAGTTGCTGAGCTCTTTGACCAATCATCTTTGGAATTTTAGCAAACAAGGACAAAGCTAGCAGCTGATTGGTTCACTGGGTGGTCTTTCCGTTTATGTCTGCACCGTGATAGGATGTGAGCGCCAAGAGCTGCCTCAGCTGGCCGGACATCTACACCGTTGGCCAGAGAAAGAAACTCTTCAATCCATTTGTTGTGGCCCTCATGCTTCTGTATTCCTTGTATAGCTCCATTGTCCTTTTCTTCGTCCCTATGGGAATATTGCAGCACTCCGCGCTAGATTTTCAGACTCTTGCCATTACTGTGGAAACATCCGTAGTGTTTACAAGCACCGTCGAGGTAACTTGTTTCATAAACCCATTTGATTCCTTACCTCAGTGAGTATGATTGAAGGCCACAAGATTTACATGGATTGATATGTAGCCCTTATGCAAACCAGTCGTCTGGAGAAAGTATTATCTACTTTACCTGCTGAAAGCCAATCTCAGCATCATAATTCAGACAGATAATCCTATGGTGAAAACTGAATGACGTGCTTCTGGTTCTTTCCATCTCTTCTAGGTTATTCTGAATACGAAATTCTGGACCAAGTACAGCATTGCCGCAATCATTTTTAGTTTAATTGCATTTTTTCTGTCAACATTTGTTCTGCATAGCTCTCGTTTGTTTACAGCGTCTCCGAAAGACTACTTTTTCCTAGGTATTTATCACTGTGTTAATACATGTGATTTATATGTATATATAAATATATTTATCTAGATGGAAACACACTAAAGATTAATCAAAAGTAGACTTTATTGATATATACGCATTTATATACATAACATTTCATGTTCTTAATGTCTGACTAGTGCTGAAAGAATATTGCTAATGTATTGTTAGCCACCAGGGGGCAGTGTTGAACTCTAGTTAGCTCTATAACTTGTATCGTTTGGTTCTTCGTGGTGGTTGGTGAGCATGTTTCCTTAAAGCTTGAACACTATTGGTTGTTTTCTGAAATTTTTAGGAGCATCAGCAAATGCTTACAGCTGCCCCGAGGTTTGGCTGACTATATTCGTGACCACATGCGTTGCTGTTCTTCCTTCCATGACCGTCAGAGCCCTGAGTGTTGTGCTAACAAATCCCAACAAACATAAGGTTGGATACCCCCTAGTGGATTTCTTTTTAAAAGCTGCAGTCTGTAACTTTTGCCTTTAAACAAACGTGAAACATGAAATTGCAGGTTGCTTTACTTACATTTCATTATGCATGTTGAAGTCAAATGAAGCCAAACTGGCGTTTCCTAGGAAATCGGACCTGACAGTTCAAATCAGGAAGCATTGTTATAAGCTTACCATTGTGAGGGTAAGGTGTGGAGTCCGTTTTGAACACTGATCTGTTATGTACTTAAAAATGATCTTTGTTTATTTTTAACCAAAAAAGTTACACATTGCAGCTTTAACCTTAAAGCATTTTTGGTCTAATTAGCATTAGCTAATATTGCTAGTCTTATTGGTTATGCTCACTGTTGTTGGTTGTGCTCATTTTTTTCATACTTGTAGATCCACAGCTCAATAAATGAGCCCGTCGAACTCCAGTCTTGGTTCCAGAGAGGCACTTTGCGACGTCGTTCATCGTACGCGGTGTCCCAAGGAAAAGGCTTTGGAAAGTTAATCGCCTCAGGAGTTGCGCTTCACTCTGCAGCGCCCCCGCAGGATGGGAGAGTTACAGCGGATGGTTTGAAGAAGGGCTCGCCGCAGGGTGCACACAGACAAATGAACGGTAGTTACAGGGCATGAAAACATTATGTAATGCATTCAAATGTGAAGGAACAACAGATTTCGCAAGCAAATGTCTGTGGTCCACAAGCCCAGGGGTTTGGTGCATTTTTAAAATGCAGGTCCAAAATACAGCTAATCAAATTTTGTGATGTTTGAACCATTTTGGGGATAATATGTACATTTCAAAACAAGAGATATACCACCCCATTTGTCTTAACACTGTGAGAATTATAGGGCCAAATAACTGAATGGGTATCACCCATAATCTCTAGTTTTGTAATGTTCAATCTTTTTAATAGTTGCACTTTATGTATAGTACCTGTTTTACAAATAAATATATACAACTGAAAGAGTTTCTTGTCACTTTTTTGGCCAGTTAGTATAATCCAGTTTGCTTCTACTTGTAAAGCTTTTACTATTGATATTTATTTCATTCCAAAAATAGCAGTGATCATTCAAAGCAACATGTAAATCACCATCATTTTGTTTATTATACTAGACATTTTGATAATGCCTGATATAAACAGCAGATAGCAGAATTTAAATGTTATTTGTTACTTCATAAATAAACACAATAGCGTGAAAGTGTTCAACAATGGTTTTATTTTATTTCAAAACACGCAAGTAACCCATTTTACCTTTTTTAGCTTTTTCTGTAACAGTTATTACTCCGATTAGTCTCCTGCTCAAGAGTGTCCACTTGCACTAAATGAAAAGTGCGCCACAGGCTCTCTGGCTCCCCCTGTTGGACAGGAAGAGGAAAGAGGCTCTCTATGACACGCCCTTTAACCTCAACAGCTGCCTGAGAATGTTTGCGTATGTGTGTTTTTACATCATCAATGGGATATTCAAAACCAGACGCGCTTGTGGGCGTTTCTAAACATAATCCGGTTGTTCCTTGTTCCGTGTTTTCTGTTTCACCATTGCAGGGCAGTCTTGACACTGATTGGATGCTCCTAAAGATTATTATCCTCTAGTGTGTTACAAATCCTTGCCTCAAGCATCAAACACAGTCAGCCAGGACTGCAAATCAACAGCTTAGAAACCCACTGACTGTTGTGTTGGATTGTCTTTACCTACAGATCAATCTTTGGGCTGAGTAGATGTGCTCTAGGTTGTGTGCATAAAATAGTTTTAATTAAGAGCCTTTAACTTTGCACACCCTGTTCCCTGCCTTCTGTGTTTCAATATAAACATGCTGTGCTAATCTGCTACACTGTGTTTGCAGGTAACACAACAACAGATGTTTTCCCAGACTAGGATTGGTGCAGGTGTTGTGCTGAAAATAGACTCCCCACAAGATTATGACTCCCCTGCTTCTGATTGGTTCCCACACTGGGGAGGCTGCTACCTGCCACCCCCACACCTAATCCTAACCATAGAAGGGAAAAATGGGAGTCTTAATTTCACAGGGAGTCAGATTTTGATGCTACACAAACACCCCAGGTGACCGAGCAACGGGAAAGAAGCCTGAACCAGAATCATCGATAAAGATTTGAGGTAAAGATCTTTTCCCATTTTTTTTTGCATAGTTCTCTGTGCAGACCACCAGCCTCAGCTGCTCTATATTGACCGGTTTGCAGTTATTAGAGAGCGTTGCTAGTGCACCTGTGCGCTAGCGCTAGCTCTTTTCCATTGCTCTGGCAGTGGGGGAGCAGGTGAGAGAACTGTATCTTAATACCCAAGTGTGCATAGCATTAGCATCAAAACACTATGCTGAATTAGCCCCTGTTGCTACTCGTATTTGATGGGTCTAAATTTGTTTTGGAAATTGAATATTATTTTAAAAGACTACATACTGCATGCAAAGTTGGTTGACGCTGCTACCACTGTGAGCGCCACAGCAGTTGTCACCTATCAAAACCAGCGAGAGCCTCTTTCCTTCATCCTTCCTTTTCTCCTCCTCCTCCTCCAAGCCTGTCTTCTCTCCACCACACTTCTCCTTGTTTTGAAACTGATTGTCTTCTACCATCACAAAGACACTTGGTTCTGATTGATTGACAGGTGACAGTAGAGGAAGAGCACAGTGTGACTGGGAGGGGGGGATTGGATCTGCAGACAGACCCCAAGAGAAATTTGATGTACATGTGCATGATGCTGTTTTACAGTCGATGAGAGACCATTTCTGGTTGGAGGGGTCCGCTGCAAAAGACTGGCTGGTAGAGTTCCAGCTTTGCATGAATTGGTGTGCAACCCAAATTGAGAAACACGCCACATGTAAACAAATGCACACAAGATTACATTTCAGAAGACGTGTACATTGGGTCCATGACCAAGTTCAGCTCACCCGGGATACACGGTCATGCCCCACTATAAAGAAGTTATATACATAAAAGAAATACAAGGAGGTCAGAGAGGGTTCCAACAATACATGCACACAACCAGTGAAAAACAACAGCGACTGAAAACTCTACAAAACAAAGACCCCTCCAACGTCCGAACCTTAGCCACCCTAACCCTTCCCACCCATCTCCAACCTCCCCAGGGGTCTGTTTGTCCTATTCGTTCCCACCAAAGTCCAGTTCGATCCAGCTTTACTTTATACAGTATACAATAGTCATGCAGAAAAAAGGTCTCCGCCACTTTAAATAGGAGGAGTTTGTTTTTTTCATCTTTTAAATTAATGCTAGGAGCACTTAACACAGTCAAGAATTCGCTTGTAAGAACAGTGAAAGAAACTGAAGAAAAAAATGTAAAAAAGAAATAATGCTAAACATCAAACAATTAGATAAAGCTTGATTTTTGTTTCTAACCATTTATATCCAAATGCATGAATTGGAATTTGTCGTTAGCTTTGATTTTTGCTCTTTTCATCTGCGCTTTATAATTTAATTTTTTAATAATAATTTTTTTTACTTTTTTCCAATTTTTATCCACTCTAATTTTGACTTTCTTTTCACACCATGTCTTTCATTAAAAACATTCAAACCTCTTTCTTTTATAAAGAATTATGTACCAACATTGATCAAAACAATATTATGCAATAGTAATAATAATAATAATAATAATAGTAATAGACAAGAAATTGGCAAATGAATGAACCAAACAACAACAACAACAAAAACACAATTTAACAGTATAAAGCTTCAAGTCACAAGTTCAAAAACTAACTATTATTAGTCTTAGTAGTGTTAGTGTACTCATTGTAATTAGCATTATTTTAATCTAAATTACATAAACTTTACACAAAACATTTGAGGTATTTCAGAATCAATTGTCAACACCTGCCTGCCAAGTCCTTGTGTCTTCCGCTGGGAGAAACTGAGGGAAATGGTCCGTTGTGTGTCGTCTAAACTGGCCTCTTTTTCCTTAAATCACTGATCTGATAACTTTTAAGAAATGGAACTTCCTGTTCAAAACCTGGCACTTATATTCCATCCCATTGATCTAGACCTAAATCAATGTCGAATGTTAGCTATAGGAAACGCAAAATGCCCTGCTAATTAAGGCTAAATTAATCTGACACCACCTTGGCCAAATTAAAGTCTTGTCTGGGTATGTTAGACCAGACCAATCAAAAGAGCAGCCAGTTGATCTTAGGATAAAACTTGGCTTAGAAAGATAGGCCGTGTGGATGCAGCAGTAAGGCGTATCGAGTTGGAATCAGGGTGAGCGGATGGCATTAAAATTCTACACTATCATTGACGAGATTATTGGATGAGTTTCACCTCTTTCACCAATATTACAGAGCTCTCAACCAGAACAAACTGAACGCAGATAATAATAAAACCATGTGTCCATTTCTTTAATGCATGAATAGTTTCAACTTGAATAATTTAAGTAATAATATCAGTAAATAATAATGATAAACAATAAATAAGATTGGTATTATAAAGTGCTTAAACACTTAAAAACACTTAAGTGCCTAAAATATCGCTACTACTCACCCTGTTTTCAAGTAAATATGCTTATTTGCTGCACATTTGTATGAACGTGTATGTGTGCGAGTACGTGTATGCATGTGCTTCTGTATGCATGTGTGCGTGTGTATGCGTGTGTGTGTGTGTGCGCATGTGCTTCTGTGTGTATGTGCGTGTGTGTATGCTCCAGAGCAGTCCCACCCGTTGTTGAAGAATAAAGGCACTCAACTCAATCTGCATTGCAGCCACATCCCTCTGTGCGGTGCTTTGCAGTCTGACTGCACTGTGAGTGTGTGTGTGTACGTTAGCCACTGTGTGACTGTCCATTTTGTATGTGTTTGCATCCGTAACAACTTTGGTTTTGCTATTGGCTTTCTGGTATTTGGTGTACATCTTTCCCTTTGGCAGCACAGGACCGGCAGGACAAAAATCTTTGGTATCAGTGGCCGTTACACAAACCACCCAGCTCAGTGAGGTAGCCACACTGGTTCTCACTACAAACAAAGGTCATTTTTTTCTTTATCAGCTAATGTACATGTAGATGCCTGCTGATTTGTGTACCACAAATCTGCTGTCTTCTCTCAATGCTTATGTCTCAATGCTCAAAGCATCGTTAAACTCGTAATTTAGCTGTACTAACAATGCCCACTCATATCTGTTAAGCAAGACTTCCACATTTTCAGAAATGCTACTGTTGCATTCAGAGATGCTAAGAACACCTCTTCGATTTTGAACATCTCCCCATGGAGGTGAGGTTGTGCCCTTGTTTCACACCCATTTTGGCAGGGTTTTTGTTGAGGATATTGGGTGGAATTCTGGTTTTGTTTCCTCTCCAACAGAGAAAGAGAGATAGCGAGATCTCTTTACAGCCGTCCATTCTGTGTAAAGGTTCCATCCATGATGACCAGTGTAAGTTCACATGCAATGCCAAGATGTTCCATGTCCATCTGCAGTCCTTCAAAGTTCTCCTGTTCTTTTAGAAAGTCTCTCTCTTTTTTAACGAATTTTTCAAATGATCGACAAAGTGCCTTACATATGCACAACAGATCACAAGTTTCATAAGAAATAGAAATATTTTGTACCAATTACCCGCTTTAATAGTATGAAGAAAAAGCAAGTTGAAGATAGTTGAAGAGTAGAATGGAAAACAAAGATTTAGTAGATCGATGTAAATTATAGTGAGCTTGTTTCTCCGTTGTTTCTGTTGTGTATGTTTCTACCTTTTTATCATTGATTTGCTGAGCTGAATGTTTTAAAGCATTGATTATTCTTTTTTTTTATATTTTTGTTTAAAAAAAGATTCTGATTCGTTTAAAAGATGATTGTTGGTTGCTATGGCACATAATGCCAGTTTGGGGGGGGGGGTGGATTCTGGCGAAAGGTGTGTGAATTCTTATATTATATTAAGGCAAACATTATTGGCACTAGATTTTCTGTAACATTTTGGACTGAGTTTACCCCTCGTCCACATCGCAGGATAAGCAAAACATTTGATTTGTCAGTGGGATTTCAGTTGTGTGTGGGTGTACCATTGTGTAACAAATATTTCCATATGCATTTAAAATGTGCCTCTCGTTGTGTTTGGCTGTTTTGACCTTTGGCCTATTGTAATTTTACGGAATGAAAAATACTCTGTAGTTAAAATGTCACAGGTCGCAATCTTTCAAAATCAGTCCAGCAATTAGTGCACCATTGCTGAAGGTGGTCTGTATTTTGCCCCCAGTTCAAAACAACCCGGATGGCAGTTGTTTACCAATACGCTGCTTTGGTTGTAATGTGCTGATTGTAGATTGAGACAATCTGGGCTCACTTGTTCCAGACCGACACATTCGTGAACATTGTTACTCAGTTAACGTGCTAACCGCAAGTGCCACGAAACGTCGTAAGTCGAGCAGGCCTCCATTTACATCTGTGCAAAATAAACCAAACAGAGAGCCGTGCTGGGCAAACGTGAGAGTCCTTTTTGAAGAAGCTCATTCCGTTTCACCTTCGGTAGAGGTCAACGTCCTTCGCTTTTCTGTCTGTATCGATTAGTATCTCAATTCATTAGCTTAGCATATGATCTGAGAGTCTCCATGAAACAGCTGGCCATTAGGGAATTGTGCCACTGTGGGCGAAGAGTGATGTAGATGGTGGCTCTCTTTGACAATCTTGCTTGAGTAACAAGCCTTCTGTGCTGTGCGCTGCGAAAGGGCTCGTTTGTTTTCGACCACACAATTATGAGCGACATGAAGACTTATGCGTGAACAAAGAGCCTATAAAGCCAAACCACTACAGTTCACTGGGCTTTTTTTTGGTTTCTTTAAATAGTTGCCTTCCATGGTTGTGGACTTAGGTGCTTTTCCATGTAGAAAGTTTTGGATTGGTTCATAACAGTCCTGAAAAGTTGCATTTACGTGAAACTTTGCCGTCTGTGACAGCGATGGGATTGATTGGCACGCGACGGGTGACCGCGTGAGATCGGACCGAAAATTGTCCGGCCTCCAGCACCCAGGGGGAAGGGGATTTAGAGTTAAGCTTTGGAAAAGGTGGTTGCGGAGGTGCCCGGCTGACCCGGACTGGCTCCGTGTCCGTGATGATGTTCTTCGTGCCAGCGGTCGACGCAGCGGCGCCGGGCATTCATGAAGAAGTTGCTGACGGTGCTGAGTTCCAGGCCCAGCTGTTGCGAGATGGTCAGCTGCATTTCCTTTGAGGGCCTCTTGTTCTCCTTGAAAATGGCGATGAGCGTGCGACGCTGCAGGTCGGTGAAGACCAGCCGCTGCTTCTTGGGTGCCAAATTCCTTTCCTTGTGCTGCTCCTGTTCTTTGCGCTTGCAGGCTGTGGGAAGAGAGGAGAACATGGGAGGGAGGATAAAGAAGACAAGAAGAGGTAAGATGATGGAGGAGAGATTCATTAGCCTCATGTTTACTCCACATACTGAAATGACCTATTTCAGAGCAAATTCCACAGATGAGAAGCTTTAGCAGGGAGCAGAAATTTTCTCTCTGTTGTTTGGCTGTGGATTAATAGTGATTTAAGACAAATCCATTCTGTCTCCCCAGAGGTCAAAAATCAGCCCTTTAAAGAGAGCAGACAGAGCAGGCAGTGGTGAGCACCTCAGACTGGTCGTTGGAGACACCACTGTTTGATTCAATATTAATGCAGTTTGGACTCACAGTAGGAGAGTGAGTGACTGGTATATAAATGTAGGGGCCTTTTGTGTGTGTGTGTGTATGTGAGTGAATGTGTGTGTGTGTGAGAGAGAGAGAGAGAGAGGTAGAAAAAGAAAGAGAAAGAAAGAGAAAGAAAGAAAGCACAAGGGGGGGTATTGACTCATCCTATTTTAGTGTGTGTTTGGAGGTGGGGTTGTCCACAGAGACTTCGGTCTGAACGCCCCTCCAGCAGGTCTTACAGTCTGCGACTTCAAACAGAGGCCACTGGAGGGCACAGACCTGAGAGAGGCAGAGTATTTTAGAACTCAGCCCGCCTCCCTGTGTGTTTCTGTCCTGGCAACACATACAGAAGATAGTCTGGCTGCCTACTTGAGGGCAGTAAACACTCGCCGAAACATGAGTAAGCCAAGAATTATTTTAGCTCATTTAACAGCTCGGAAGCACAAACAAACTGTTCAGGAAAATCTGCGAGTATTCGTATTCAGCGGGTGCTTTCTTACTAAAGTGGCCTACGACGTGTCCAATTTAGGAATCTTGTGCTTTTATTTTTATTTTAATAGTATTATGTGCCCTAATTGATGCAGGTAGCCTCTTGGTGAAAGATGGTTCATTTTACAACATGTGTCCCCTCAACAGCCAGCAAAAGCAACTATTTGTCGCCCTGGAGTCGCCCTGGAGTCTGTGCGGTATACGGAGTGACTTGGAGCCAAACTGTGGTGCCTTGTATCTAATTACACAGAGCTGAGCTCCATTGATCACATCACCTCTCGCAGTCAAATCTGTTTACTACAGGCGTCTAACTGCCTGGACCGCATCCATCATCCATCATATTCAGATTCAGTATCGGCCACTCCGGTTTATGTGCGCGCACACGCCTGCGCGGACGCGCGCCATTAAACGCGTCGTGCACTCCCTTAACGCGTCTGTAATATTTGTTTTCACATAACATTACTTCAATCGCATAAACGTGTCTGGGAGCGCCGGGCCCAACGTGAATGATGATGCTTTAAAGGCTCTTAAATTGTAATGAGTCGTCTGGGTTGCACGGCTGACCGAGAGGCGCATTTATCGTAGGCGACGTTTCGGCACGATTGGCCTTTGGTTTTCTAAGCGTTGTTCGGCGAACGTTTTCACAGCCTGTTTTTTTAACCCAAACTGTGATTTCTGGGTTATAACCCGGATCTGCCAGCAGGTGTCGCTGACGTTATTCCCTGGTGTAAACGCTTTACAGGCGTAAGATTTAGTAATCAATACTGATCGATCGGTTGGGAAGGGGGCCCTGATTACTGAACCAAGCCCGGCGTGGAAAAGGAAAAAAATCGATGGCTGCAGACTTCAGAGCTACAGTGAGCACAGACACACACGTATAGTAAGGAAACAAATAATGCAACGAGTGATATTCAATGAATTCAAGCACTTTTAAAGGAAACGACGACGTGGCCGTGTTGCACTAAAAATAATGCGTTACAAATGATACCCAAAATAATTTGCTCCGTTGCAACTAAATGATAAGAAGGAGCTTCAAAATAATCGACTGCACTACTGGCTAGGTATCAAAAAATAATAGCCCGTGATAATAAATATTTTTGCTGAGAGCCATAAAATGTTCATATTTGTAAGGAATATGCTGGGAAAACCTTGGTGTGCCGCTGCTTATAAATATACGTCTCTTTGATTATTTGCATTCATTGTGAACGACAAAATATTGCAGGTTTCCCCCACCTGTCACCTTGAAACGAGCACAATGGGTCAGACTGCTGAAATGTGACCGTGTCTAAAAAGTGGCGATGCTATAACGCTGTAAAACTTTTGTTTTTATGTAAATGCAGCCTTTTACTTTTAAAGAGGGAGAAAGGAGGAGGAAAACCGATGATTTTTAGGCGAATGTTCTCTGGCAGGGTAGCTTATGACTTTTCTTGCAACGCACCAAGGACGGAGGGCAGGCCCGTTGCGTTCAATAGCGGTCGATAAATCCGTAAATAATTCGTTTTTGAAATTCATTTCATCTAATTAATTATAGTTTCGTGAAAATTGTTCTGGTAATGAGGCAGAAACTACCTGGCCTGCTCCGTACCAATGGGGACGGAGTCCACATTTGAAATGATACCAATTTAATAGCGCTGCGCGGTGTGGGGAATGACAAATGAGAACATATTGCAATGCGACTCCGAATAATGACTGAAAAATATCACCATATAATGGCTGCAAAACATGCAGAAAACCCCATGCACGACCTGTGATTGTGAAAGTTAGTCTGCATTGGCCAGCCGCTGGTCTGTCTTTAATTTACCGCATCTTTACCGCAAGAATCCGCCTAATGTTTCTCCAGAATTAAAAATGCAATCATTTCAGTCTTTTTCCAATAAATAAGTCTTCTCTGCATTGACCAAACCCATTCCAGTGTGGAAATACTGATGTGTTTAGTATTAAAAGAACAAAGCCAACGAATGTAACCTTTCACATCTTTATTTTTTGTAATCAATGTTTATTTTACGTTTGGAAACGATTACGAGCCCTTTCAAATAATCAATACATCTTTAGTTTTACATGGGTAATCTGGATAAAATGAAAGTTATAATTAACCATATCACAGTGAGGGATAAGACAGCTTGGGAAGAAGTCACATTTTAGTTTCTTTTTAGTTTTTTTTTTTAATAATAGTCTTGGACAGTTATGTGCTGTTAATTGGTAAAGCTCTTCTTATAAACCAAACTGTGCTCGGGGCTTCCTGTCTCTAACTACATTTCGTGTAATGCGATAAGGAAAGATCCGTATGCTAATGTGCAGGTAATTTAGAAATAACAGCCCAGACAATGAAGTAAATCGTTATTATTCTGCAAATTATTTGTCGTGAAACTACTACTAGATGTTACCACAACAAATAAAATGCATACTTACAAAACAAGTATCTGTAAAATAGTAATACTATAGTACATATTATAGGGGGTATAGATGAGGAGCCGTCTTTCTAGCTTTCAGATGGTTATTTATGTCTTATGTTCAAAGCCAATGATAGGAATCGTTGCCGTACGATAAATTATTGATAAAGCAGAATACAGTATTTCTTTGAAGGTACAGTGATTCGTAAAGCGCAAAAGATACATGTAGCCTGCTTTCCATCAAAGGGAGCCGTAAACGTTTGAAGTATACTAACATTTGTATTCGCTTGAAGGCGTACAGGCCCATGGCAAGTCCCTGTCTTGGAGAGTTAAACTTGGGCTCATCATCGCACCTAATTGGGGCTATAATAACCGAACTCCAAGGGTTAAGTCCAAGGGCTCTCCACTTCGCCAAGTCGAAATAAATAAATAAAACGGTGTCTCGAGTGAACGCTGGAGGTGCATGTGCGCGCTCCTGGATTTCAAGTGGGAGGAACCGGGGGAGGAACCGGGGGAGTGTGAGGGATCGATGACTGGCCGCGCCGCTCAGCCGACCGGCCTGCTCAGATCGATGCGCACAGTGCGGCTGAGCTGAAATTGGGAGCGGAGTGACTCCCGTAGAGGCCCATCCAGCGATGGTTATAAAGTCAGTATGTCATGAAGCTGGCCTTGTAGGAACACGTATTGTTATCCGATTTGTGTTTCATTCAGACGGGTGTGTTTCTGCGTGTTTATCATTATCGGTGCGTCCCTGGCAGGTTGTCCTGTGGGCCTATTTAAATAAAATTCCCTATAAAATTAGATGAATATGGCGAAATGGGCGCTAACTTTAACTTGTGCGCTAGATAAAATTATGGGTGATAATTGCATCGCCTGCTATGTTTGAGCGTCTAAGACTACAGATTAAGAACTAGTTATGTAAATAACTAGTACTTGGGCTTGGTGTGATGTGGGCGGGGCTTGTCTCTCTAGTACTTTATTATGATGCAACTTCGTCTACCTTCTCCACCTTCTTCTATCAGGTGGCCTGACTCCACGGATGACTTTTAAAAGTTAAACGACCCACTGCTGGGCTACTATTTCTTCAGGACTTATCGCGGATTGATTGCATCTTTCTCTCAGATTTGATTTATTGGATGTCCGCCGTTTTTATCAGCGTGACTTGGTGCTAATCGTCTCAAAGGTCGATGTTTTGACAGGAGCCAATTCTGCTGAGTTAGCTGTAGAGGATTGTGGTGGGCGAGGTACAGGGGCAAACCTGTGGGCTATAGACGGATCCTTGCTGTTTAAAACATTATACGTTTCTTGAAAACGTTTTGATTTAATTTAGGGTTGTTGTTGACAAGGTCATAACACGACTGTCTTGATGACACCAGTAAGTGAATGGTCTAATAACACAGTTGTTTAATGTTGTAAACCTCTCTATAGGCCTATATAGACGCACAGGCCTTAGTTTGGCTGTAAAGGCTACTTGACCTGCAATTATAGTGAAGTGGGTTTAACAAGTCTAAAGGGCCGAGGGACCTAACAATCTGCCAATTTCTTCACAACACTCAAAACCTCTGAAAATACCACAAGATTAATCAATGGTTTTTGTTACATAGACTGGAGATGCCATTGCACACTGACAATTAACTTTATAAAGTTAGTTAAGTTTGCTAACTGCAAAATGAGTCAAGGCCTCAACGTCACTAAACTTTCTTGCTCAATACTTAACAGCTTTATAACATCAACTTTTTCCAACTAGCTCAATTTTGTGGGCATATTCTGTATGTCTGTAATTGCATAGAGTCAGTGCTCGATTAAATGACCTCTGTTGCCACAAGATGTCAAAAACAGACTGATCTATGTCCCTCTGTGGGGAACGCGGTTTTGACCACATTGGCTAGTTCGTAGGCTATTACTTTACCAAAGGTTGTAAAGTAAATAACAAAAACCTGCTGTACTACATTGTGGTTAGATTTTATTTAATGATGAATGCCTAAGTTCCACTGAAAGTGTCATATGTAGTCATATTAGTTTAATATTAACATAATGTTTATAGTTTGATATTATGTTATATTATGTCATCCTTAAGCTTTAAGTGTTTTATTGTTTTATTTGTGTTGTATGAGGCCCAAATTCAATAATATTGCTTCCAATACCTCGATTGCCAATTCTACATCCACATTAGACATTCCTTCACTCGGTTATGTTAAACTGTAAATGCAAGCTATCCGAATAGAAAACATGTTGATGAGAACACACATCAATAAACCGAGCAAAAGAGGATGCGAGTGAACCGTTTGTCTGGTCGGTTTTCACGTGGTGCTGATGTTTATGCGTAATGTGGAGAGGAAAGTGTTTTTCAGGTCACTGTAATAAGATCAGAATTAAGTCAATTTACTATATGCGCAAACGCTCTGCGCCGTGACTCAAGCGCGTTGGAGGCGTTGTTATATAATATCTTAGTTCTTATAAAATTATTAAATCCCCCCTTGGTTGAATTTAGTGGTGACGCAATGCAATTTAACCCTTTGATGCTCTCCTCCTAGGCAGCTCGGTCTCTTAGCAATTTGATTTAAAGGTCACTCTCTCCTATCGATCCATTTTGGCGGGCGAGCACAGAGATTGATCATGAAAATCTTAGCTTGCGGAGACTGTATTGCGCGCAATATGAAGCAACACGTCAGATGTTAAGGTGGCGAGCATATCGGCTTCTCTGTCGCCATTTAATGCAAAGAACAGGAGGTGGGCTACGGTAAAATGTGCACATTAATTAGACCTCTTTTGGGCTTGCATGATATTCCCGTTGTTTGCACTTTTACTGTACATGAGTAAAGCAAACAACCTCCTGCCAGCAATACATCATACATATATATGTGGATCTACCACAGGTACCATCGACTGGCAATGACACCGACGACGGGGGTTTAACAAAGGTCTCGTTTGCAAATGGGAAAAAAAAAAATAAACAGTGAAAAAATGCAGACATTTTGCATAATTAATAATAATATGACGTGAACCTTAACTAGGTTTAAATTACCTCCGAATGATGTGCAGAAGGCTAAACGGTGAAGGGCGAGAAAGTTATATTTTTATATTGAACAGAAGCTGTTGAAATAGAAAATCGAGCAATGGAAATCAATACGCACAAATTCACGGCTTGGTCGGATAGATGCGACGGTGTATGACGCGATACGGCGTAAAGATACGGACTTGTTCATGGATTTTGCTCGTGACGGAGATAATCAAATGGGGGAAAGCGCCTCGTATATTTGTTTACCAAACAGGTGACCGCATCTTCATTTTCTCTTCTGGCTCTATCAATTATTAAGGGCAGCATCGATCATTTTCTCGGCCTACCAAACCCCGTCTGCCTGAAAATGCCTCGATTCGCTAATCCTAAATCAATCGCGCCCATCCTCGTGGGCTGGAAACTGGAGGCGAGACTGGAAGTTATTTTGATGATGATGTTGACTGAAAAGCAAACAGCCCACTTACAACGTGTCAGGGGGCATAGGGATATCCAAATACCTCGCTCTCGGTTTCATCCTAGAGAGTAATTCTTATCTTTACAAGTTTGACTTTTTTCTTTCTCGCCCAGGTGGGCAAATGGGGAGGTTACACACTTATTGGCATGCCAGTGGTCCAGATATATTTCTCATAGTATCTGGCAGGCATGCAATAAGATGCCTTCAAATATATTTCGTCTGTGATTTAAGCTTTTAAAGAGAACTATACGGTCAAATCCACTTTGTGGTGCATTGCGAATATTCAGACTGACTGTAAAATCCTTCTTCCCAAACTAAACAGTAGGTAAATCCAGAGTCCAATGGGAGAGAGTGCTGAGCCGGTATAATTGATAGATGTACTGGCTATCTTTATCGATCGCTGTATTGATTGGATCAAATACATTGAGATGGAGTGTGGAATACAGCACAGATGCTGAGACGAATTGTTTTTCATCGTTAATGCAATCTTTAAGCGTCCCTCCCAACTGCGCGGCCCGGCGCATGTCGCCTTCATTGCGCATTAGTCGAAGATTGTACTTTGTCTTTCAGAATTACGTTTCACCTAGAAAAATGGCATATTTATTTTTTCTGGTTACGTCTGACATGTTTTAATATTGCATTCATTGTTTATATTGCAACAACACTCACTGTTTTGGACTCGGAGGCCCCTTCTGAGTTTTTGCTCACGCGTGCGCCATAAATTCATAAGAAATAATCGCAAAGTCAGCGGGTTGTATCGATGCATTGTATCAGATTATTGTATTTTTAACTGCCGTGAACTGGCCCACACTGTCGAAAAACGCTTCAGCGCCCTGGAAGAACAATACCAAATGGTCCCACAGACACGGGCATTTTCACATTAGCCAAGCTGTGCCACGGCATTGATTTCTGCGACTGTGATGAATTTGGAATAGCAATTTGAATGTATTGATTGATGGAGTGAACGAGTATTCCCAGACTCTCCATGACACACAACCCCCAACTTCTGTTGCATGCGTCCGTGCATTAATGGCTCATTTAAATGCACTAAGTAAAATCGTGTGCATGTGTCATTTGCATATTATAGTAATTATTTCCTAGATTTGCCACAGATCCTGCACGTGAGCGGCCGGGTTTTATGCACTGGAAAATAGTTAAAGTTCGTACGAGTATTATTTCAATAAATTGCTAGCCTGTATATATTATTACAATCTTTAAAAAGGACACTGTGTAATGCATTTTGGAATAATATAAATACTCCATACTTTGCCTGTTTTCCAAATGGCCCACACGACATTTGTTCGTGTTACGGTCCATAAATTAATTATAGTAAACTCGATTGTATGTAACATGAACACCGCGCTGTGAAGGGTTAGGCCCTAAGCTGAAACCGGAACTATAGCTATAACACAAAGCTATAAGCGTACCCGAATTACGTTTAATGTTTCTACCTGTAGCAATAAAAAGAGTTCACTTCTCCCATTCAATGAGAGGTCCCCTTAATAGGGTGTGGAAGAAATAAAAAATCCCGGTGCCCAATTAGCTTTAACAGCAACGGCACTTAAGAAGACAATTGAATAGCGTTTAAATCTTTATTTACCAGAACCCTTTAAATGCGCAAAGGAACAATTTACATCCCATTAAGTGCTTTTCAACTGGGCATTGACCGGAACTAAAATATGCCACTATATCCTGGTTAATTGAATCCACAAGTGAAATACGACGTGAGACGAGGGGTCTGAACCGGACTCCGTGTTTATCAAGGGTAAGGCTCAAAACAATCACTGTTTATTTACACTTTTTATTCACGGATTTCAGGTCGAGATTGCGCTTGTGAGGGCCTCGACCTTCTAAGTTCAGAGGAAAATTAAGCTAGACAAAATGCAAGAGTTGTTGTTGTTGATGAACGTTTTTTGTACCTTTTTTAGGAGGACTGAAATCATTCTGGAAAAAGGTGAGAACTTTTATGACTGTTCAGTAATAGAGCCTTAAATTACAGACACACTCCTTTAGGCTCTTCTCATTTACGATAAACAAGTGAATACAGGCCACAAAACGTTTGCCTCATTTGCAAAACGAGGGTTATCATTCTGTTATATTTATAATATATAAATGAAACCATTTTGTAAATTCTCGTAAAACATTATTCGTTCTAGTTAATTTAATAATACGTTTTGAATTGATCTGCCTTTTTAATTTCTTATTATAGTCTGGCTCTACATGAGGTTTTTGTGTGTTAATGACTGTATGAATCCTCATACATAAATTAGATGTTCAGCACAAAAGAACCGTGACCAAAAAAAAAAAATCGTCTGTTTTTAGATCAGTGCTGCTTATTGTTTTCGTGTTTATTTAAATTGCTGAGGAGAATGCACGGAGATCGGAGTGATATGGATTTTGTGTGACATGTTTTGATTGACTCGGGCCAGGCCTCTGGCTCTATATCACCTGTCACACAGCGATAAGAAATCATTTCTTTTTGGGCTGTAAAATGACTCGAGGAGAGTTGGGTCACCTTGACTCACCTGCAAGTCTAAGGGCCGACATGCGCTGGAACTCCGGTTCCTGCAGCCATTTCCACATCCGTCTGAACGTCTCTCGACCTGACTTCAGTTTACTCCAGGGTTTGGGATTTCGCAAAAGATCTGAGAGAGTTCCTTGAGATCGACACAAGATCCTCTGGGCAAAGATCGCTTGTGGAATGCTGTACCTTTTTAACTCCGCGGTTATACGCTGGGCCACCTCTTTGGTGTTGATCTCCTCCACCTGGCCTGACCCACCTCCTTGCCCGCCGCCTCCTGCCGTCTGTCTGTCGCGCTCTGATAGCACCGACCCGTTCGCCTGAGAGTGCGAGTGGCTGTGGTGGTGGATGCCGTTGAGAGAAGACATGAGGCCCGGTCCGGGTCCCCCTAAACCCCGCGTCAGGTGCTCTTCGCCCCTACCGACCATCGCAGCGTGAGGCTCGAAGCCTCCGGCGGAGATCATCTTGTCGTTCCCCAGATGTGCGCCGGGACCGTAAGCGCCCAGAGTTTGTTGAGTGTTGTGCAAAGACCCCAGGCCGTTGGAGAGAGGTGATAACGGCTGCCCCATCCCGGACAAGTCTTTGGAGTAGTGGCCGTATAGATTGCTCATGGACGCGAGGCCCCGGTCATCCCGCATCAGTGTAAAGCTGCCGCTGACGTTGCCGGCGGTGAGACGCTGGTGCGCGGGGTGATGATGCGCGTGCGGATGCGGGTGATGGTGAAATTTCTCTGAGACGTTGGATATGGGGGGCAGGTGGTGCTGCAGCGGCGTCAGTGTGGTGTAGGTGCTGCTCAGACTCATGCTCGAATCGCACGACATGGTCATGGCAGGATGGAGAGGACCGGACAGCGAATGGTCCGTGCGATACTCCCCGGCCCCGTCCAGTATCGAGGCCATGCTGGACACCATCGCCGACCTCCCGTGCGACGATACCAAGTTCCTGTGCGTCGCCGACTGTCGCGCGTGGGGAGAGTTCATCAAGTCCCCCGTTTGATGGGAGTGTGACATGCCGTGAAGATTTCCAATGTTTTCCATTGTAAGTTCCATTGTTGAAAGACACCGTTCTCCTTCTCTCTCTCTCTCTCTCTCTCTCCCTCACTCACTCGCCCCGTCACACTCTCCCTTTCTCCCTCACACTCTCCCTTCCAATAAATTTTAAACGATCTCCGAGCGGCGCGCCATTGATCCCGCAGATCTTCACCGTGGGTCAATCCAGCATTTCACGGGTCCTCTCGGCGCTTCAGTCCCACCACGCATATGCACGCCCGGTGTCCGTGAACGCTCGTCTCTATCGCCCCTCGCACCACTGACAGCAGAAGCCGAGCGAGTGAGAGTGTCTGCCTCGTGACCGCGCAATATATTAAGCGGCGAGGGTGCCCGACCGAGGGTGCGCGCACCGTTCGCTCACACCGAGCAGACTGCGAGGGGCTTGACGTCACCACTACTGTCTGTCGCGCAGAGGAGAGACACCTTGCTTGCACAATTTATCCAAGTCCTGTATTGGAGAATGGACCGGAATAAAGGTTTCTGGCTTGCATGGAGTGGCAGGGCTGTCTGCACACTTCGGCACCAGCAGTGGTGTTGTGAATTATTGGGGATTCCTTTAATCGGTTTCTCCTGATAAAGTTGCCAACTTGGCGCCAGCGCGCTACATCCCAATGGTTAAATATTAATGGATTTCCCAAAGCCCAAGTTGATAAGATAGTCGAAATCCTTTTGAACGACTCGAAGTCGCATGATTGATCGTGTCATATTTCTGCTCAACTCTTAACAGCGTTTGATGAGCTAACAAAAAGCGCCATTTGCGCTTTAGGGGGTTTGGTGTGACTTAATACGTGATTTAATTAGCGCCATACGTGATTTAATTAAAAAAATAATTATTATTTTACGTCTAAACACACAGGCAGAATTCAGGCAGTTTGGATATGCATGGACATGTATTGGACATTAAATGTATGTAAAACGTGAAGTGTAGGCCCTGATGTAAAAAGAAAAAGAAGTCACTTTCATATTCACTCCCATTTTAGGCTGAACCTTCATATGACAGAGATGATATTTGTTTCAGTTTCGATGATAAAATATATTTTTCAGTATATAAGCTTGTGTGCACAGAAGACATGCAATGCAATTTATTGCTAAAACATTCCCTGCTTTTATACTCTTGTCATTCGCTAAATCATATAAGAAATGTTAACATTTGAATTATCAATTGACTAAATGTTTTCAAAACAATATCATCTTTGTCCATACCCGTTGCTGTTTTAACTTGATACGATGACGCTTGTCTCCGCCTTTTTCAGATGATCATTTCCGGGTCACGACGATTATAAATGCACTCAGTCGTCGATCGATAAATTGATCATTCTGTATGCGAAGGCAATAAATGTAATATATTTGTTTTCTCTAACAATGAGCGTGCAAAAGGTGAGTAGACCCAGTCTTTTTATTTGACTATATTTATTGCTGTCAATAAATAAATAAATAAATAAATAAATAACATAACATAACCGAACAGAACAGAACAGAATAAAAACATTAAACCGTAAACAAAAAAACACATTTTTGAAAACTTGGATATCGTGTTTCTTTGAGGCCGGACGACCAATATAAATTTTAGTCTCCGGTTTGAGAGTGATTTTAAAGTTGTCCTTATGTTTCCAATTACTCTAGGCCTAAATCAACAAAAACAATGAAAAACCTTGAAAAAAGACCAATGAAAAAGACCTTTCTTCTTTACATATCTCTACCATAACGTATTCAGCTTTGGATAATTCAAACGAACCAAACAATGGGGGGGAAATTAACATTTTTCCGTCATTATGAACAGGACAATGGCATTACAAACCCAGCCTTCTCCATTGGGATTGATGTTCTCTTATTGATCCTTACAATCACTGTTATTGAAAATAAATTAGGCGACCCGGTACCGATCATCTTCACGTGACAGGGCGCCCACGGACCGCTATTTAGTTCATGGTTCCTTATGGTTTCTTATTTCACATGCCCAATATAAAATAGCATTTAGTAGACAGTGTCTGTGTACATTTTCTCCTGTTGTTGTCAAGTAACTGGTTGTAACTTCAGTACGTGTAAATATATCTTTTATTTTGTATTAATCGCAAGCATCGGAATGAACGCAGAGGTCGGTGACGCGCTCATGTTGTATGTGGCGGCCGTGTAGGCTACACGACAAAAGAGTGCAGATATTTCTGGCTCATATATCCGAACACGACCACAATTGATTATTTGCATTGATTTGCTCCTTGCTATTTACAAAATCATGCTCTGCTATGACGGGGTAATTGAATGCGGTTTAATGTAGAGATGAACTGTAACAGCTCGGCTTATAGGTTTGCTGTGAGAACACCCTACGTACAATAAATAGATACGCCTCATATCATATTTTTTTAATGATATCAGATTCATTTAAGGGAACATCCATCGTATGTAATGCTTTACCTATTCGTTGCACGGAAATAAAGGATAATGTGTAATAAATATTAAAGCTGCGTCCAGTGACTAGAAAGTCATTAGCTTTCTGACGTATAAAGCTATAGGTTTATTATTAAGTTAAGTGACAAGAAACGTCATAAACATTGTAAGAATGGGAATGCTTAGTACTGAATCTTTCAGTATCAATACACACTTAAATTGTAAAATTGTTTTGTACTTCAGGAATCACAAACTGGCTAAAAGTCACGCAGGCTTTGTAAAATGTATTCTCTCCTCGGATATAAACTAAGCGAGCTGATGCTTTTAAAGCTTTTTGTGCTCAGTTTAGATGAAGAAAAGCAAAGAAACAACTTCGTTTTAAACAGCATGTATTTTATTCTGCTTTCAATGTCATTTTCATACTGAGGCCTGCGTGGGTTCAGAGGTTGCTTACCCGTACTGAATATTTTAAATCTGCAGAGCAGGATCTGAAAACTGTGAAAGGGAAAAGTTTGTGTTTTTCACAATTAATTTTTAGACTCTCTGAATAATATATAGGAGCTTATAATGTAACATTTCACTTACTGCATAAATTATAAGAGAGCAGACCCTGATTTAATTTCCGCTCGAATATTTAAATGAGCTAGACGTGCCCTGTGGCTCACACAGTATGAAATATTAACGCCGTCGATAGTCAAATAGAGAAAAGCGATACCATAGAGACTCAATATTGTACTTTGCATTTCTGAGAGTGTATGTCTACATACACAATTACTTCCCGGTGCTGAGACCACAATAACTGTGTCCACCGGTTGCATTATAATGTAGGAAAACCCACATAACAGGCATATGAGCATGAAACTCATGACTGCAAAATCTGCTGAACTCGAACCCTTGAAAATTAGCCGAGGCCACAGTAAAGATAAGTGACCGCGATTCTGATTTAATTAACATGCAATGAGCCAATAATCAATAGTCAATGCATGTCGATATATTCCTAGATACGTATCAGTACTGATACCAAAATACAGCTACACTGGTTCAAAATAAACAATTTTGAAAAATAAAATGGAAAAAAAATGCATCAACTTTTTCTAACAGTGTTTTTTTTTTATTGATGAGCTTTTCTTGAAACCTCCCACCTCTTAAGTGCTGTTCTCCAAAACTAACGCGTATTTTTAATTCATTTATTTTGTAGTCTCTTTCGGTTTTCAATTTGTATATAGTTTATTATATAGGTTATCGTTTAATGACATTCTGAAGCTTCTGTATTTATTTTATAATGTATATACAAGGCTGTATAAATTATTGTTTTTATTTCTGGGTGTTATTAAGCTCTCCACAGTCTTTTTTTGGTGTATGATTTGTTTATATCACAAAGTGTGACAAAGTAGACTCAGAATAGCCGGACTGCATTAGAAGTATCACTTCACTGATCGATCACATCCTAAAGTAAATTTACTTGAATCGGTTTATTGGCAGAAGTCAAACTGCCCCGTTAAACTGACCATTGCAACCCGCTATTCGTGGAGTTTAGTGAGACTCGAAAATAATTTTGTCTTAAGTTAGACAATAAAGTCTACAAGACTTTGCCCTTTTAAATACCTTTAACGAGTTTTAATGAGGAGAACTTAATACTTGGACAACAAAGTAGACAGATCTCGGATGTCCCTGCTGACAGTCATTTTTTCATCACGGATTTCACAGCTATTTGTCGTGAGGCCATTTCAACAGCTCCTTAGATGCATTATTTAGTCACATAAAAACAAGGGAGCCATGTAAAAGTTTTCTTTATTCAAAAACCGACCATAATAAAAAAAAAATACGTGCCTCAAAGATTTCTGAATAACTAGATCTTTATAGCTTCAGTTTAAACCAGGTAGTCATGGGATTTTAAAGCCCTTTACCAAGAAGTGTTTCAATTGAAAATCTCTGCTATATGAACTCTGTTATTTATAATCTTTGTAGTTATCATTTCAACATTTCTCTCAGATGCAGCCCTGTGCTGTTTTAGAAGAATTAGGGCGGTGTATTTAGAGACCTGTGTGTCTGAAACCTCTGTGCGAACGAGAGTATGTGATCTATTGCTCCGGTCTGTGATCGATATATCCGCATTCTGATCGATTGGTATGGCAGAAAAATCGCAGGGACCCGTATAGGGCTTCCCATCAGAAAGGGCTTCATCTTAGCCAAAGCACCGGTGTTTAAAGAAATGAAAAACTTTTCAATTAAAAACTAAAATGACATATTATCTGTTGAAAATGTGCGATCATTGACATTAGTTGTTTTTATAAATATCAGAAATTCAATTAGATTTATGAATATTTATCATTAAATAAATCTGTTTTAGACACATTGTTCTGTTATTTACTATATCTAAATACGATAATTGTTGATTTTCATAGTACATTTCATGTACTTTTCAGTCCTAATGTTAATGAATAGAATAGATTAGACTTTCGTTGTATAATATAATATATAATATTTTAAGTCTTTTGTCTATATTGTGGTCATTTGTGCCTACTGCGTGCCAATGTCCGCATTGATATAAGTTTTCTAGAAATTGATGTTGCTGATATTGTCGGTTCTTGATCATTTTGCCTGTTGTTTTTTCCTTTCTTACTTTTTGTGAGCAGCTGTATGTCATATCGTAACGTGCCTGCAAAGAAACGATACACATTTCACAACCCTCCCAAATATCTCTGCTAGTCTAACGAAGAGCCAGCATCATCATAAAAAATAATCGATTATATCGATTATGGCAAATATAAACGCCTGTTTTACAGATGTCATAAACTTTACTTTTTTAGCTGACACGATTTTTTTAAAAAAGAGTTTATTGTATATAGTACATAGTATTATATAGTATTGTTGTTGTGAGTTTGGAAGTATGTTGAAGATCGTCTGTAATATTTTTCTGGCCTGTTGCTGAATGGTGTCTCCATTATGAAGTACTGTTGTATTTAACATTTCATGTTATTAATTCACTACTACAGGAGGACGTATTTTATTTGTCTGTTTGCCACAACGCAGTGCTTATAGCTAATATAATAACAGTTAAAGCCAATCCGGGAAGGCAATGTATCTCATATCCCTGACTAAAATCTGCAGGTCTTGTTGGGAAAATGTCAATATGTTGTTCGTATGACATATCGCGTGTCTGAAACATATCAGACACAAAGCTTACACATTCGTGCTTCTGTTTTTAACACTATTAACACTTACAAGTGTGATCAGAAATGTTTTCACACTGTTTTCACACAGTTTCTGTCCCAAAGTAGTCACATTATGTCATACTTTCTAACTGCTTATTGAAAATAATTACTCATACAGTTACTAGTACTGAATCACTTAATAGACATTATTTGCATTGCAATAACGACAGCAATATTGTTTATCAACATAATTAATAATGACGCAGTTATTGATTATCAATCACAATGCTTAAATTCGATAACGGTACTTAAACTGATAACTATAATTAGTGAAGGTGTTTTGATTTATCACAAACTTCAATATTATTTATCATTATTCTATTAACTTTAAAGGGAGTTTATGTTTAACAACGTTATCTGCACATAAGACAAGAAATGCCAAAATGACTGAATAGTTGCGTTTCGAATATTACTAAACCTAACTAGTAAACTAGTTTAACCAAACCTAAACTAAGTCTTGCAAATCTTCAGTCTTTTGCACGCGACCTTGAAAATGAACACATGCAGATGCGCGTTTTGCGGTCCTACAAGAATGAAATTCAGCAATGCACCGTTATGCAAAATCAACATACTGTATATTTCGCGGATTGCATTCATTTATAGTATGTAATAACTCCCGGTACAGCAGTGAATTCAGAGTCATCAATATCTGCCGCGTGTGCGCGCACCTCCTGCTTTCAATACGAGGGTTTAGACGGAGCGAGAAGAGGAGAGAAAAAACCTCCCCAGCCTCCACCGAGAAGAAAGCACCGGTTGCTAGGCGACAGGCGAAAGAGAGATGGATTGAAAAGGCATACTCGATCAATTTCGGTGAGAGTGAGGGGAAAAAGGAGAGAGTGACCCGGAGAAAGAAACTGAGAGGAAGAAAGAGTGGATGCAGAGAGGCGGAAAGCATGGAAAGCCAAATTCACACCGCAGTCTTAAAGCTTAATTGAAAAGGATCTTTGCATGCATCGGCCGGGTCGTGCCTAACACATTTATCCCTTCCTCTGTTTACCGCATGCCTCGAACGACCTCAAACCTGTCCTTTCACCTGCCTCAAATACACCCCCACTGATGGAGTGGATTTTGCCTTGTGCATTTCACAATTCACAGGCCGATTCGACAGATTCAAGCCGCACACACACATAAACACACACTCACACCCCACAGTGTGTGTCTGTACAGAGCAGTGTTGAGTGTATCGACTGTGTATTGATCCCTCCACTCACCTCCCTGCAGTCAGCTCTTGTCCTACATAGCCAGGCCTGTCTGATTCCTCCATTAATGGCCCTTATCCAGCGCCAATCTTTATTTAAACTGAAAAGTAGAATTCAGCACCCCCCTAATGCCCCCTGCCACCGTTCTTTCTTTCTTTCTTTCTTTCTTTCTTTCTTTCTTTTCTCTGTTTCGGTCTTCCTTTTCTCCTTCACTACTGTTTCTGATTGCCATTACTTCTTGTTACAATTCCATTTTTAATCAGAATTAAACAGTTTGTGTTTCAGGAGCTCATGTGCCGGATTCTGTTATGGCTGCAGAATGTGATGGAGTTCCTTATCTTTGCCATGCAGGAACAAGCCATGAGCAATAAGACATTGGTTTCTATCTGTGCTGGCACACACAATAGGGATTAATTGATCCCCTAATACCACAGATAAATCAATGTCCTCCTCCCTCTTTCCATCTTTTCAGCCAATCAGAAGAGGTGTCGCTGGATCAGCGAACCTCCTCGGCCAATAGGAGCTGGACTGAGGGGGATTGACAGTTTGCATGGAGTCAATCAAAACAGCATTGGCTGTTATTCACTGCAGGTTTACGGACTGTTCCTCACCACAGGATTCACCTACAAATGAGATAAGAGACAAACAACACGTACTGTATAGTGTTAAACAGTTCATTTACTGAGAAGTTGAAATCTGTCATTTACTCTCATGTCTTTCCAAAAACAAATGGCTTACTTTCTAATATTATAATAAAATAATATCATAATGTTGATGTAATGTCAATTTTTTTGTCAAAATCTTACCTGGTGCAGGTTGGCTGTGGACTGCATCTGCATAATGGAGCTGTTTAATATCTTACTGTTCTTCTGCTGACCCCCAATGTTGACCCATTGAAATCTCCACTTTATAGTCTAGAGGTCTCTCTCTCTCTCGCTCTTATTCTCTCTCCCTTATTTTTTCCTACCACTTTTGCTTCAGACTCCCTTCGTTTTCCACAATCATGATTTATCCAAACATTTTGTATCAAACGCAGCTAAAAATATTCCCTTTCTTTCTCAAAATATTGATTTTGCCTGTAGCATTGTCTATGGTGTGTGTGAGAGAGAGATTCTTTGGATGTGTTTTATAGGGGGGTGGGGTTGGAGGGGGGTGTTGGTGCCGACATTAAAGCTCAAAGAAAACAGTTTGAATACCGTGTTTTCCACTTTTAATAAATCCTTCAATCACCAGAGAACACACAATCAACTTCATCAGCCTCTCCCTTTAACGTGTCCCCGGTTCCTATAAGTGATTTGATGTGCTTAACTTTTACCAGACAATTCCATTCAAGTACACTAAGAATTTTGCAAGTTAGTCATTTGCAAAATGGATGAAAAGCATATAATTTTGCCGCAACAATCGCAGCCTCTTTTGTCGTTGGGGCATAATGGAAATGGAGGGAACTGATCAATAGATTATTGATTTTCATTGGATGGAGCTGGGGGAATTGAGAGAGCGGGCGAGAGAGGTGGGGGCTGAATGTGAAAGCAGGTTTTTGAAATCTTCTGTTCGTAAGATGAATGCTCCTACTGGAAGCAGGTGATCTTGTTTGTCTCCCCGCACATGCATGTTTTGACAGTTTGCAATGCATTGTGGGATTGGCTGATTGACGAGACAGAATGTAGCTTCTAAAACAGTTTGCAAACTCGAATCGTCTGTTGAACTGTTTGTTGTCTTTTTTCCTGTAATGCAGTCTTAAACATGGCAGAGCTGCTATATTCACGCTGAAAAATTAAGGTTCTTCAACGGTTCTTTACAGCAATACCATAGAAGAACCATTTTTGGTTCCCTAAAGAACCATTTAGTCACAGGTTATAAAAAATATTCTTTCTTACGTCTTTATAATCTAAAGAACCTTTTCCATTAAAAGAATCTTTTGTGAACCAGAAGGGTTCTATGGATGTTAAAGGTTTTTCTAGAACAGAGTCTAGAAAAAAGATTCTTCTATGGAATTGTGAAGCACTTCAATGTGTGTGTTATTGTGTGCATAACATGAAGTGTAAATATTTTAGTTTTCTTTTGCTGTAACAGTACTATATGAACTATTAACTGTTTTTCTTGAGTCTGCAAAAAGAATGTCCTTGAACCTCTCAGGTTATCTCACTGATGATACAGGAAACCAAAAATTACAATCGGACCAGCTACTAACATTCGTTTACACCTACATTTAGCAGGCAGGTCTAATTGATCTCTCCATAAGGCCGGTTCGGCAACACTTTCCAGTGTTTGTGGGTGCGGGCTGTGTTATCTGGGCCAGTATTGCAGGCGGATGCGTGGTTATACGCATGTATGGCGCGTTAATGCGTAAAGCTGGTCTTCCATTGATCTATGCGCAGGATGTCAAACATTTTAGCGACCATCTCGTCCTTGTTATTGCCCTCCAACGCCAGGCTGTTAATGCATAAAAAAAATCGTTCGTCCCCATGTTTTCCTCCCCATCTCAATTGGACGCCCAGAGCAACAGAAGAATACCGCGTTGTTGTAGTCCACAATCACTCCTCCCCCTCCCTGCCTTCTCCACTCATCCCTCATCCTTCCATTTTTGTCTCCATCTATCTTTACGACATCCAGTTTCATCTCCTTAATGTTTCCGGACTTGACAGTCTCCCTGGTCAAAAATTCTTAATTAAACCTGATGTGTATTTGCAGTTAAGCAAATTGCAACCTGATGGGGCTAATAAAAACATTTTCGAGAGTGAGAAAGCGAAGGTGCGGAGAATCACTGTCTGCACCCCAACGACACAATCTGCTGTTTCCTCCCTTTATTACTGTCATACGCTGTTTGCATCCTCACATTTTCTACATCACAGCCCAGAGGAACCCAGCTAACAGTTTTTGGTGGTAAAAATGTTTCCATAATGTTTCTGTTAACAAAAACGTTGAAAATGTTATTTTGAATATTCTAGGAACATTGCATTAACATTATTGCTTTGTTATACAAACATATTTTCAAACATTTTTTAATTTTGTAACATTTTAAGAACGTTACACTAACAACTTGATAACATTTTTGATATATATTGATATATAACATTGACAAAACATTCTACAAACAACATTCTACTTCAAGAATGTTTTTGATAGCTGTTAGGAAATGATAGCCAACATTCCCGAGAATGATACAACAGTTTTGCTTGAAAAGCACCTTCTTAACTTGAAGCTTTTTATCTCCTCAGTGTTTATTACGAGAAATGGAGCTGAGCCCAAACATCATCATTTTCACATTTGATCCAGGATGTATCCAGCACGTGCTCAAGTAACTGCGAAAAGATCAAACTACACGACTCTTAAAATGTCTTGGGATTCTGCAGCTGACCCTGAAGGCCATAGATGCTGACCCCGTAAGATAATTGGCTACATGGATTTGTGAAGGCCATATAATTGCCACTGAGATTTGATACCTGGTTTCCTCGTATTGTTTTAATGGTCTTTAAAGCTGTTGTTGCAACCCGGGCCAAAGGGAAGCATCACCATTTTTGTCAAACAAATTTATAGTGACGTACTTCTTGTGGAAACTACACTGTAAACCTCTTTACATCCATTTTTCTGTGCACTATCATTTCTATAATTTCTACTTAATTACAATTATTTTTTTACTTAAAATAAGCATTTAAATCATCTGCATTTAAAGGTAGGCTAGACAGTTTCTAAGAGGCTAGCAACAGAAACCTAGCCTTTAAAGCATAAGATCCGCCCTCCTTTAAGAGCAATCTCCAAAGCCACAGCTCCTTCAATAGCATGTTCAGAACAATTTTATGGTCCTGTACTTTCCATAGAAGATATAAAAATATAAGTATATTTATACCACTTTCTTTAATGATTGCTATGAGAATGTGACTTTCAACCTGCATAACAAAAAATGTTTCTGGAAAAACATGGCCTACTCTGCCTTCAAAACTTGCATATTTACATTTTAGTGGGGCGAAATGTATTACAGTGCATGTTTTAGGATACTCCAAGATGAAAGCACATTGTGTCTATGTACCCCATGTTTCCTGTATGTCAGCTCACACCTTCCTCTGTCCATATGCCCATGACTTATCTAATGTGTGAGAAATCCATTTCTGTAGTGTCAGGCCTTCCTATGAGTTCCTCACACCTTTGGTAATAGTGTATGAGAACCAAACCTTCAACAGTCTCACTTGATCAAGCAGTACCAGGGGGTGTAGAGCAGACATCGGCTGTTAGGATCACAGCTTTCTTGAGAGAGGAGGAGACAGAGAGGAAGAAAGGGGCTCATATTTGCCATGACATGTTGTATTGCTCTTGTGTTAAATGGGTGTGTGATTGCGAAAGGCTCTTTAGTGAAGGACACTGCAAGTAATGAGCCAAGAGGTCCTATAGGGTGTTACAACTCTTTCAAAGAGCCCTTGTGGTCTCTACAAGAGTCTTGACATCTCTTAACCTCTGTCAATTGTTATGGTTTCATCAAACGCATTTTCTCCTGATACACAAAACCACCAAACCTCCTGGAAGGCTTGACTTCTGTACAATTGTGTGGACTGACTTATTATGCAGTGCAATACATAAATATCTGCTACAAATTGACTACCTGATTTTAATATTTTTTATTTGATTAGCATGTTTGATTAGCAGTACAGTGCAGATACATACAAATCGAATGTCAGTTGTTTAATTGTCTGTTACTGAATCTTCTGTTATTGCAATAAATGGAAGCTGAAGAGTGGGGAAGCGATACAAGCTGGGCTTAAACATGCAGCTCTGTGTGTGCAATAGCAATAGTGTTTTTAGAACATGTACTGTACTACATAGCTACAGTATTTTTATTGTAAAGTCAAGCATACTTCTGTCACAAACCATTCTGAGAAAAATGCATAACATTCTGTTGTCTTTGCCATAGATCTTTATATAAAAATAAGCGGACCAATGGAAACTAGGAGAACAGACAAGCACCCAATAAAAGCAATTAATATTTTAAAGCAGCTGTAAACACGGCTGTTTTAATTAGATGCAGAGGATGAAGGAAGTAAACGGGTGGCAGGGTGTCACTGGTGTCTGTAAGTGGGGTCAGTGCTGGAAGGTCAAAGGTCACAGTTCCTATTAAAATACCTTTTAAAGTCCTTCAGAAATCTTATGTAATAGTGGAGGGATGACTTGTGCTTGTTAGCCTATATTCTTCCTCTGTCATTCCTTTCAATAAAAATAGCAACAGTGTGTTTTAAAATATGTAAAAAATCTAAATGTAAAAAAAATAATACTAAAAAAGTAATACTAGTAAAGAAATGTACTTAAAGAGACAGTTCACCAAAGAATAAAAATTCCCTTGTCAGTCACCCTCATGTTGTTCCAAACCTTTATGGATTGAAATTCTAAAGAATGTTGATGCGTTTTTTTTTTTTTTTACAGAGACTGTCTAGGTCACCATTAACATTTAGCCTAACATCTCATTCTGTGTTTCACACAAGAAAGAAAGTGATTGGAACAACATGAGGGTGAGTAAATTATGACCAAATTATTGTTTTTGGGTGAACTATCCCTTTAATGCTATTGTTTTTTGCCACTGTTGGTAATGCCACTTTGTAATACAAAATACCTCATGAACTTGTCAAAGTTGTTACATGAGAACTGTAACGCACAGAAAATTATTTAACTACAGTAATTGTAAAAACTGTTGATAACGCAGCTGTTCCATCTCCTGCACAATCATCTCCCTGGTGCCTTTGTTAGAACCATGCCATTTTTCTTCACTTCTACAACCGCGCGGTGACCACCTTCACCTCTGCACCCCCTTCATCTTCCTCTATCTCTCTCTCTCCATCTTCTCTTAACTCATCATCCCCCCATTCTACCCTTCTATCAGTCCACCACCATTACGCTCATAAATCAATATTGACGACCCATCAACTGATGCATGAATTACGGTACTGTGGATGTTACATGACCGCCGGGTTTTGCATTATGCTTTGGCCATTTAGTCGTCGCCATTATGCACAGCGGCTCGGAATGAAGTCCTTTCAATGAGAGGCTGAGGACGAAGCACATTACCGTTTTTAAGAGCACTTCATTGCCGTTTCACCACTGTGCTGATAAAGAGCGAAGTGTGAGATGGAATGAATAGGCCGGTTGGTAATGCAAAGCAGATACGCCATCGCGAGCAGTTGCGGTCTCAGCTCACAATGAGAAGTTTCGTATAAACATACACCCACACATACAGCAGTGGGAATGTGATCGATGTTACTCTTCTGTTTTTACAAGACTGTTCCAGTGCTTTCATACACCTAGTGTGTAATCAAATGCGCGAGTAATAGTTTGAATTATGGGTAAGGTTTCAGCTGGTAAAAGCAAGGCTGTGTGCTTTGATGCTGTGTGTTTGTAGAATTTAGAAACAGTACAGTTCTTTCTTGGCCTATCTGCTACTTGGCTGCAGAACTTGGGCAGGAAGCCTCGACAAAACGAGGATATGTGGGCTGGCACAAGAGCCAATCACAGAAGTGCTTTCATTGCCCTCTAGCCACTTCTGACCTTTTGACCTAGGCCATGACCCCTAAGGCCAAAGGTTACCCTAAAGGGTCAACAGGGACCACTCTCAGGCAGGTCCAAGAGTAGTCACCATGGAAACCACTGGAGGAAGATGTAGATGAAGAGAAAGATAGAGGAATAGGAGCGTTCTGGCCCATGAGCTTGCTAAGGTCCTCTTTGTCTTATGGACCAATGGTCTTGTGGATTTAGGGTCCCCCTGCTGGACAATAATGGTCATTTGCATGTTTTTACTTCTGTTTAACACAATTCTACAGTCCTAGATTGTCTCATTCATTCATTCATTTATGCATTTTTTTAAGTTCAGAAACTATAGTTGCATAAAAAAATAACAAGTGGATTTTAAATAAGTGTCTTAAAATGTCAAAACAAATCTTATTTTGCCACCTTGTGGTTAGATTGTGAGATGCAGATATGGTGTCTCTGCTCCGTTGGGGAACCATATCACTTGGTATCTTTGTGGGCACTTTTCTGCATGTATATTCACATGCATGTATATTATTTATTTATGCATTTGACAGACGCTTTTATTTAAAGTGACGTCAAGCTAGACATAACAGTTTCTGTGTTCCCTGGGATCGAACCAACAACTTTTTGTGCTGCTAACACAATACTCTACCAGAGCTACAAGGACATTATAGTATATACAAATTCATACACACCTCACAATACAACACAGTACATTCAGCATCCACTTTATTATGTACGTAATGTGTGTAAGTCAGCGCCATTGCTAAATTTTGGGCCTGGAACATTTTTTGGGTGGGTCCAATTTCCCAACGCCTAACGTGTAGGCTCCACTATATTCAACCATGGAATGATATTTTACCCAGTTCCTATCCTGATAGCTGTTTAGCAAGTTATTTTTACAAAGTAGCTTCCTCAACAATGACATTAGTGTACATGAAATATGATTTTTAATAACCTTTGCTAAACAATAATTGTGACAAACAGCTCTGGTATCTAGAGATTATATATATTTCTATATGTCACAAAAATGTTAAATATAGTGCGCTATGGTCTAATATCAGTCGTCACACATCAGATTCTAGATCTGTACTGATACAAGCCCCCACAACAACATTTGAAGGCCCACCCACTAGCAGTTTCTACCAAATATAACATATATAACATTCTGGAGCTTGGCATAACTACAAAGCTTTGTTAAAAAAATAACCAAACACTAAGAAATATCTTGATCTGTGGTTGATTAATGATTGTTTTGACTTATCAAATCATCTTGAGGCCCTCTAGTGGGCCTGGGCCCCCAGGCTGAGGAACACTGCTCTAGCCAGCCTCAAAAGTCTGCTGATCTGGGGTAAGTCTGTCTTAACCAAACTGTCCTGATGCACAGTTAATCAGCAGAAAGCTTTGGCCCCATGAAGGCGTTTGATCCGATCAGCTTTGGAATGCTAAAAAGAACTAAACCAAAGCCAGAATGTTTCGATCGGCCGGCGCCCCACGATCTCCTCTTACCCCACTGTCCGTTAAGCAGACCCACATCTTTAGCATTAATCGCTGCCCCTCCTCATCCCTTCCCGTGTATCTAATTAGATTAAGGTGATCAACACACCAAGCACTGCTCCACAGTTTAATGAGGCTTTGATTAGAATGAGAAGATTAGCATAACGTTTCAAGATGGATTCAGACTTTCAGCAGGACGTCACGTGCATTTGCAATATGGGTTTCGTTACCATGGTGATGATGTTGCATTACAATTGCAGTGACATTCTATTTGTAATTGTTTTTGTCATGATTTGAAAACAATTGTAATGATAAGCAGGCGACAGCAATGAAAACCCGTTGATTTCCACCCTTAACTGCATATTTGTTTGTGTGTGTGTGGACAGAGAGAGAGAGAGCAGATTGCAACCTGTTCAACAGCTTGTATCTTATAAGCATAAGGCACGCATATGCAAAAGAATTAGGATCTGTTAAGCTGTCAAAGACAATAGGATTTAATTCCGAGGATCTTTCATGGGAATTAAGCAAATTAATGCAAAGAAAAGAAAGATTTGGTTAAGAAAATGACATTTAATTAATTAGAATGGCTTTGTAACCGTGATAATTGCTTGGGTATGTTCCAAATGATCTCTCTCATAATTGTGGATATTTATGTCTCAGTTACAAATAGCTTTTTAAGAGACCAGTTAAAACAAAATATTACAAATGTGTGTATTTTTTGGCTAATAAAAAATTACAAATTCAGTTGTTACTGATAATCAAAAGCACAAATGCAGGTTCTTGTTTAATGTTCTAAAACGTTTTAATATTTTGAGTAAATGTGATACAAATATTATGTGATTGACTGTTTTGCTGCAAACCCCATTATTATTATTATTTTGAATTCATCAGCATGTTTAGCTCCCTCCTACAATTCTCTTGTAGACGTTCTCTCAAAACGTCTTTTTGGTTTCTATCTTTCTAAAAGTGAAGTGGACCAAGACTATTATCTTCTTGAAGCTGCTAGGAATTATGACATAAACCAATTAAAGACATTAGAAAGGATGTAAGTCTAAATCATATTTTAAGCACTAATTATTTTATCCAGATGTCCTAAATTAGCTTGTGACCCTCTTGTTCTGTTTGTGGTAGCCTACTACAATTTTGAGGCTTCATCTTACCACACTTTCCTAAATCGGTCTTCCCTCCCCGTTCCACAGCAGCAGTGTAGGTCTTCACCCGAGAAACGCTTACCAGATTACTCTGTGTGATAAGCTTCCTATTTTTCGAAACTGCATGGAGATTTATGGGATTATCTGGGTACTTATCCCGGAGTCGGCTTTGGGCAGCCTACCGTAATCTCTTAGGACTAAAGATTTGGTTTCTGAGCTCTTCTGTCTAATTATTATCACAGTTGTGAACAATATGTTCACTTTTTTACACCGTGCAGTGTTTTCCCAACGTGATGCTTTCACACACACTTAAAGGGTATTATTGTATTACTGGTCTTGGACTATTTGTACTGTTGTGGTCTTTATTTAGCATAATTTCACACATTGAGTGTCCTTAGTCACAGGTTTTTTATCATCCTTGTTCAGTCTCTAATTGCATCATGCAGATCTATTTATCTTCTTTGTTGCAGTATAACACTTACCCAATAATGTGGCCTTGTTTGGTATTTGGTTTAAAAAGATACAACAAATGAGAAAATGCAACAACACTTCTGCTTATCTACATTTATTTCATTATAATTTTACAAAACAATTTTCAGTTTGATATACAAGATGGCTTACCAAATATATACAATTCTATTTCCAACTCTTTTAGGTGTGAATCCGGATCATAATCAATCATGTAAGTGTCAGTGTATGAACGGAGGCTGGGGGATGTTTCTGAGGTCTGCAGCCCAGCTCCAGTAAACTCTGGGTGAGAAACACATTAATGGATGGGATGGTGAACAGCACCAGCAGCGCGTCCGTTTTAGGCGACCGAGGGTATGGCAATGTGGAGGCAGGGCAAAGGGAAGCTGGCCCGTTACCCTGCGGATCCTCCTCCGGGCTCGCCGTCGGTGGTAGTCGCCATTAGAGAAGTCTTGAAAGTTGGCAGGATGAATAGCCCAGAAATGGCCTTTACCGTTGTCACTGCGACCCGCTTTGATGAAGCACTCGTTCAAAGAGAGGTTGTGTCTGATGCTATTTCTCCAGTTTTTTTCCTGTTTAAAAAAGTGTGAACTTTAATTAGAAATCACACAAGTTCACACTTATTTAATATCTACTGAAGCACTTTTTCTGTAGTCTATGAAAAGTCTGTTCACTAAAATCAGTCTACAAATTATTATTAGGAAATGTGTCATATGTTATGGATGAAATACAGAAATGGTGTACATACAGACATAGTACAGCATAATATTTAAAAACAATATTGTGTCTGACCAAAGTTTTTATGCTCTGAACCAGATTCAGTCATAGCCAGAAGTTTGTAACAAGACAATCAGTAAAATTATACAACTTTTTTTAGTCTTCCTGAATACTTCAGGCAACATTGAAACACTACATTCAGATCTTTGATGTTTTTCGAGATTTGAAGTTGCAGACTAACTCTATACTGTCTAGAAAGTTATTCCAGTTACTGTTGTGAACATACAATACCTTGCTTTTGAAGTAAGGATAGTGATCCATGATCCACTGGTAAATATCGCATAGCAGGAGCTTCTTCTCTTTTGAATCCAGGATGGCCATGGAAATGAGGGCAATGTAGGACTGGGCTGGTTTCTCCTCCGTTCCTTTGCTCTTCAGATTCTGCTTCTCTTTTTCCTCTTCACTTTTATTGTCTTTATTTTCCTGGTCCTCTGATTTTTCACTTTCGTGTCTGTCTGACAGAGCTCCTTGTCTGTGCTCACTAACTGTTGTTTGAAGACCTTCAGACGGAGGTGAATTGTTCTCTGGTTTGGTTCTGTCAGTGCTGCGTCCCTTATTGTACAACAGGTAGTCGATAGTGAACTGAAGCCCCAGCTGTTCTTGATCACTTCGACATGCGTTCTTGTCCTCCATTGCTAAATTGTTCAATCTTGGATTCTGACGCTTAACCGTGAATTTGTGTAGATTCAGGTTGTGGATCCCAGTTCATAACTTCTTGTTCTGATTCGTGATTCTTTGTCTTCCCTCGTGCTGTTGGCCTTTTCAAAAGGTGCTGTCAAAGATTAGCGCTTGCTATTGCAGACTCCACGACAAACGATTAATTTGACAGCAGATGTGACGTCAATCTCAGAGACATGCGTGATTCAAGTAAAGCAGTAATTGTGTTTGTTAAGTTGTGTGTTTGTTGATTTAGTCTTTTCAAACTGTAAAACAACAGGAGTTACGAATCCTTTTTAAAAAACTACTTTAACGTGGACTTCGCTTGTACTGCCCAAAGAGTTAATGTTGCTCTATTTAAATGCTCTGCATATTTAACTTCGCATTCAGAAGCGACCTGGGGTTAGAGTTAGAAGCAGGGGTCTAATTGAAGAGGATTATTTTTATTACCCCAAGCAAATCTTTGTAATTACAAGAGATTACAAAGATTAATGTACGCAAATTGTCTATGGTGATGGCTGCAGTGATACAACATGACCTCTGGGTGTGCTTATCCTGTTTGGGTCCATTTGCTTGGGATCAAAACAAAATATTCTGCACTTTAGATTACTGCAACCCAAAAAGGGGTTAACCAGCTTTTATAGGTCAATGTCATGCTGAAAGTTGTAATACTGAATACTGTGTGCTGAAAGTGTAATACTGAATTCACTGTTATGTTATGAACTAAAATCCAGTTTAAGGGAGAAAACACAGTTCTTATAGTTAGTAGCATGTGACTGAAATGTTTCACTTTCATCATTATAGTGAACATTTTCAAATGGCCTAATTTACAAGAAGAACATTGTCTTTGGGTCTTTTGTAATTTAAAAACAGAAACATGAAATCAGGCTTCAACGCAGTATAATAAAATGCATTATGCATCATTTACCATAGAAGTCATATGTGGAGTTGATGTATTGATTTCATTATCCAAACGAGTGCTCAACAAGACTTGAACATGTGCCTGGAACTAGTCTGAACTTTGAACTACAGTCAGTTAGTTAATTATAGGAAGGCAGTGATTGGATTACAGGTCAAACAAAGTTCCTCTTAAGGCTACTGTTAGTGAGGTTGTTTGTCTGTTGTTGACCTAACACCGGTATAGCCGATGATGTTTCTGCAAAGTGGTGTCGTCTCTCAGACGTAGGAGTATTTGGAGAGTATGGACACCAGCATTATGTTTTTCCACTATGTCGCATTTACATATTTACTTTTTACCTAGAATTCAATCTGTCCTTAATTCAATGTCCTTAAAAATACACACTGCTATTTAATGATCTGAATGCTGTTTCAGATATGGTCAAAATGCTATATAATTTGGTTATCAATATAAAATATATGTTTTTTAACTATAAAATTAAATTTCTTCCTTCCTTTCTTCATTTCTTCATTTGCAAATAAAGCTACTTCATTGTTTTTGATGTTTTGAGTGTTTGGCACATTATTGTATTTTTAGATTTAATACTTGAATCATTTGTCTCAAGTGCATGCACATTTATGTTGTCTTAAACCAATAGAGCTAAAGGAAACTTTCATATTGTCAAAATATGTATTTAGATGCCTGGTGTTACTACACATGCATCCAACAGAACCTTTAAAAAGAACCTATAATTACTACATGAACATTTAAATGATGTCTAAAGAAATCAAATATGAAATTACACAATTGCTGATGTCTACCTGCGCAACATTTATACCACAAAAAGCAAAAATGCACAGCAGCTATAACAGACCAAAAAACAAAGAAAACTCTTTTAATGCTTCCCATGGGAGTGAGTTTTCATGGGTTTTGTTGAAGAACAGCTGGAACAGAACAGAATCACTGTCATCATTTCTAGGTCAGTATCTTAACACTAGAGTGATTAACATGTAATGATGACACCTACTTTTGTGTATCGTCTGCCTGTTTGACACCACAGCAGCCGTACATACTTGTAGTCCTGAAGTGCAGGACTATTACCTATTCTGTGTTATTGAATTTGATCACAGAAAAATCACTGCAGTCGGTGCAGGAGGAGACTCATAAAATCATTATTGGACAACAGCGCCACCTTCTGCCAAAATAGGGAACGCAAAGCAAATGGCAGATATTTGACACTTAGTTTACGTAATTACAAGAAAATGATTTTTTTTTTCAAATCGTTTTTTAAAATAATATAAAATTGATACGACCCCAAGACAAATTTACATATGGTCACTATGAAACAACTATAGGTTTTGATTTGGTTATATATATTTATATGTTGCAGTCACCTATTGTAAATGCATTACATATTTTATAAACATGTGCACAATACACAGTATCTAATAGCGTTTTACTTCTTGTTCTTTGTCTTTCATTCTTGATTATAACCTCAGAAAATTGATCTCAAATGTTTTCTGTCGTCCCATCCCCCAACAAACGCGATAAAGAAAAACATGGGATGGAGTTCCGTGGGGAACATGGATTCTTCTACCCCATACGGAGTTAAGCGTTTTAAGTTGACTTTCATCAGTCACCGAGCGTGTTCACTGTATTATTATTATTAAACAATACACCATGAACGTAATGCGCACATCGATATTTTCGCGATGCTTCCGTATGCTGCTGTAATCTGTATGGGGCAGAAAATAGACAAAGCATTTAGTCCTCGATATTCTGGACTTTTGCAACACACGGAATGGAGTTTTCTCTGCGGAATGGATCGGACGGAGCCATGCGCTCCTCTTCCACTTGTCGCAGAATACCCTCCTCTCACATCACATCTGAATAGAAAATGCGACGTGCTTTCGCTCTAACGCCACACTATTAAAGCAGGCAAATCAGACTGTGAAGTTCAGCCGACGGTGGGTAGGTTTACAAGCACCAGAGGCCTATCAGAAAGGACAGACCTCGCTGCAAGTTCTCTTTTTTTGAGGGTACTGTCACTTTTAAAACTTGCAGCCACGCCTTTCGCCGAGCGGTCCCGCCCACTTTCAAACAAGCCGACGTTCTGATTGGACGTCCGCGGCGGCCGTCGAACGCCCTCTCGGGTTCCCATTGGCTCGCCGCTGCCTTTCACTCCAGGCTCTCGCGGGGCTGCTGTGCGAAGATGGCGGCCGAGCTGGTGGAAGCGATGGTGAGTGGACGAGATTTTTGAAAATAGTGAGAGCGAAGCGAGCCGGTCGGACCGAGAGCGTTTATATTCTGCGCTTGTGATGTTTCCTCGACCTCAATTTCATATAATGTCGTTTGGTGCTCGCGTGGGACCGGAGGCGGTCCGTAAAGTGCGTTGGCAATGTGTGTATGTTGAATGGTTATGTCTCAAAACCTACTGAGCTGCCTACCTAGACAACATCAGAGGCGCGGGCGAGCGATTGAGTTTTATTTTCTAACGCTGAACGCGAACTTTCGGAAAGCGCCTTTTTAATGGCCAAACGCGGTCTAGGCAGGCAACACACTAGGCTATGAGACACCGCCGGTGCGCGCGCGCGTGTGCGTGCACGCGCGCTGGAGCAAGCGACACAGCAGGCTAGCTGGTTAGCCTGTAGAAATAAAAGATTAACCTGCGCAACGAAGGCGCCATAATGGCAAATTGAAGTCTGCTTTTTCATTTTGCAACCAAATGGCACGTCCCACGTCTACATTTGTGTAATGGCGCCAAATGACAACCCGTTAAGCACAACAAAAACATCAAACATAGTAGACTGGTGTACTAGTGTGCAACTAGTTGAGAGTGGTGCGGGTCAGTAAATGTAAGGGAGTAGTTACATGATATGAACAAGTCCCTTGACGAGATGCATCATTAAGGTTATGGTTTAGTACCCAGCGTTGAGCAGTTTCTCAGATGCTTAGATGTGTAGATATACTTTGATCACTAGTGGATTACCAAGATTGTTCTGCTGTTGTGTCATCATGCTGCAAGGTTGTGTTAAATTAAAGATTGAGGTCACCCTAAAAGAATGACTGTGCCGTGAATTTGGACAGGTTGAATAAGAATTCACAGATTATATAGTTTTAGAAAATGTAGCTAACTAGTTTTTTTTGGACTTACCATCTATTTAGCTTGCATGTAAAGATGGGCTCCGAAAGAAACTTTTAATTATACTTGTTAATGGAGATTTGAGAATCAGCAGTCCATAAAGATGACTAATTGTTTTTAATAAGATGAATATTCCACAAATGTGTCTCATGGCGTTCAGGAGATGACAAATGAAATTTCACATTATATCAGCACCAACCATAGAGTTCAACCATGTAACATTACAGTTGTTAATAAAAATACCAGCCAGCTGGCGAGTGTTTATTTTGGACTTCATATAGAGATGTTCACCCTGGAATGTTTTACTTAAGAACATTGTCCCAAGTGGGTTTTAAACCTACAACCTTATGGTTAACCACTCATTTCTTAACTACCAGATCACACCACCCTTCTAACTATGAACTGAATTAAACATTGTGTTAACGTGAACAGGATGAGATGCAGAACTGTTTAAAGCTTCATTGATGTTTGTGTCATACTTTTTTGTAGCACTTCTCCCTGTTTTTCATTCTCCTGGCCTGTTTTTTTTCTAGAACATGGTGAAGAGTTTCCGGGTGTCTGACCTGCAGACACTGCTGGCCTCCATGGGCCGCAGTAAAAGCGGGTTGAAGCAAGATTTGGTAGGACGAGCTCTTAGATTGGTGCAAACAGAGTACAGTCCAGAGCTGCTAAAGAACGTCCGGCGGATCTACGAGACACGCTACCCCAAAACATCAGCCTGGCTGGCTGCCCGACGCCCAGAGGCTGTACCCGTAACATACCCTGCCCTCAACTCCTCGCCCAGAAGCACAGCCCAGGGCCCAGACTACCTCAACGGGATCCCTAAACCGGCACCTCCTCCTGCAGCCGAAGTCAAACTGGTGTCCTTACCATTCTACCACAACCTAGAAACACTGCTGCCACCCACAGAACTAAGTGAGTCACTTTACAACACCAATTACAATAGGTGCAACTAACAAGCGAGAAAGACGTTAAGCTGACTTATGTTTCTGCTCTCTGCAGTCGCTCAGAACAGTGAGAAGCTGCAAGAGAGTCAGTGTGTTTTTGAATTAACACCAAGCCAGGTGGAACAGGTCCGCAACTCCAGGTAAGGAGCATAGTCATTCTGCTAACTAGTAGCCTTTGTTAGTGGTCAACCTACATTGGTTTTCAATAACGGGTTGTTTGGATTGTCATCCAAGTGGGCACTGTTTATCAGTTAATGCCAAGTTGCAAAATGGCCAAATATTAGAATGTTAATTGGACAATATATCACCCTATCACAAGCCTGTGCCCTTATAATAAAGAAAAAAATAAGCATCTGTATGTGTATTTTTATGCCTGTACAGTGAACTTCGCCCAGGGATGAAATCAGTACAGGTGGTTCTCAGGTACGACAGTTTCTCAGTCAGCTATATCATGTCTGCAGCTGTTAGTTAAAGGTGTTTTCTGTGTTTGACTTGCCTTCCCCTTCTCTTTTCCCAGGATCTGTTACACAGACTCTATTGGTGTTCAGGAGGACCAGTATCCTCCCAATATTGCTGTGAAAGTGAATCAGTCCTACTGTCATGTACCAGTAAGTGTTGTGAAATTGGATTAGGCTGAAAGAGCAGCGAGTGGGGTTTCAGGTGTTGTGTGATGGATGACTGAAAATCTAAACGCCAAGTCAGCTTTATTTTAAAAGCAACTTTAACTTTTAACTTTATTTTAAGTTTTGGTATATGGATATTTTGGGTTAGTGAAGTATATCAAAATTAGTTTTGTGGCTTTTAGTCTGTGTTGCATTTGAGACTTAACAGAAATACGCATGCACAATTATTATGTGCATGTACAATAACAATGTTTTGGGTGGGGGAAAATGGGCAAAAAAATTTGCAGTGCCTATTGGATGTTTGTTCAATCAGATGCTCTTTAAAATGAGTTTTAATAGCACCTGCAACCAACTAGCAAGTAGTTAATTGTTGTTGTCTGTGGCTGTAACACTTTACGAACTGTTACATTGTTTGTTCAATTTCTTTTGATTTAGGGTTACTACCCTTCCAATAAACCAGGCGTTGAGCCGCGTCGACCCTGCAGGCCTGTTAACATAACGCCTTGGTTACACCTTTCCTCAGTCACTAACAGAGTTAGCATCACATGGGGCAACTTTGGAAAGGTAACAGTTTCACTAAGGTGCACTAATTACAGTTTATCTTAATCAGAACTGTACATCAATTTGTGAACGAACTTGCAAGGTGAAATAATGCTTTGATAGAGCTAAGTAGCTTCTTGCTAACTGCTTCCGTTTTGGTCCAGCGCTACTCTGTGGCAGTGTACCTGGTGAGAGTGTTCACATCTGGGGAGCTTTTTAACCAGTTAAAGCACTGCTCAGTTGAGAGCCCAGAGCGTTGTCGCGAACGCAGTAAGTCTACCATCTTGACTTAACCTGTCCTCTTTATAAACAAAATAAAATAAACTTCTAAAAATGTACCACTTGGCTTGGAATTAAACTACTTTTGTGATTTTTGCTACGCATTTTGATGCAAAATCAACATTTCTTCTGAGTAATTTGGTTTGTTTGTACACAGTTCAGGACAAGCTGCGCTTCGATCCTGAGAGTGAGATTGCCACAACAGGACTGCGAGTGTCTCTCATCTGCCCTGTAAGTTAGATTTTTTTTTTTGCACTTTTAAATACTTCTTGCACTTATGTTAGTACATCTTACTAGAACAAAGAATGTTAGCTGACAAGTCTCTTTTTGTATTCAGCTGGTGAAGATGAGGCTGGGAGTGCCATGTCGGGTGCTGACCTGTGCCCACCTGCAGTGTTTCGATGCGGTCTTCTTCCTGCAAATGAATGAAAAGAAACCCACATGGACCTGCCCTGTGTGTGACAAGCCTGCTCCCTTTGAGCTCCTCACTATTGACGGGTAAGCACACTACATACTCCATGGCTTCTCTTGGGTTTTTGCATCAATGCTCACTGGAAGTGATTTGTGTCCGGTCCAGGTTGCTCTCTGAAATCCTTAAAGAGACGCCAGAAGATGTCGAGGAGATTGAATATTTGACCGACGGCTCGTGGCGGCCAATCAGGGAGGACAAAGAAAAGGAAAGAGAGCGAGAGAACAGCTGCACGCCTGACTATCCAGTGGTGGATATATGTAAGGAGACAAAATTTTTTTTAAAGAAGATAGAAATAACATTAAGATTTAGGCAGTATTTGAACACAATATGAATTGACCCTTCACAAAGACCCACCACCCTTAGTTATTGTTGCTATAAAAGTGTTCAGTACCAGCCATGGTGCACCCACTGTTACTTTGTGGACTCCCTGGGAAATAATAATTTCTGTAGAAATGACTTGTTGATATTAGACGAAAGCAGACAAAAAAGTATGTAATATGTATTTAAAGGATATATTCAAGAAATGAAAGTGACTCAAAATGAAATAAACTTGTTGGACATAATCGACGATATGATTGGTCAGAATCCCTGTCTATCAAATCTTGCCAAAGGGTCAGTTGGCATTAACATATTTTAAGTGCTTAAGCAAGCATCACTATTACTGTTGCCTTTTGGGTTTGATTTCTCTCTTTATCTGGAATTTGTTTTTTTTAGTAGTTTTTTGTGGAACTTTTGTTCAAGGTGTTCCTGAGGCAAACGGTCACTCCCCGGCACATAGTGGTACAATCCAGACCGGGAAGTCTGGATCAAGTGGCTCGTCGGCAGGAACCGGCGGGACCAGTGGTGGGTCAGGAGCAGCGGCAGTGGTGGACCTGACTCTTGACGATGACTCGGAAGAGGAGGGAGGGGGTGGGGCTGAGGACAGTGAGGACACTGATGACAGCCAGGACAGCCCTGCCCCTAAGAGGGGCAGATATAACTATGACAAAGACCTGGTTACCGCATACTGAGACTTACAGGACATTTAGACTTATTGGGGGTGTAGATGGGATCTGAGCCTTGGAATTTTCGAGAAAAGTCCCTTCTGAAAGCAGACACACATGCACGCGCACACATGCACTGCTGACCTCTGGAGCAGATGGGCATCACCTTCACATCCGTGGAATATCCATAGGTGCCCCGTAAAGCCATTCCCTGTCATTCACTGCATCTTAATACTGTATTCTCCCTTTAAAGATCATGGAAGAATAAGACCACCTTTGACTCTCTCAAGTACTCTTTTTCCGCTATGTGTTTTGACAGGAATCACTTTAACAATCTTAGGCATTTAGGCTCTTACCTTGTTTTGTATGGAGCGGTTCGATACTCTGAAGTGACATGAGACAGCCACAGCATCTAAAATGAAAGTTCATTCCTTTTGTCGAGATGATACAGCCATTCACAATCCATTCAGAGGCATTTTCTGTTTTCACATCTCAAAATGTTTCTGTTAAATGTTCATTTATGATTTAAGACATTCTAAAGAATATCCATCTCTGTCCCTTTTGTTTTAATTTGTCCATAGAAGTTGACAACCTACCTCAGTCTAAAAACAGACTTGTCCAGAGGGTTATTTAAAGGCTGATAAAACCATGTCATGATTTTCCTTTTTCGGTCCCTTTTGTTTTTCTTCGTAAGTTCAACAACACTGGAGAGGATCAAGCAATGCTCATTATTTTGTGCTTGCCCCTTTAGGCATCATATTATAAACGGTTCTGACTTGAAAAAATGAGTTGCCGGTCAAATCTCTCGGTTGCCGACATCACCCAGTGTGTACTATGCATTATAGTATGAGCCTGACCTTTTGAGGGCCTGACTAAACGTAGTGCGCTTGTCACAAATCAGCACACAGAACTGTGAGGACTTCTGAGGGAATGACGTGTTGACTTCATCAGACCTTTAAGGTGCTAGTCAGCAAGTAAATATTGTACGATAGATGATGTAATAACGATGTATTATTTCTGATCATTTAATAGAATAATGCAGGTCTTGGATCAATGTCATTTTATTCCTTTCTTTCTTTGTGTGAACAGGAAGTCACAACATGAGAAATGCAGAAATGCCTGAGGTTTCTGTTCTCTCTGACATGTCTAGTAAACATTAGGTTTACTTTGCAGGGAATGTTGATGGTACTGGCATTATACCAGAAATGTATTTCCTGACATCAGCCTGAACTCAGAAACTAAAGTAATATTTGGAATCTTTTCAGTTCTCTTAGTTTTGCAGTTTGACTTTTTTCAGCAATTTCATTTAATGCTGAATGGCTGATTTGTTTGAGCCCATTGTATGCAGAATATTAACAGAGGTTGTTTTAATTTGTGTGGTAAGCAACAGGCTGTGGAGATTTTGACATTTGTTTAATGTCTTGTGGACTTGGGTGTTCCTGACTGGCTAGATTTTCAAGATATGTTCATTTGGTTAGTGTTGGAATGAGTATTTATTGATTTAACCGTTTTGCCAGTTTAATTTTAATAGCGTTTGGTATTATTTGTGTTAGAGGACTTTTGCAGCGATATCTTGCTTTTCAAAGTTACTTTTGTAGGTGCAGTGATAGCTTGGTTTGAGGCTGGTTTCTATCTATGGAGTGTTCAGTATGTTGGCTTGTGATGGTAGCTACGCATCCTCTCACAGCCTGCTGCTGTCTACGCACATTCAGTTCTTTGCAACAGTCAGAATACGCAGGGCTTAGGCAGGGACTATGCAGACTTGACCTAAACCACAAAAGAAAACTTGCGCTTAATGACCAAACTTAAATGGCACATTGAGGCGGTTGATCTGTTGAGGAGGACTCAGGGATGGCTTGTTAGCTCTACTTGTCTTTACAATTTCTTAATTACATGACACTCAAACCAGGATCCAGCGTTGTGTACACTATTACCTTAACCATTTGGTCATGTTTAAAGCAGTTCTGACTGCTTTTATCTATTGTTAAAGGATTTCCCCCAAGGTTTCAGAAAAAACTGACAATTATACTTGCAAAGGTTTATTTAAGAATCCTAAATTCCGACTTGAACGAGCAATACTGTATCCTATCTGTGCTTGGGAATGTCTCAACAGAAATATTGCCATGAAGATAATTAATTTTCAGCGTTTTTTTTTTTTGGGTTGGCATGGTCTTCCATTTTCTCTTCATACTACACCCAATTTCTTTTTTTAATACCAGTCAGTGCTGCGGTTGACTTTACACTTTCATATAATGTGCCCTGATGTAATATGAACCCCTCAATCTGACCACACTTTTGTGATTTTCACATTTAAGGTAAGGAATCTCTTAAACATTCAGCTTTAGATACATAGGTCAACCTGTTAGAAAAATGTGGACACAATGTACATTTGCTTACAATTTAAAAAGTAAACGGATGGCGGTTAACAAAATGTATTTCCAGCTGAGAGGTAACACAAATAGCCTGTGTAGTCAGGTGATGTTGAAGTGTAAGGGTTTGTTTGACTCCAGTTGGTTCTTTCAGAATGGAGGCGTAACCTCTAGTTACAGTGCTTAAGACAGCATGGACAGTGGCTTGCAGTTCTTGTTGTAAATGTTTTGTTTGTGTCTTTTTATATGTTCATATTAAAAGCCAATAAAATGAATAATATTTTATTAAGTTGTGAATTGCACAAACACATTGTTATTGGCTACTTAATACCCTTCATATGAGAAATGTAAATTGGTGATCTGCTATGATGTCCACAACATGGGGTCTGGAGATAAAATCAGCTGTCCCTGTCTGTCAACTTTTAAACAAAAACTGTAAAAACTCTTAACACCTGTCAGTTATGTGTGCAATTAATTAAAATGATTTAAAATAAATCTAGAAGTTGTCTTTCAGTGATTTTAACTTCAGTTTAAGTTTATAACTTTTGTTTAAAGAATATATTTAAGAAGCATGCTATGAAGAAACTGAAAAGAGTTAAAGGTTTTACTAAAATGCCAAGATTTAATTTAAGTACAAGCAAACATTCTCTTTGAAATGAATAAACAGATTAAAATATTTTGGTGGTCTTTTGGTACGGTGATGTATCAGATAAAAACCGTCAGTGGGAAATTGTAAATGCCTCTCAGTGCTATTTGATGGAGATCCTTTATAAATTTAATATATTCAGATTTTCCTTCTGATTGTGAAAGCTACTGCTATTCTTAGGGAATTATGTATTTGTGCTAAAAACTCACAGGAAGATCCACGGTGAATGTAAATCTTTGCAGCCATTCAGTTGAACATTGAAATTTCAGCTGCTATAAAATGATTGTAAAGAACATTCTCCAGTAATATAATGTGGGAATTATACTGAATATGAATATAATTCATATTAACGTGGGAATTAAAGTTGATATTGATATTGGAAAACACGAAAAGGTTCCTCGCTCGACCGCTAGATGTGGCGCTCGCTCAGACGATCGCCGCGTCGGTCCTTTTCAAGTCTCGCGATAACTCGAGCGCCGTGACGCCGGTCTTCGCGAGAGCTGGCGGACGCTTCCTCTTGGTTGGAGAGCGGCTGCTTCCTGGCTGGACTTTTTTTCGTCACCCCTCCTTTCTCTTGGAGGAAATTTCACCTCGGGTTTTCAAGGAACCAAACCACGCGTCCTGCGGGCCAAACGCTTTCGGACAGCTTTACGTGGGCAGTCCCGTGACCGAGAGGCCTGACGTTTGCCGTCGCGTGTCTGTGGGAGCGCTCGCGAGTCAGAGGCCGTGTCCAGCGATGCACGAGCTAAAATAAGCTTTCTTATACCCTTGATGAACGTTTGCGTTTATGGCACTGACTCTTTTGACTTGCATACTTGTACTGTTTAATGCAGCTTTTGGAGGCATGACAGGCTGCTGAAATTGAACGCTGAAGGATCTCAGAAACTTCTGTTGCCGCTGCAAGGCTTTTGAGCGCTCAGCAGACACTGAGTTTGACGGATTGCATGTAAACAGAGGCAGTCTGGTTGTTCCCCCTTGATATAGCTTTGATAGCAGGCTGATATGGCACCCAAAAGAAAACCACTCCCCTTGATGATAAACCCCGCAGGAGGGGGGCAGTCCACCAACATAGATGCTGCATCAGAGTGAGTAGATCATATGTTATATTTGACTCTTGTTTGGTTACTTTAACATGTCTCACCTTAAACTCTTCTCTGGTCTTCAGGGCCAACCTGGAGGCCTTGCAGAGGAAATTGGGGGAGCTGGATTTGGATGAGCAGCAAAGGAAGCGCCTCGAAGCTTTCCTCACCCAGAAAGCCCAGGTGGGCGAGCTAAAAGATGAAGATTTTGACCCCATATGTGAACTAGGCGCTGGCAATGGTGGGGTGGTCCACAAAGTCCGTCACAAGCCCTCAAGACTGGTCATGGCCAGGAAGGTATGTGATCACCTGCTGCTGTTTATTGGTTACTGTATGTAATGCGTTCAAATGCCGAATACCTTCATGTCTTTCACAGCTTATACATTTGGAAATCAAGCCAGCCATAAGGAACCAGATTATACGAGAGCTGCAGGTTCTACATGAGTGTAACTCACCATATATTGTAGGGTTTTATGGCGCTTTCTACAGCGATGGAGAAATCAGCATCTGTATGGAACACATGGTGAGAAAACATAACTGGGGTTGTGGGTGATATTGTAGTTCATTCATAGTGGTAAAAGATTTGCTTCCTTTTTGTATTTGATTCACAGTGTTCTAAGATTGTTTGAATTTGCAAAGCAATTGTTTTTGTACTGAAATATATCTGTCCACAGGATGGAGGCTCCTTGGATCAGGTGCTAAAGGAAGCCAAAAGAGTTCCTGAAGAAATTCTTGGCAAAGTTAGCATAGCTGTAAGTATTATTGTCTTTTATGTTCTACATTGTTGTTTTGAAATAATCTTCTATTTAGGAATGGATTAATATTATGTTAATTACGTTGACTGGTATCTTAATCTGGGTTTTAATATGTTGTTTAGACTTAATATCTTCAGTGGTGGTGCTTTAAAGGGAATGAATTCAGGGACACAATTTCTTGGAGGGGGTTAAGCCCGTTGACAGTTCTCACTCTTTCCTAGAAGTTGCTCTAAATTCATTGTCTTTAAGCCCTGCTGCTACAACCATCCAAGCAATGCTTTTGTAACAAGTTCACCGTCCTCAGTGATGCATTTAAGACAGTTACTGTCTGACTTAAAACTTTCTGCTTAGAGTTATGCAAAATGCGTTGTTCTCCATTTGTTTGTAAGAACTGTAATACTGTTGTGCAATGAAGGGTTATATTTATTTGCCCTGTTATTTTGTTATTAATTATTTGTCTGTTATCCTTTAGAATAGCTGTGCTTCAATATATCCCTAAGGTATAGGGATAGATATTGTATATTGCGTCTGATCTCTTCCTGGTCGAAATGACTAATTTCTTTGTCCTTAATACCGTAATCCAACTTATTGTCATTTATCCGTTGCTGTAAATTTAAGATAATTAAATGTAATTAAATGTTTTAAACAAGTAAAAGGTTAAGACACTTCCAGTTCTCTGACTGTGTGTATGGTGTCACATGTGTAACATAACATGTCTGCTTGTTGAATAACATGCTAAAATGGAATTTCTGAAATGAGAATTGTAGGACAAGTGTAAATGAAAACGTAGTTGTTGTTAAATGATCAGGTTGTTGCGAAACTGTGCTATTAATATACAAAATGAAAGTTACAGATGACAACCTGCTCCTCTTGTTTTTGTCTTTCTATCGAAAGCCAAATAAAAAAAAAAAGAAATGGCGCAGAACCTACTTACTAACATGTCTGGCACAAACTGCAATATAATAAACCCATGACCACACCCGTAGATGTGCAAACTTTGCAAACACAGTTAACAATGCATAATTTACCAATTGATTTTATTTTTAAATATTTTTTAAATGAATAGGTTAAAAATTAAGACGTTTTAATATGTAATCAGATTATCCAAACCAAGGTGTGAATCTGTTTTTGTGCTTTTTATTGCATATATGAACGCATCACAAAGTGGAAGTTGTTTGTAAAGACTAGCCTATGTAATGTTCTGTTTTTTTTTTTTTTTTAAGGAAGTTGGATACCCTGTTGACAGTTGAACAATAAACCCCATTGATGATATTTGCTGATGATGCCGTTCTAACTCTTTCCACAGGTACTCAGAGGACTTGCCTATCTCCGGGAGAAGCACCAAATAATGCACAGAGGTACTCTCCAAGCAACATTCCTAGCTAATATCTTAGAGAGTATACATGTGCGTACACGCGCAGGACAGGGGCAGGAAGGAGGCCCCTTAATACAGCTATTGAAATCTCATAAGAAGCTTTAAAATGATTATTATAGAGAGATTAGAGATTAGCAGTCTGATTAACTGTAGACTTAATCAGACTGCTAACCTGGACTTCGTAGTCACTTTTGTTGTAAGTAGAGCAGTGATGGTAAAAAAAATGTCTTCAGAGTTTTACAGTGTGGCCTAACCAACATTTGAATGATAATAGTGTCTAAAGGTAAAGTGTAGAAGTACATCAGAGAAAAACACTGAAATGGCAAAGCATATGAGGGTCTGGTGGAGCCATGCTGGGTTAGTCAGGGAGGGTCAGGCTTGTAGTTGTGCTGTTGTGGCAAGGAACGTTTGCTCGCTCGCGAGGAGCCCAGCCAGTAATTACAGCCTCTCGGATGTGATTACATGGCAGCCGCACCCTGCAACCCCCTCCCTTCTTTTTCCTCTCCCACTCTCACCCCTCTGTCCCCTCCCAGTGGGTGTTATGGCTGAAGAAGGACCCTCCACATGTGGAATCATTGCATGTCCACACTGTTATTTGCTCCTCTTGCCCTGTGTTTAAAAAGAGGGAGATGGACAGCGCAAAAAGTTTTGTGTCGTTCCTCTCTGTGGCTGCGTTGTCTGAGCTAGAATGCAGAGCATCTTGTGAAATGTTTGTGGTGGGTGTGCAGGAGAAAGGGCATTTGAAAGGGGCTTGAGGAAGAAAAGGCAGGTGGTGCTGCTGGGATTTGGACCCAGGCCCTCTCTTCCTCCCCCCCAGTTTCCTCATCCCTCCATCTAACACAGTCTCTCTCTGGTCCCTGTAGACGTTAAGCCCTCCAACATCCTGGTGAACTCGCGTGGAGAGATCAAACTGTGCGACTTTGGCGTGAGCGGCCAGCTCATCGACTCCATGGCCAACTCCTTCGTTGGAACACGGTCGTACATGTCGGTGAGTCACCCTCCCACTTCTCTCCCCAACCACCCGCCCTTCTCATTCCAAGTGCTGAGCCAGTGCCCAGGATTCTTCCATACGGCGAGGAGGAAGACACTGCCAGGTTTAAGCCCACTCCTCCTGGCCACCTGCAGGGTGCGGGGCCCCACCCTGCTACAGCTTTTGACTTGCTCTCTGCTCTCTGCCTCGACAGCCGGAGAGACTCCAGGGCACACACTATTCGGTTCAGTCAGACGTGTGGAGCATGGGCCTGTCGCTGGTTGAGCTGGCTATTGGACGCTACCCCATCCCCCCACCTGATGCCAAAGAACTGGAGGCCATTTTTGGCCGGCCAGTACTGGACGCAGGTGGGGCAGAAGGCCACAGCATGTCCCCAAGACCCAGGCCTCCAGGACGACCAGTCAGCGGTAGGACCTAATTTTGTTTCCCCAACACTTCAGGATAGATAAAGTGAAGTTAATTCAATATTAGCAATGGTTTTAAAAAATGTTGTGTAACAACATATTAATACTACTTCATAGATACCACATCTGCATAAAATATACACATTTTAGTTGAGCCTTGCAAATTTTTCCCCCAGGACACGGAATGGACATTAGGCCAGCCATGTCTATATTTGAGCTACTGGACTACATTGTCAACGAGGTCAGAGATTTTGCTTAGCCTGCAACTTACTACTTTTGTGTCTTTTTTGCCTTCTATAGTATTTTTTATATAGCAGTTTCACTCCAGTATCTCTCCTTTATCTGTTTCCCACCTGTCTCTGCAGCCACCACCCAAGCTGCCCCATGGCGTCTTCACCACTGACTTTGAGGAGTTTGTGACGAAATGGTGAGCTCCTGTGATGTAGCTCTGTGGTGTGCGATGGTTTTGTTGTTCACTCACAAAGATCAATGTGGCATCAGTGTTGAAAACACAGTTACATCTGAGCTGTGGCACGGTGGTACCACAGGTTTGAACTTGGACAATGCTGTGTCTCAGTCCCCTTCATTTCTTGTACATCCTTACTGTCCTGTCAAATAAAAGTATTAGCCTATAACGTATTTATTTCAGAAGAAACAAAGGTTATATTAGGTTTCAGCAGACGAAACTTCATTTCTTGCCTCCTCACAGATTTAACATTGTGTTGGTTTGTGGTTTTGTCGTATTGATTGTTTCTTGTGTTTCACAGCCTCATTAAGAACCCGGCTGACAGAGCTGACCTCAAGATGCTAATGGTATGTACATTTTTATTTATGGTAGCTTAAATTCAAGAAGCTTCAGTACTATAAGGATTTAGGACAGTCACAGTAACATATGGTATTGTTAGGTTAGAGGCTCTTATCTAGAAACAAAACAACATCAACAGGGAATAGCTTGGTTTGAGTGAACCCTAGCTAGTACTTCTAGAGAAGTCCCACTTGAAGAGCAAAAGCTCTTTAGAGTGAAAGACATCTTTGGAAAACACGTCCAAAGATGTGTGGTTGCTGATTTTTGGCCACGTTTGTACAGCAAGTAACTCGAGTTAAGACTTGAATTTGAAATGTTCTCCCCCCTCCCACTCATTTGGGAGATTGAGCCAGTTCTTATGTTTGTAGTTACTCACAACAGGATATCACAGTTTATTAAGTAAGATCGTCTGTCACAGAGAATACTTTTACTTCATTGATGTGTAAGTAATGATAATCGAGGCAGGATTTTTATGCATTCGTTAGATTTCCTTAATGAACCTGTCAAATATAAAATTGTCTAATGTTTTTGTGTCTAATAATTGATCATGTAATGCTTATCCAGGGCTACACGTTCATCAAGAGGGCCGAAGTTGAGGAGGTGGATTTCGCTGGATGGTTGTGTGAAACCATGGGCCTTCACCAGCCCAGCACGCCCACTCACAGCACAGAATGAACGCTGGTTCACAGCATAGCCGCCCATGCCATTCTCATCCTCCACTCTACTTTGCTCCTCTCTTCTTTCACAGGCCTGTATGCTCGCAAACCTCCGACACACCGCTGTGTGCTCTTTTGCCGTTCTCCGCTTGCTCTTCCCTTCCACTCTGGTGTTTTCTAGGGGCATCGTTTTATAATGGAGCCTCTGGTGTTGGAACACTTAGTCATTTGAATGAATATGGGGATGAGAGACACTTAAGTGAAGTGGCTGTATTTTTAAAGACCAGATATTCAGGAATGTGTCCGAAATGGGTAAAAATCAGCGTTTGTTCATACAATAGCTTTCATTAATTTTACACTGTTTGTTTTTCAGGGTCGGTTTATAAACACTTTGTTGCTAAAGTGCTATTCATTGGCAGTTATCGTTACACTGTGTAAAACGCATAAAAGCCTGGTTTGCTGACAAACATTTGAGAATCAACTGCCGTTTGCTTAAAAAATAAAAACCAAAGAGGGCTACTGTGGATCATACTGTGGAAATTTGTTGATTACAAAGGTGACTATAAAATCGGACAGTGGAGAAATATTCAATCTACAATGCATGTGTACTGCAGGTAGCAGCGCTAGTGCATGGCCAAAGCAGTGTCATGCCAACCGATGGCCACACTAATGCTAGCTAGTTTGCACATGCTAGCAGTTAAAATAAACATACGCATAATTCGATTTCCCTGTGTCCCATTGCGGCTCCTGTGAGGAAGCTCAGTGACTTAGTATTCATAAAAACTGTATTGTTTTTTAGGGTAAAACCTGAGTACTGTTTAGATTATTTAATTGAAATATTAACACGTATCCCCTTTTAATCCTGCTAACATTGTATCTCAGAAATGCTTGCTTTGTCTTTCTAAAGAGGTCTGTTGATAAGTGTCTTATGGTGTTGTACTCGTCTTCGTAATCAATTTGCTTGAACGGTTTCTTGCTTTGTTTTTTACAATGATCCTCAGAAGGCTATAATTGGGGAAGAATTGTTTAATTCATGCTTCAGTGTTTTGTTTTCTAAAAAATAAAAATATTTTGTTTTTTAAGTTAGTGCTCGAGTACAACCAGGGTTGCTTCTGACATAAGTGATTTTTTTTTTTTTTTTGCAAGAGCCCTATGAACCCTGTGGACACATCTAAGCTACTCCAACCAAGTCCAGAATGTTCACTCTTAGACTGATCTTCAGTGGTATAATTATAAAGTGCAAAGTAACGTCTCAGGCCGCCATGTACAGTGCTATGCAGATCAAATGAACCTCAGCAGATTATTGACATATTAGTTGGTCTTATAAATACACGGGTGTTACAGATGGGCATTGTGAAACGTGGCTAAAGCCCACTTGTTCTGAATAGCCTGGTGTTTCTTTTTCTCTCTCTCTCTCTCTAGTACTTTTCAATAACATTGAAACTGTATTACTTGCACACTGGTATTCAGCTTCGACCAAGTGAATGCGTCACCACACTTGTGTATAAAAATATATGTACAGTACACATGGTACTGTTTTTCAGTCTTAAAAATAGCATTTTATGTGTGTTTCTTTTGAATAGTGTTGAGAAGAGGATCTAAGTCATTTTATTACCATATGGAATGTGTTGAATACAATTCTAATATAAAAAATAAAACTTATTTGTGAATGAGTATTTTCTGCAGTTATTGTCACTTGATTAATGGCAGGTTTATGCATATTTTCTGAAGTGTGAAAGATTATTTTGATGTAATATATTTATATATAGCAATCATGCCATATCAAGAATATGATCACAGCTAAACGTGGTGCTATTGGGCACTACGCAAGGTTGTCTGAAGTGCCTTATTGCTTTAAAAGGTTTCAAAACATTTAATGCAAAATCATTAGGTTGTATTCTTCTAGAAGCTATAGTCATTGCCACGTAAACTAATGGAAATAGTTCTTAGATTTGGAGGACTAAATTGTTAAATTTCGATATATCACATTGAAGAACTTACATTTGGATTTTACCTGACACCTATACAGCTAACATTGTCAAATTTCAATTATTCCATTAATGGGGTTGTGGTGCTAAGAACCAGTCAACCAGTGTTTCACAACACCCTTTAAAAGGGATGGTTGAGTTGTCATTAAACCAAGCTGCAGAGCATGTTTTATATAACATTTTGGCAACCATTCCTGAAAAGAGAAAATGTTCAGAGAAATATTGATTTAGTAACTTGTGACTAGTAAATTCCATTTAGCATTAAAAGAAGCTACTAATGTGCCTAAATTTGTGCTTAAAGTGCTCCTGCTATACTGCCCTCTGTGGTTGGTGTGTTAGTTCAACCTGTTGGTTTCCAATTTAATACCGCTGCATTTAAGCACAATTCAGTGACATACACAATTACGTTCCTTTGCGTCCACTCCCAGTTTTATGGGAGAGTCCTCACTTGTGTAGTCACTCACAGGGAGGTCATATGTACTGCTCCTTTTTGAGAAACTCTCAGTCAGGTAACAGGTAAACCGGTGAATGGGTCTTTTAATCAGTGGACCGTAATCCATGTCTGTCCTGCTGATCGACTGTATTCATCACCCTACTGAATATGATTCTGGTGAGTATAAAATGTCAGTACTTGTTTGGTTGCTTATGTTTATTAATTACGAATCATTTGCTTGTGAAGAGTTTTTGTTTCACTCTTTAAGCTGGAGGTGAAGGTGTTAGAAAGGTAAATAACAGCGTTTCTTCTCACTGACGACCCCATGAGAGTAGGTGCACTTTGTGAGCTGTATTAATCGGAGACAGTGGAGGGTGTGTGTATATGTGTTGCGGGGGGGAATGCTGGCAGACCCCGAGTGTCCTGGAATGTGCCATGGCTTGTTTGGGGTGGGACTCCATGACCTCAGGCAATGGGATGGGTGGGTGCGACTGCATTCACACACACAGGGGAGAGAGCAGGACGGTTAACTTTCATAATTTGGGTACACACGCTCACCCAAAGTACATTAGGGTGAAACTTTGTACAAATGTAGGTTGATTTTACCAGACATCCTTGTGAACGCCACCACTCTGTTTATATGATGAGTGTTGATGGGCATTATTGCACGATAACAGCCTTTCACTGTATTCCCCAGAGAGGAGCAGAAGAGAGCAGAGCAGCATGGGGGAATGCTGTTTCTTTAAGAGAGAGAGGGAGAGCGAGAGAGAGAGAGAGAGAGAGAGAAAGGGAGGGACCTCTTTGCCCTCCAGAAACCAGGAAGGGAATTGAGTTGATCTGCTGGTGCTTGGTTAGCGCATACGGAGCTTTGAACAGCAGGGACAGCTAAGAGAGAGAGAGTGAGCTCCATAGAGGAGGAGAGAAGAGGAGGGCAGAGCTAACCCATAACAAGCACCACCACGGCCATCGCAGGTAAGCTCGTCGTCCCCTGTGTTGTCTGCCCAGGGCCTGTCGATCGAAGGGAGCAAAGCAGAGGAGGAAGGAATAAGGGAGGGGGACAGAGAGGAGAGAGAGAGTGTGTGTGTGGGGGGGGGGGGTTGGAGGGGGCTCCTGTGCCAGTGAGAAATAATTCCTCTTTTTTTTTCTTCAGAACCACTGCTTTCGTTCACCATCTGTTCACAGATCTTGTTTTAATAAACTTTATGCATATGTTCTAGTTGCTAACTTTGTTGTTGTTGTTTATGGGGGCAGTCCTTAAGGGGTGTGTTCGATGGAGGTTAGAAGAGTGGCGAAGGTAGTGCACTTGAAGGAAGGAACCAAAACTAATGCCATAGGACAAGGTACAGTGGTGCGCACTAGGGGCTAGTTTTCTTGGTTTGTTGTGATTCATTCAAAAACTAACACTGGTAACTTGTACAAAGCTCTTTCATTTCTGTCTTGAATTATGATTTAAATATTTTGGGGGTAATAGTCTCATCTGGGTCAAGAATGCTTAAGGTTTTAGCAAAAGTTTATGCATAATGTGTAACAGAATTTCAGTTTTATTTGTAGATGGTCCCCTGAGTTTTGATTCCCTTTATTTTTTCCTCATAGGTACAGAGCTTGCTGCTTGTTGGCTGGCCTGTACTTTTAATACCTGGCATCCTGCTAGCAACGCACGGTAGTGTATAATTCAGCTCTGAATGCTTACGTTGAAGCAGGCTCAGAGATGTGGGGGTGGTAAAAGCCGACAGATTGGGACTTGTAGTTCATAGCTGTGGCCTGGAAGCAGGTACAGTAGCACTTAGGAACTCCACATCCCAGAGTCCTTTGCCCTTGGCCATACAGGAAAAGGAACAGCCGGTAGCCTATCCTAGTGGGGAGGTGTGGTGATTGAGCAGCTTGCCAGCCAATCGCATAAGGGGAAGTGAAGCCAGAGCAGTGGGCTGAAAATAGAGTGGGGGAGTTAGTAGGTGCCTGCCTGTGTGGGATCAGGCAAGGGCTTGCCTGTGTAACTAGGGCCACTCGGAAGTTTCCTGTCTGCAATTGCTCCAGAGTAGGGCCCTGCCCAGACACAGAGGCAGGCAAACAAGCAAGCAGGCAGGGGGAGACTGAGCTGACCCAGAGGGAAGCAAAATTCTGGCCAGCCGGTAAGAGCTTCAAATGCACTCTCACTCTCTCTGGTGTCTGAGAATGGAAAAGCAGGCTAGAAGAGAAATAATGGAATCTTAAGGGGGGAAGAGAGAGGGACTTTGCTTGATTGAGTTCAGAGCGCTTGACCCACTTGCAGATGGCACATAGATGAAAAGCGGAGGCCTGCTGTCTTAAGGTACAGCTTGACGGGGTTCTGTCCTGTGTGTTTCACTTTTTGAGAACTTTCTTTACTGAACTATATAGTTGTTTTAATTCCTATTTCTGCCTGATCCAATCTGTATGCATTTAAACTGTTGATTATAAAAAGATATTATTAAACACATGCTAATTGGTTAAAATTAAGTCAAAAACTTCTACTAAACTACTAAACTATTTAGAATAGCTTACATTTACTTCAAAGACATTCTGCCTATTGAGATCTCCAAAAACACTGGACTTTGGAAAGTTTTGCCTCTTCTTTTGGCAGTTTCCGTGCAGGCTGCTCTGCACCCTGATTCTTTTTATAGCTGTGCCATAATGCACAATCATGTTCTCCTCCCTTGCAATGGGTCTTTAGAAGGGTCCCATGACTTCTGTAGATCTGTAGCTTGCATGTGCCCTGGACTCAAAGGCGTTGCAGGAAACTGCAGTGTCTCTTGTATTCAAAGATATATGCAGATCATTTCCAACCCATACTTGCTCGACTCGTTTTCACTGGTGCGGGTACAGGGAGGGCGTAAGGGGTATTTTTATTCACTGATGACGCCCAGTGTCTGAATAATGCACAGACAAGGCTCCTTGTCTCACTGGGGTGAGGCCGCTCTTTATTGTCCGTTGCTTGTTTAAATGGCAAAGAGATTCGTACCCACCATAAACCTGTTAACCCTATGTATGGTTAAACGACCTGACAGGGTCATTTCAGGTCAGCATTTGTGACAATAAGATATGTGTGAAATTCATGCCAACATGTCAAGCAGTACTATATTGCTTGTCATATTTTTCACTGCATATTTCCCTTTTTATATATGTTGGAATGTCAACATTTTCAAAGCTAGACTAGTTTTAATGTGTTTATGATAAACTTTTAACTGCAAGATTGGGACCAAGTGTGAATTAGTTTTGGATTTGTTTTAACATACTGGTGTATATTAAATAATGAATTGACATCAAAATGTTAATACTAATTGTATGCAAACATTAAACGACTGCAGGTTTGGGGATGGGGCAGTAGTAGTTACCAGAAATTTTTTCTGGTACAGTTTGACCAAAGAGTAACTTTCTGGCTACAGTAATTAAGCTTTTTGAACATACTTTGAGTTCCCTCTCCATGAGGTTTATTTTTATTACATTTTTTGGGGGCAGTGCTTGGGTGGGCCATGGTACAGCATTTCTAAGTGATCAAATTAAAAACTCTGATGCTGGGAGATGGGATGCCGCAAGCCAGCGTCACTATCGGTAATCAGAGAGCTCATCTCATTATTCTCTCATTGCACTCTTTAAAGGGCTCTCTTCCACTTGTCCTTATCTGACGAGTCTGTCAACATAATGAACGAGGCCTTTTTTGGTTTCTTTGACAGTGATGTGGAATCCAATTGCTGTAAGTTTATGCTCTCTCCCCCATTCTCTATTGTGGAGCTCGACCTCCAGCAGGTGGAGGAGTCCTTGACATACATACCTCTGTGTTATCATTCAAAGATACACTGTGAGGTAAAGCTGAAAAAGGAATCATGGGTGGGTTGTCGTGTCTTTTTGCCTCCTCAGCAGAGGCAGAAGAGGGAAGTGGAAGCTGTGGTGGACTGGTGGTGGAGTGTGCAGTGCAGTGTCTGGGAGAGCTGGTCATCTGATAACAGAGCGGGTTCTGTTACACCATCACCAGAGTCACGCAGGAAGTCTCCTTCCGCCCAATCGGCTGGGCTGCCACCGCAGCAAAAGAGTTTGAGACACAGGCTGTAGCCTTAGCACAAGGACACTAGAAGGGCTGGGGTAGTGCTGCCACTATTAGTCCATTTTGTTTCTGTCACGTGTTGGTTTGCCTTCTCTTTCCTTGTGTTTTGGCCCAGCCACAGATTGTCTAAAAGACTCAGAGAAGCTGTGGGCAGCTGCAGATGCAGGGAGTTAGGCCTGGAAAAGTTTGGTCAAGCTATGAGGGGGTGTCATGGCATTTTCACACATGGGCTTTATCTTCCACCAAAGCTTCTGTTAGTTTAGAAGGATTGTAGACATGCAAATTTCTACAATCTTTAAATGCAAATGTCTAAATGCATTTTAAGTTAGATCCCCCGAATTATCTGCTTTACCTTTTGCCGTCTACTCTTCCACTAACTGACATACTTCTTGGTAAAAAGACCTTGATTTTTTAACCATCAAAGAAAAATAGTTTCCTTGTACTAAAAGCTGTGTTGACCTCTGTGACATACATATTGATATATTTTTTGCTGGTTTTGGAAAGAGAGAGATTTTGCTTGGATAGGGAGTGTTATTATGTGCCTATAGAAGGCTCCAGAGACCACAAAAAGAGTTGTCGACTCACAAGTTTGTGTACACTTGCTTCAAGCTGCGTCACCCAATACCTTTCAGGGGGCATTGTGAATACAAGTCTGAACGTTTGGCAGCCTACTGACATATCTCCAGTGAAACAGCCCAGCACCACAAGTGCAGTTTTTATCAGTTTTTCGCCCACTTCCTGCTTGCTCTTTTGCAGCCAATCATGCTTCCCTAACCAACATGGCAGTAGTGACTCATTTGCAGGGCCTTGCTCAAAATCCTGTTCTTCTTGGAACCAGTCAGCCCCTTTCCATACTGTTTACGATTATCCAGTAATATCCTCTCTGCTTTGACCTTGAACTCTGTCAACCTAGTGTATTGACTCCCCTTCCCTCCCTCATGAGACAGGAGGAGCTAATCACACACTTATTTGCACACACACTAACTTGCACACACTGTGTGGATATGTATGTTGAGGGATCCCTCTGTACATTTGCATCTAAACTTATGTATTTGCAAATAATACTCAGTAGAACTCTTTCAAATATTTTTCAAAGTCATGCTTCAAGCTCCTCAAAAACATGTTACCAGGCCCTGGCTGTACTAAAAAAGAAACTGAAATAAATAGAAAGATATTGTAGTGTTTTTGCAAGATGCAGTTTTGCAAGTTGGTTTATGTCAAAAGTCAATGTATTTACTGGAATGTGCTTGCCGTAGACGTTTAATTCTAAGGCGTCAGTTTTGAGTTCATATCAGCATGTAGATTCATTGTTTGGTGTCCTCTGCTGGATTAGCCTTGCTTTAGAGTAAGTTGAGGAGAAAATCAGCTGCATTCTAAGAACTTAATCACTAAACACATTAAATACCCTTGACACAGTTTGATTGACATTAGCTTTCTTATGATGCTTGTAAAACAAATTTACTGAGTTGCCCATGTTACGTCTAACTAAAACCGCTTCTAATAATAATATTGTAATATTAAGCAAAACATTGTAACTATAATGTAACTCTCATACCTAGCTAAAGGTAATTGGGTAATTGAATTTCAATGCTAATGTTGTTTACACTTTTCTAGATGCACTAAAACTACCCAAACAATGGAGATACTCTGTTAAGACAGTTTGACAGTCCCTGAAATCTATTCCTGAAAACTGCTGGGAGGGGCTGTTAGGGGAGGGAGGAATGAATTGGGTGTTTGCAGTAACTTGTGGTTTGACTTGCAAAGTAGCTGAGGCCTGTGCGTGCGGCCAGGAAGAGAGGTCTGGAAATGAGACGTTGGGGCCGTTGCGTGGCCCCTGTCACCCAAAGCCATGAATAAGTGATGATGAATGTTGGGAGCCCTAAGAAGGTGTCAGGATCAGGTTTGTTTGCACCGTTTCCTCTTTCTTTTTCAGCTTTGCCCTGGGTTTATTCAGGGACATGAAGGCTTTACCAACAAGCTGAAGTGCAGAGATCTGACTTCTGAGTGTCCTTTTAGAGAACTCACTTTTAATACCTGAAGTACTCTTGCCCCTCTCTGAAATGTATGAATCATAGTTTTTCTTACACTTACACTATTTATTTAAATCAAACAATTTACCCTGATTGATGAGTTATTTGTCTTATAACTTCCAGATACTTATTCACTAATCCAACATTGAGCCTAATCATGAATTATTCAAATTCTCTGCAATAAAACTGTGAGATAGATAGCACCTGTTTGTCAGACGGATGGGTATTTATCAAAGAGTCAACAGAAAACCAAACTGTGTGGTATGAAGGCTTGGCGCTCATCATTTGGCTCAAAGGTAAAGGAAGAGACAGGAGAGAAGGGCTTAAGACATTGGCTTATGGGCATTACCATCCAACTTAAACAAGTCAAAACGTGGTCCAGTGGGGGGGCTATTATTGGAATGGCTTCACTGTGGTGTGCTATATAGAAGTGCGTAGTGCATATGTGCCCTAGTTTATGCCAATTGCATCATATTCCAACACAGAACTATTTCACTATATGTGCTAAAGTCAGACAGTGTTTAAAAACAATGCACAGGTAATAATGCAAGCAAAACTGGTAGTGTGGGTTGTATTTGCTGCTGTGTTTTACCTTCCCTTCCCACAACCTCTCTAGCACTATACCAATAGTGACCTGACTTTTTGCCAGCTCTCTAGGTGTGGAAGAAGGCAGTTTGTGTGAAAGAGAGTTAGCAGCCAGGTTGAGCAGGTCTGCATACATACCAAGGGGCTTGATCTAAAGGAATGTCCTTTGAATGCATTGCTCTTATTGAGAATAATCCCCCCTGGCCTCACCCCCTGCTGGGTCACTCTAACAGATGGAGGGGCGGGGGGTAGTTAGGCTGTTTGGCTTTTGCATGTGAGAGTGTGCTTTCCAATGGACAAATCAAGAAGAGTTGCTTTCCAAAGCCCCCCTCCCTCTACCCTTGCCTGTACTGCAGTCGATCATTTTAATCTCCCCCCCACACGTGATCAAGGGGACAGGCCTTTCCTGAAACTTGGCACATAGTGCAGGGTGGGGTAACCGGCTCAGACCGGATTGACAACCTCCCTATTTAATACTGTTCTCTTGCAGCCCTGCGTGTGTCCTCCTACTCTTCCTCCTCTAGTGGGTTTTTTTCCACTCAGGCCTGTAGTTGGCAACCCCCTGCCCTCCGCCCCTTCCCCAGCAGCCAACTGACATGCCACTGAGTTCACATGATGCAGAGCCCTACTATACTATGCACCATGCATTTTCCCCAGCAGAGTTGTACCATACAGATTCTGCTTTCCTACTGCCATCATGCCAGCAGGCTCGCCACCCTCTGACGCGCTGTTGCAGTTTAATTGAGTCAACACCCTAAACTGATTGCTGTAAACTAGAAGCCACTTTAGCTTCTCCCTACACGTTAAAGTCACAATGACAAATAAAAATAACAGCAGCTTCTTCACAGCAGCACAGGAGGTTTTGTACATGACTGTTGGACTGTTTTTTTATTTTTGTTTTCTGTCTTATTTTGCTTGACAGTAAAGATAAAGAAATGTTTTTTGCACTAAGCATATTTAACTTTTTTGCTTAGCTTTTGACCTAGCTAAACAGCTTATTAATAGTTATTCTAACATTTCAAGTAGTAAGAAACAGGAACTTTATATATAAAAGTGTGTGCTCTGTTATCAGCACATACTGGTAAAACAATCCATTGACCCTTACCCTCATTTTAATCTCCACACATTTCCTTCTTGAAAAAAATGTTCTAAAACATTCTCTCTGTATGTCATCTAACACGCTGTATTTACGATGTCATTTTTGTTTCAGAATAATTAAAGATCCATTTAAACATGAGGCTTATGTTTCTAATTTAGATAACTTTCACTAGTGGTCTTTTGACTCACTCTAGAATAACAACCGTTTGGCCACTATCTGTTAGTCTCTCTGCCTCATTTGCATACAGGACTTGGAAATCCTATCCTGAATGGTAATAAAGTGCAGAAAGAAGAGACAGTATATGCATGGCACTGCCTCAAATTGTGGTGCTTACATTGCCAATAATTGCATACCTAGTTATTAGAATAACACCTGTTGTTGCTGTTTGAAATTCTCAGACAGGCAGACGGGCAGACGGCAGGACGGACGGACGAGCGGCGGCTGCGATTGGCGGCTCGGCGGCAGGCTGGTGGAAAATGTCGTCCGGAGCTGGTGGGCGGGGAAGACGGCAGGGGAGGGCCTGTGGGGGTGCAGGTGAGGTGGAGGAAGGCCCAGTGGGTATACCTTTTCCAGAGCACAGTGCTGACCTGCTGGGCAGTCTCAACCGGCAACGGCTTAGTGGGCTGCTGTGTGATGTACTGCTTGTGGCCCAAGAGAGAGAATTCCCTGCCCACCGCTCCGTGTTGGCCTCCTGTAGCACCTACTTCCACAAGCTTTTCACCTCGGGTCTGGCTGCTGACCGCCAGAGAGTCTATTCGCTGGACTTTGTGCGGCCTGAGACGTTGGCCGCCCTCTTGGACTTTGCTTACACGGCCACACTCACAGTCAGTCGCAACAGTGTGGTTGACATCCTAAGCGCTGCCCGTGTGCTAGAGATCTCACCCGTCCTAGACGTCTGCACACACTTGCTGGACACCAAAGTGCTCTCCCCGCCGGTGGGTAACCGATGATTTTACAACTTGACTGCTTGATCATTTGAAAATGAATGACATTGTGGTAAATACACACTTCTTTTTGCAGGCGGGCAGTGAGCAAGAAGATGAGGAAGAGGAGGACAGAGAAAAAAATGGAAAAGAGCAGGGCATCCGGCTGCGTGCCCGGGAGTACCTGGAGTTCTTCCAGAGGGGGGCACATTGGGGTAGCAGCTGCAGCACGCCAGAGCTCAGGGACCTGCCCGCACACCTGCACTTTAGCCAACGGAACGGCGCCGACAGCAATGGAACGCCAACTGGCCCTGCTGACTATTACTCCCCACTGGCCCAGGCCCTAGCGCAGCCAACTCGTGACCCTGAAGACGACAATTTTGATGAGGAGCGCCAGAATGGAGCTTTGGCTCTAGCTCGAGGAAAAGGTGCTGAAGCTCTAATGACCTTTTATGCTCCCACTCAGAATGGACATTTCTACCTCCATCAGGCAGAGTCCAAATCAGAGAGAGAGGTGGAAGTGGCAGGAGAGCGGGAGCAAGGCCCGGCCAGTGCTTTGCTGCAACAGATGATGGACTCCTTGGAGCAGAAAAGGGAGCAGGCCATGGCAGGTGGTGGGGCTGAGGAGGACAGGCCGGGGAGTGAGGAGCAGGATGTGGAGTTTTACTTGAAGTACTTTAATAGTGTGCAGCATGAGGAGGTCACCAGTGCCCCTATGTCACCAAGTCTGTTACCACTGTGGTCGATGAGGGGCAGTGGAGGTGGGAACCAAACAAGTGGAGGGGGAAACAGCGGTGAGAGGAAGATGCGTTCAAAGGCCTTCCAGAAGTGCCCCATTTGCTCCAAAGTCATCCAGGGTGCAGGCAAGCTTCCACGCCACATCCGTACACACACAGGAGAAAAGCCCTATGAATGCACCATCTGTAAAGTGCGATTTACCCGGTAAGCAAAGTGATTTTGTTTCCATGTTTTAACAGTTTGTCAGAGTTACTGTTTGTGAGAGTTACTATTGCTCTTCATATTTTTTATGCTTTTGTATGCTATCAAACTTGCTGTAATTTCAAAATTGTTAATCAAAAAGTAAAATAAGTTATGTAAAACAAGGTATTTCATTTGTAAGGTATTTAGTATACTGACGAAAGGACAGTAAGCAATAAAGCTGTTTTATATTGACTGAAAGGTTGCATTACAAAGTCCTGGAATTTTAACAAGGGGGGTCCAATAAAAGTGGGTTGTGGTAGCACAGCCTGCTTGACTGTTATCAGGTAAAAGGCTGTTATAAAACTCTCCATGCTGATATTGAAAGGGAATACGGCATGGTGGCCTAACTATGTTAGAGTCAACTGAACTTATGACCCTCTGTGCTACGTTGATTATTGTCCCTGGCACGTACAGCCCCTTGTTAAAACTATTGGCTGATCAAAACTACTGTGTGCTACAAGACTGAATCTCAGTTAGCAAGCTGCTAGAGTGTCTTACTCTGCCCTTAAGGGCATCACCTCTTCCACGAAACCATTGCCTTAATGAATTAATCAGGAGACACGCATTGAGAATAGACACTGCACTGAAAATATCTAGCCACCCTATTGGCGTAGGGATGGATCTAAATTTGCACATCTAAATACGCCTCTTTTTGGGAAGGGGTACTGTAAACTTAATCCTGTTTGATCAGGGTTAAGAGTGCATCTAACTTACATTGCAATACATCAGTCCTGTCTTTTAAATAATTTAAAAGTGCCCCACTTTGTTAGATTGTGTGTATGAGTGTCTACACATATTTCCTCACTTGGTGTATATGTACATATCATACTTTTCTCAGTTAATGCTTGTGAGAAATGGAGGAGAGTGAATATTCAGGTGCATATGAGCAGGTGTCAAATTGTGCACTTCTGTGTTTATATACTCAGGTGTGTGTCTATGTGTGAAGAAGCGTGCACGTGTTTGTGTGTTGGAAAAGTTGTTACACTTCTGGACAGGTCAACCACCCTAGTTTGTTTAGCTGTACTCTGCCCTGGTCACAAGCTTTGAGGGAGGGATGGAGAGGGGTAAGCTGAGAGCAGAGTCTTACAACAGAGAGCCTTACATTTGACACCACACTATAGCTTTGCCTCTGTTTCTTGTTATAGAAAACCTACTCTTTAGCCATTCAAACTTCTTGAGAGTATTTTACTTCAGGTGGTTTGTCAAAAGTCAACAATTTATAATAATGATGCCACACAATAAAACGGAGTACAAGTTTTTGCTTATATGTACGTGTGGAGAACATGGAGAGTTTTCAATTGTTGACTATACATATTCTGTATAGTTTCGATGCCACATTGAAATGGAATTGAAGGACAATTAAGAAAAGCCATCAAAAGGTTAAACCACATTCTTCCAAACCTGTTTCTCAACCCAGCACACCTTCTGATTTTCGATCTTACATAGGTTTTTCCCATCAACACTGTCCTCATTTGAACTCAGTTGCCAATGCAGATTTCAGATTTGCCTTGTATGACGAAAGGCCTTGTGCTTTTATAAAACATCACGCTCTTTAAATCGGCTCTTTTGGGAAACTCAGGGTCCACTATGACTCTGAGCTGAACATTGAGCCCTTCAGTGCCTCATTGGCCGAAAAAGAAATTATGACGATAAAACTGTGAGTTTTATTGCTCTCTTCCCTCATATGACCTTGGTTGCTTTCAGTAGAAAACAAACAATAAATAAACTTGACTTTACTCTTGAAAGTGAAGATAAGGATGTTGGACTCTTTTTGAGAGTACATATTATTTTTGCTACGTAAAACACAAATCTTATATTTACCATAGATTTTTTTAATACCTCATGTAATGTGTAATCTCCTTGCTAATGATCTATGTGACTAACTTTACCTGTGAGTCTCGTAATTCAACATCAGGCCACAGTTAATGACTCACCCCAATATCAGAGGCATTAGCCTCTCTGGGACATCAAGTAATGTGGACATTGTAAGGAATTATAGGTGTATTCAATTAAATATTAGTTCAGTTTCATGCTATTGTTTTGCTAATCTTTTAACTTCAAATTGTTGTTAAACCCCCCCACATGTATTCAGTTAATAATCTCATGGGTAGCAGCTCACCTGTAATGTAAAAATATTTGCTCATTTAAAGTTTCTGTATTCTCTTTTCAAGGCAGGACAAGCTAAAGGTTCACATGCGGAAGCATACAGGAGAGAAGCCTTACCTGTGCACCCAGTGTGGCGCTGCCTTCGCCCACAACTACGACCTGAAGAATCACATGCGTGTGCACACAGGCTTGCGTCCCTACCAGTGCTCTAGCTGTTTTAAAACCTTTGTCCGCTCGGACCACCTCCACCGTCATCTCAAGAAAGACGGCTGCAATGGTATCCCTTCCCGTCGAGGCCGTAAGCCACGCATAAGAGATCCTGAGGTCCTAGAAGGTCCTTTGGATCTCCATAGCCCAGAAGCAGACATCGAGAGAGGACGACGGCATCCAGATGGGGCCAGCGGAACATCAGTCATGGAGGAAAATCATGGTAGTCACACGCACAGTCCGGTTCCTGATGGGGAAGGTAGTGAAGATTTCACCTCGGGACAAAGGGACTTCGCAACTACGTAAATTAGACTTCATCAGAGAGGGCTTACTCGAAACCCAGAGGAAAAATAAAACAGAAAAATAAGAAAAAAAACTTTAAACTACATGGTCCTCTTTAAACAACCAAATCAGGGTGTCACGTAAATCTAATCTCCTAGTTTCTTTTTCTTTTAGCTTTCGCATTCCACTTAGAGACTTAACCACCAAGTTACTGGTCTGTTGAAAGAGTGAAGAGCACTTCAAATCACTCACCCGTGCAGTCACCATCTTTCTGGGTCTTTTTGTTGGTCTTTTTGTAACATTGGCATAATGGTTTAGCCATGCGTGTACGAGACAAAGCTACTATGCAGTTTAAACAAGTTCCTCATCTCTGGGTCGCATCTACAAGGCCCTGACTTAAAAAAGTAAGGTGTCAAACACCAGGCTGACTGCTGCTTCAACAGGTTAGCTATAAGCGGTCTAAGATGTGATCAAGGCAACCAATAAATCTCTTTTTCTAATGCAATGAGCAACATGTACATACACTATGAAAAATTGTATTGTCTCAGATTGCAATATATGCAATATTCTGATGCAGCACCTTTTTTTAAATGTTCCAGAAAGAATCAGACAGGGGTTTGATTTAAAGTGTTACTTTCTCTATAAAAGGTTTTTTTTTTGATAATTCATCTTTATGTGGTTTAAAAGGTTGGCTTTTGAGTCAAATCCACATACAGGGGGCCTCGTTAATATTTTTTGGCAGGGAGAGGATAAGAGGAGGGATGAGGTCCTGTGTTTCTAAAGCACTACCTTCATCCGATCGCCACTGGGCACAATCATGTTTAAATCTTACCTCTCGCAGGCCTGCATTTCCTTCTTGGCAGTCTTACTTTGTTTATATTCTGTCTTATTTTTGGGATTGTCTTAATATTTTGTCACTATCAATGTTTTTCCTTTTGAGTTGATTCTTTTGGGTACTTGACACTTTACATTTGTATACGTGTGTATATATTAGGTTGTAATGTTATGAGACCCTTTATAAGAAATATATTGCAGATAAATAGGGTTACAGCTTTCTTTTAGCTTCACTCCAGGTTTCTCAATGAGTTTAAGTTTGCAGGTGGAATATGCGTGTTGTTTTTAGAGCATTATAATCGAGAAACCCATTTTTCCTAAACAGCACTTAATCGAAAGCAGAAGTTTTCACCCAAAGTATGAATTCTGATAAATGTGCTTCAGTTTGAGTGCTTCAAGAGAAGAGTGTAACAGAATGCAAGGGGAAGTGAGGACGCCACTGTTATACAAACAGCTGGTGAACAAACTAAGCAGGGAATCATTTATTTGTTTGTTTTAATGACAGAAAGAGAGCTAGAGAGAAGAGCACCTTTTTATGCATTTGCACAGCTTTACTAAAGATTTCCAAGAGTGAGAAATATCTATTTAAGGAGTTCGTTTTGGTTAGGGAAATATAAAGTGCTTATTCAATTTCTTTGCCCAAGGGACCACAGAAAAAAAACTAAAACAGCCTGAGCGATAAGGTAAGCAATAAATTAATGTCCAAGATGGAAGATCAAATAAGCACACAGCTGTAGCCACGTGAAAGGGGAAGGTCCAGTTTTTAGCGCTTGAACCACAAACATCGTCCATGAATGCAATTGTATATAGATGCAAATGGGATCAAATATATAAACTTTATTGCCCTTTTTTGATGCACACAATTGACAGAGAATTGGGAAGTAGTGTCCCAGGACAGAGACCTTTATTATAAAGTAATATGTGCTTCCTTGCAGTGGTTAGAGAGGGTGCAGCAACAGTCTATGGTCACATCAGAGCGAGATGATTAACTGAGAGGTCAGGAGCATCAGCAGGCACTTTGTCAAGACATGCTCTCCCCAAAATTCAACAGAGTGGGTGCTTTGGTTAGGACATAAACGAGGACAAGACTTGACAGTGTTGTGGATGGTCAGTTTTGTTGTTTGGTGTTGAATGAGAGGATGCAGTTTTTGGTTTTGTTCTGTCTGCAGTGCTGTACCTTTTGCACCTTAATGAGAAAAAAAGCAAGATTTGAATGCACTTTGTTACTCAGAAGGGCACTTTTTAGTCTAAAGAAACGGGTACTTTGAAACAAATAAGCAAATGTGCTAAAAAAAAATATAAAAGGTCTATCCAAGTGGTTATCTTGTTTTGTTGACTTTTTTGGCTTGTTCGTGTTGCTTTTGTTTAAGTCTTGACATTGAGCTGCCAAAACTCGAGAAAAGAAGGATGAAGATATTGTTAGAAATGTTGGGTGATACGATGTGAACTGAAAAAAGTAAAGAAAGTAAATACCCTAAGAAAAAGTATATATATATATATATATGCCTAATAAGTAATTGCACTTGAAATTGACTAAAAGGTTGTAAAGTTCTCTATTTTGTCCTAATACAGAGAGGAGTAGAAAGGAAATGTGGCAAACTACTGCTACATACTTAAATTAAACAATTACATTTCCGTCAGTGAACTGCGATCCCTGAAAATACATCACAACTCAAAATGTTGTTCACCTTACAGTTGTTGTCGAACCCTGGAAAACGTTCCAGAATTAATCTGGAAATTTCAGTGCATGAGTGTTCTGTTTCACACCTCAAAACACACTTAGTTAATAATACATTGTGTCTGCGTGGGTTTGTGTGGTAACACATTGACTTGTGTTACGTGCACACTTACTAATATTCTTGCACACGCGGCCTGTGCTCATATAATCTGAAATGGCTTTTTAGTTTGATTTTGAGGATGTTTAGTAATTTTGTCACAATCCGGGTCTATCCTCCCTCATTACAGAAGCTGAAGTTGGAGTGAGATTTGTTGGGACGAAAAGCCTACTTGAGTTCCCTTTATGTTTATTGTTATTCTTTTTCTGTGATCTTTAGTGTGAAACCGTTTTAAACTTGCAATGCTTTCTTTTGTTTTATTGTAAAATGTGTTGCTGCAGATTATTTGTTTTTTCTAGCTAAGATGATGCTAGCTGTGTGGGTGAGGTTTAGCAGTGGGAGTCAAGGTTAAATGGTGGCAGATATTGGGTGGGAGGGTGTTGGGGGGTTTACAAAGCCTGATAGCACTGGAAATGGTGCTTTAGCTGAGAGAGTTTTTTTGCACTAAAAGTAATTCATGTCCTTGTAAGGGGGGGAGAATTTTGATGAAACCAGACCTTTGAGTTCCTATGAATGCACAGCCTATTTAATCTCCACCTAACTTTCCACAATTTACATCTGAAAGTAACCTCTTGAAAACCAAAGTAGGGAAATACTTGGATTACTTGAAGTTTCTAGACAATTAGAAGAGGTTATTGTGTTGCAGTGGATGCTTCTAAATCTTATTATCTGTAACAATGTAAAACCATTTTTTTGAACCAGTGTACATCAAAAGGACAATATCATGGAATGGCTTGTATCCAATGGTTAACAGGATCAAACCTTAAGCATATGTGTCTATGTAGCAGTTTGGTGGAGTTATTAGAGGTCTTTGTGAGTTCACAGGGACTCCTTGGCTTTCTCTAGGGGTGCGTACACTTTGTTCAATGGGTCCAAAAAGAGTTCAGGGGCTGAGTATTGAAGCTTGATAAGTGGAGAAGGATTGTGGAGAGAATGTGCCTTAACATAACAGGAGATTGGGGGGATTCTTCAAAAGATGGCTTCCATTCCAGCTTTCTAAATTATTCTTGAATACTTGTGTCAGATATTAAATGCGGTTAAAGTAGATGTTTTATTGTGGACATTTATAAGAACCAAAAGGTTAAATAAGATCTTTGTCCAGAGCTTGTCTAATACACCTCAACTTGTAAATACAGACTGATAGATAAATGATAAATTGTCTGCTGGAAATGTTGATTGTTGTAAAAGAGTGAGCGAGTAGATTCTTTCATCTTCCATTTTGCGCTGTTTATTGCTTCTGCCCAAATATTAACTCCACTGACAGACACTACACAGAGAAAGTGTCACAAAACCCTTTTAAGTTACTTTAGAAGCTCTGCATATATAATATCCAAATCTTAATTTTGTGTCTTTATTTAACTTATTGGACAGAGTCCAAAAAGCATTATATTACAATGACAACTGTAATAATCATGGAGCGGAATTTGATCAACACATGGATGCTTTTGTAGATGTTCTGGCTGGGTCGAAGCACAACTAGCTGAGGACAACATAATGCACAGCCAGATTCGCACAGTTGTTCTCACCTGACCCACAGCTGTTTGATGCCCAGCAGGCACTTTGCACAAGCAGTGGCTTGTGGGCAGTGGGTACTAGTTTGCACAGTTTGGGAAGGGTGGGTGGCATTTTTTGTGCAGGGGAACAGGTTTTATAAAGGGCTTGGGAGAGCCACGTCAGGTATTGCTGTGCCATTATGTACCTAAGGAATTATAGCCATCTAAAGTCTCTGACTGCCTCAGCTGGTTATGTTTCACTGATCAAGAAGATCTTCTGAAGGGCAAATGTCAGCAGGTGTGGTGGGTGGAGGCATGGAGATTTTGGGGATTATGGGCCATCATCTATGCTTCTCAGGTTAAATATCAGTCCATTTCTGTTTTTGATTTAAGCTCAAATTTTGCCTTCTGTGTAATCAAAGCTTTATTGTACAGAGAGTACACCAACCGAATATATATTATATTATGAGTTTTAAAGATACTATATTAAAAGCCAACTTCCCATGTGACCACAACTTCCTCATTGTTTGCCTAATTTCTGCCTAATGTAGTAAAACAATGGCAAGTCAACGTTCAGTTTATGGACATGTTTTAACATTCTGGAAATGTGGGTGGTGGAATGACTTTATAGGCTTCAGAATGAGGCTAAGACAGCAGTGAATTATGTGACAGAGACATCAAAGTGTGAGGTTCTCAAGTCAGGGATGCATTCCATGACTTTCTCTTAACCGTAATAGTTGTTAGAATGAATAAACTCAGGAAGAGGAAAAATAATTGGTTTCTTAAGTCATTAGAGACTTTCTTAAAGCTGCAATCCGTAACATTTTATGTTAAAATAGAACAAAAATCAGTTATTGAGCTAGTACTGATAACACATCAGTGTTCAACACGGTCTCCTTACATTACCCCGATTCCAGAATTTGTGCTGTCGCATCCGATTTCCCAGTAAATGTCAGTTTGACTTAATTTGGCTTCAACATAAAACGTATTGTAATCTGCAATTTTATGTTTCAACCAGAGATGGCAGTAGAGAAGCAAACGTTACAGATTGCAGCTTTGAAGTTTGGTTTCTCTCTTCCTCTATCCACAATGTCTTGAGAAGGGAATGTGTTGGGCTTCACAAAGCCATAAAGCTGATTGCAGTTTGATTGTAACAAAAAAGCACTTTGCGAAAGGCCATCCAGAATATTGTGTGCTGTCTCCTTTGATTATTACTGTTGTTGTTTTAATGTTTAATTTTCTCTTGTTGATGCATTTTTTGTTATCTCATTGTGGATGTAATGATTTATTTAAATGCAAATACTACATGAAAAGAAACTTGAATATGCGATATATTTGGGTTGAAGTCCATTTGAACTGCCGCCCCTTACCACATACATCTCTGGAAAGACACAGCAAAATAAGGAATGGCATATATTCAAGTTGTCGTACATGTGGTCCTTTAACATGTTTCCACCTGTAAACCCAAATGTCATGATAAAGAGACTTTAAAGGAACTTTTGTTAAGGAACTTTCCTCCTGGATTTCCATTGTTCTGCAGGATGCTTCATAGACATAGAATTTATTAGTAGATCTAGATTATTAGTATTGTTGAGGCCTGGCCATCCCAAACATTATTAATATCCATTAAACGGCAGCAGATATTTAACATGCAAGCCGACCTGTTTAAGGCAGTCAGGTCTGGAACATTATTAAACTTTCCTGCATATTGGCGAGACATGATATTGCTAATTAGTTTCCTTCTGTGTTGTTAGATGGTAAATTCTCTAGCATAATGTACTTTCCATATTGCATATTGTTTTTTTTTAAGTGTGATTTTTTTTTCCCCAGTTTTTCAGAGACGTCTGTAAGGCACTTACATGCTATATTCCAAGCTAATGTCTCTTGTACATTTTGCGTATCAAATGTATGCATAATTTATCAAGTGAGTAATCAGCTGAACAGACACAAGCTCTGCACAGAAAACAATTTTTCTTTTTCAGGCTTTGGGGGCACTCTTTAACACTTACGTAGACTTTGGGGCGGCAGAAAAATTCCCAGTGTCTCAGGCTTGGACAGCAAGAACCCTGTTCTGTTTTTGGTTAAATCAAGTCTTTTTCCTTTCCATTGTCTTTCAGTGTGTGTTGAAGCTATAAAGATGTATCGGAGAATTTGGGAGAATTTGCACTTTTGGCGATGAAAAGAATTTGTATTGTATATGAGACCACTAAATCTACATCGTCTAAATCAAACAATTCCATCTGGTTTTCCTTTGTTATTTTATTCTATTTTTTCTTTTTGTTTTGTTTTTATTTTTACAGGATGTATCCAAAAATGTCTGACGTTTAAAGAATAAGACATTTCTATTAAAAACAGAATGTTTACGACCCTTCTGTCTTTCTATTCTTTACTTATTTTCCATTATTTTCTGGTAAGGGTTTTTCTAGCATGGAAAACATCCATTTCCTTTTTTTTAACTTACTGGTAGCATTTTATATATCATTCACATAACAAAACCACATTCAGGACATCAATTCAAAACGACATACAGTATGCCAGTATCAAACCCATTGTTTCAGCCATCTATCTTACGGGTAAGTCTAAACATGCATGATCACGTATTATACTAGTTAGTGAGCTGTACAAATAATCCAGGATCATAAAAATCAGGGTGTTAATATATAATGTTTTTCTTTCTGCTATAACCAGAAAGCAATTTGATAAAAGCAATAGCATTTGTGCTTGTATGCTAAATGATTGGCGTCGTAAACATTTGTCTCTCTGAGGACTAAAACCACTTTTTTATGCCACTGATGTGACTCGTGTAAATACATTTTGAACATGCTGGTGAAAACAGTGTTTATTTGCTCAAATGGACGCCGTTTTGGTGTGGAAAATCGTACTTTTGTGAAGATTTACCTCACACCAAATGATGGCGTTAAGATGTTCGCGTTGTGTATCGTGATTATTACTGCTTACCTTCTTCTTAGTCAACATAGGTGAGCCTGCACGTTTGCATAATGATAATTAATATTTAAGTATTGGTTAAATTGATATTATATTGTACATTTATATACATAAACATAAGCTATTGGAGACTAATCACCGGTCAGTTCGCGCCAAATATGAAAATGGGAGGGGCCATACTGAAGTATATAATAAAGAGCAATACTTTGGTGCTAAAGCCATTACTTAAACGGCTTATGTTCGTGATACTTGTAATATGGAATATAATTATCACATAATACACTTAATGATATTAATTAAATATCAACTCTTAATAGCAACTATTTTTTGGCTCTATGACGCTATGAAGCATGTGGCTGCAGTGCAGCCTGTAGCCACTAGATGTCAGTACATCTCAACTCATCCTCCACCACAAATTCTCCAAGAGATTCAACGTGATTATCGGTTTACAGGAGATTAAATTTGTCTGTTCATTGTGTTCTCCTTAGATCATCCACGGTGACAAAACTGTGCTGAAAAGGTCGCCATTTTACATGCAAATAAACTTGCATGGTCAAGGCTGTGGTTCTGGGGTTGAACCTGCATTGAATGAATGGTGTGGATTTGTTTAATATATCGTGGTGCTAGTAGTTGTCCTAGATTTTATTTATCCTCACAGCAGTTTTATTTCACAGCCATAAATTGCATCTTTCAGGTGAGCGCTTTGAGACTGTGGGTTGTGTTTTCCTCCTTTAAATGCCCTAGACACAGCAAAAACTGGACAAAAATGGATAATTTGGGGATATTAATAATTAAACAGAACAGAGCAGGCAAAAGGGGTACATTGTTTTTCTCACTCAGGGGTGTTTTTTCTGTCCGAACAGATTGAGTTGGAAACAGGGTCATAGGATCAAAGAATCCCCTGAAGCAGCCCGTGGAGTTTCTGGAGATATCAAGGCCCACTCAATGCATTCTCCTTTTTCTTGTAAAGTGTGTGTGGAAAGAGAGAGAGAGAGACAGAAAGACAGAGCGAGATTTCACGCTATGACAGGACTAGATAAAACCCCTGCAGATTTCCCAACAATGAACTCCAGGAGGTATGTCTCAAAGAGAAAATATGTCTTAATCGGTCTCAGTGACATCCTATTATTACTGAAAGTCAAATGACATTAAAATCAGACCTGGATTTTGAAGCTGGTTTTTGGAATACGCTGTCAGTCACACTTGCCAACCACGTTTAAATTATGAAGAAGGTAATCGTACCACTGCAGTCTTTATTCAAGTCAGGGTATGCCGGTAACTATTCCATATGTCAATAATTTGGTGCCGCTCAGAACAACCCCCCTTTCATATGTTGATTAGGGACCTTGACCTTTCACCCCTGAACCTCGCATCTCCGTATCACCGGTGCCCCCCAACCCCATTCCACACACAGAATGCTTTCAGGGGCGTTCTGCAGCCCTAAAGCCTCGCCTCTGGACATCTCTCTGTCCCTGGAGATTGAGAGCGAGGTACCTTTAAACCACTGCGGCAAAAATCCCCACCAAAACTCTGCAGTCATTAATATGCAAAAATGCAAATGAGTGGGTAATTAAGAGCTGGAGCTCTCTGGAGGCTCTTTGATTGCTAATGAATTCTAATCTGCAAAGAAGGGGGGAGGGGAGCGAGCCAAAAAGGATGAAGGAATCAGACAAAAAAGACGAAAATATCGGAAAAGTCGCACTTATATGTTATCATACAATCACCAATGGAAGTTACAATGATCTAAATTATGACCTTGAGTAATTTACCAAAACATCACTCGTGGGTCACCTGATGACCACGGACATTTGCTAGCAAGTGTAACAATTTACCCTGGTTGAAACGACAGGACTGAAGTTAAGGACACAAAGTACCAAAGGCCCTTTGAAAGACTTTCTAAACAATACGCTGTACAGTAAAGCCCTGAAAGTTGAGCGGTGCCGTGTGTCCTTTTAATAGGCATCTTTGTTTTATGGTATATCACGGTGAAGGTGCGTTCCTTAGAAAGACAGAGAGGTCAGGTAGCATTGGCTGTCTGGCAGCACCAGCTGTGTTGTGGATAGGAGATGTTATTTCATCACTTTTGCGAGTGAAAACACCCCCACTCTCTCTCTGTCTCTCTCTCCCTCTCTGTCGCAGACACACACAAACATGCTGTTATTGTTACTGAAGTAATCCCACGACACCCACAATCTCCCTTTCCACCCCTCCACCCATCCCATCATTTCTCCTTCTTTTTTTCCTATCACATTCTGTATCTCCTTGTTAGGTCACTTAATTCAATAATGAGATGAGGAGTTTATCACCTTCTCTGCACCCACAGGCATGTACACATGAGGAGACAGACCAGGGCTAGTTGTCCCACTTTACAATGCAACATGTTTTTAAGGGTAGGTTTATTTTTGAAAGTCAATTTTTGAGGTACAAAGACAGAAGGTGGCTACAGACAGTGAGCCATGATGTTGGGGTAAGTTGTCACAATGGAACTGTTGTCACTGTTGCTGAATCTGCATTTTTCAGGGAATATTTAACAGTAAAGCAATTATAAAACAAAAACAATTTTGGAAACGGCAGCATTCAGAAATATGAATTCTATAATTATTTGTAAATTATACTTCACTTTGTAGTTGATCTTTGTTTGAATGTATTCTAGTGTGGTTGTTTTGTGTTTACCTGTTTACTCAATAGTTTACTCAATAGCATAAAATAAAATTGGTGATGATATTGGAATTTTATTTTGGAGGGTAGAATTCACAAAAATTTTTCTAATTTAAGGATGTTTTTAACAAGGTTATTGAAACCAGTTTATAAAACTAGTGCTATAGAAAATGTATATACAAACATACATAATTAGATTATTGAAATTTACTAAGATCATCCAAGAAATGCAGATCAGGACATTACAGACAGTAAAGGATTCTGAAAGAGTTAATGAACTTATACTGCATCTCGCTCTGTGTCATGTTTAGCTTGTGCAACCGCAGGTCTGTGTGGCGGGAAACTGGAGGTCTTGGGGTTTGTAAACAGGAAGTCTACACTGCACTCACTGTACCTGATGCGTGGGTGACAGAGCAGGGGCTGCCCGAGCAAAATGTGCGACGCAGGGATCCAAAAATGGCAGGTGTGTCAGAGATAGGGCAACACATGATATCATTTTACGAGACCCCTGAGAGGTTCAGTGTGAAATGGTTGGAAAAACACAAAAATGGAGGCAGCCACGTTGCCCAATTTTTTGGGTTTTCACCAGCAGTTTAAAAACCTGTCAGGAACATGTGTAGGTCACATTTATCTCCAAAATCAAAAAAATAAATTATGTTTTGCATAAAAAAAATGAAACATTACAACTTAATCAAATTAAAACATACAAATTAGGACATTGTTATGTGACAATTAAGCAGCTCCATTTTCCCTACTATACTATGCTATTCTATGCTACGTAAAATTTGTTTTTCATTTATGTTATGAAATAGGCTTCATTTTGTGTATACAAATGTTGGGGTAAAATGAAACCAAATGTTTTTTTTGACTGTCTTATCAGTCAACCAGAAGTGGTGAGGGATTCGGTAAGCATTTATGTTACAACTAATTAAGATGGTATGTGTATGGTCCTTTTCCCAGGATTCAGGGGTGCTGGAAAGGTAGAAGTTTTAATGTCTTTTGACTGGCTTCCAATCGAGCAAAGTCGACGAGGGTCAGTTTACCTTGTGCAGGGCAAGCAAAACAGATAGATACTCAATGCTCTGCCTTCCTGCTCCTCTTCTGCTCAGATAGAACCAGAACATGGGCAAAGGGCCAAAGCCATCAATCTGTGAAGCAGGGTTTCAGGAAAGGTTTCCATGGGGCTTGTAAATACGCAATTATATTTAGAGTTAACATAGATGATGTCGCATTTCAAATGTTTAAAAATAAAACAACATTCCATTAAGAATTCTGCCTCAATTGTCACAAAATTGTCACTTTTTAAATTGACGGGAAGAGATGGGGGTTGGTGGGGCTTTTTGGGGGTTGAAAAGCTTGGCCTAGTTTCATGTCTGATCACTACCGTATGCAGCAAAGATCTCACCCTCTGCTGCAGGTAGTGCAGCACAGTGCACCCCAAACATCTGTGTGATGCAGCAACCATGGAGGAGTTTCTTTGAAGAGCTCAGATGGCTTTCAGCAATGTGAAAAGAGAGAAGTAAATCAGAGATTAGAGAGTTCGGTGGAGAGGATGAATGCATGAAAAGGTTAGGGGTTCATACTGTGCAGCACTGTAGAGCAAACAGAGATAAAAGGTAGGTTCCTTGCAAAGATGACCTGGAAATGGAAAACTCTGGAGATGCATGCAGCGAGATTTGGGTTCAAACCAACTGACTGCAGGTGCTCTGCTCTACATAAGTAGGGTTTGCACTGATTGCATTTTGATATGTTCTTCTGTATTTTGATGTTATTCGGCGTATCTCACAGAAACCTACATTCCCCAGCTCTCATTACCGTATTACGCGTGGATGCTTTACTTATGAGTTTGTTTGTAATTGCCATTACTCTCGAAAGATGATTCTCATTAGATTCGCATTACTGTAACAATCATTTTGAGCATCATCCTGTTGGACACAATTTTCTTTCAGTTAGTTGACACAAATGAATGACAACAAAATCAACTACCATGATGTACAAATGTTTAAATTTTAATACATTTTTTCTTGCTTTTCTGCAATAATGATATTAAGATTTTAAGAAGGGAAAAGTATTTAATTTTCATTAAAATAATGTCACAACACAAAAACATCCTACAAATTGCATTTCAAACATGTATCTTGACAAACACATGTAAATTAAACTAATAACTAATTAAACTTACTTTTTAACCCTTTGGAAAATTGATTCATGGTTGCACGTGGAAAACATGAAAATAATACTTACGCTCTGTTAAGCCAAATAAATACACGCTGTCACAAATGATTTCCATACACCAATTTAATGATAATTACATGCTAATTTCATTATATACATCAAATTGTGTGGTATAATATTATGCTAAGGAAACATGACAATAGCAAAACAATAGTCTTTATTCAGACTTTTTACAGGGATAAATATTTTATACGCTCACACAAATGTATGAATGATTAGCAGAAACGTGTGAAACATATGCTAATTTTACTTCTACATCTGGTGTTAATTACAGACAGAGGGCGGGAGATGGCTGGAAGGAGGATTCACCAGAATCTCTTAGATAATGAATCCTACCATGCGTGGAAACAAGATATTATACTAAACCATCACAATTTTTTTGTAAATCTGTTACATTTCACGGTCACTCTCTGGATTAGCCTTAGCCGGTTTCCTGTTTACTTTATCACAGTTTCCCTTCGCGACAACAAATCCATTGTTAGTCAAAAGTGACGGCTCAATCTAAAAAAATCTACATATCTTTTTGTCTCATAATCCCTGGACGTCTTTTCTAAACGGCGATGCTTCTTTCAAGATTTTCTTTTGTCTGCATTAACCCTCCTTTCTACACGACCCACTGAGTGCTCTCCATGTCAGTCCCAGCTGTTACTACAAACTACTTGGAGATCTTACAAGCCAGCTAATGTCTCTGTTGAAATCCCACTGTTCACCGTGAACCGCAGCCTGACCCTCGACAGTCAGCGTGTTTGCCTTTAGTTGAGTAACTTGGACTGACCAAACTACATTTAGATCATATAATATATTTAGCAAGTATATAAATGTATGTATGATGAAACATAGCTATGGTAGCTGCATGTGCTGCTCTTTATGCTAGTAAAGGTATGTGTTACCCAGCTGTATTCCATTGCCATACAGCACCATTGTCCACCATACAAGGCCCTTGGGGCTAATTATTACAATTTACTGTGTCTTTTGTGATTCGAGGGAGATCCTTGTTACTATTTACTAATTTTGATTCCTCCCTGCTGTGGGGATCTGGACTGTTCATTTTTCGGCCCTTGTTTTAATTTTTTCTGTTGTCTCAAAAGAAAATGCCTTGCTTCTTTAAGAAAAATCCATCATATATTTTTATTTATTATTATGACATCAAAATTCAGGTTTATTGGCTAAGTAAGTTATACTTTAAAATGAATTTGTAACCCTGGTGGGTCATTGAAAAAAATTCAGTTAACATACCAAATCAATTAGTTATTCATGATACAACATTACATAAAACATATAATATATGCACACAGTATTGTATATACAATATACAATACACAGTACACAATACAAGATACAACTCGGTTCACATTCAGAATTTGTGTATGTGGTGTGCCGAACGAAGGGTGCAATTCATTAATAATAAAACTATTTTTAAACCATACCTTTCTTTCAATCTCCTCTACATTTAACAGAACAATCGTCTTTACTTTTACAATGTACTGTTGAAATGTGGACCGCTTTGTGAATATTTTCCACAATCTTCAACGATCTTTGGCCCTCCAAACCTTGCTTGACCTAATTATAACATGAGCTTTTTCTTTTGGGTTGTTGTTTCATGTGGGACTGGAATGGCCTACAACATCAAACCGGTGCCCTAAGTGAAGCATCAGAAGACTGATGGTCTTGATCTGCTCTTTCCTGCGATCATCTCTCTTCTTCTGGCCATGCTGCATGGCCTCTCGTCCCATCCCCCACTACACACTCTGTTATGATCCCTGTTTTCTGTGATCCCGTGCTCCACTCTCCCCCCTCACTCCACCAGCTCTATGAATCAGCCACAGGGAGAGACTCAGGCAGTTCTCTGGTTGCTGGTGGAGTCAGAGCTGGAAGTGAATGTTCAGTAGGGGAAAAAAATGGCGTTTGATGGTCAACTTAGACTGTTAGATCGGCTGCTCTGTTCCCCCCATACCAGCTTAGATCTCTGAAAATAATGTGTTCCTGTGAAAAATACTTTAATTTATGCATTGGGGTGGTCGGATCTGAACTTGGTGACGCCACTATGTTTTTCCTTAACGTCATTTGATCGTTCTGACAAACCAAACGTGTTGATAAAAAAACAAACGTGGCAACTTATGTAAACAAATATTGTAATATTCTTGTCGTTCGTGCGCTTAGTAACAAATGCGACTTTTATACGCTGAAACCTAAAATTTGAGACGCGGGCGTCAACGTTAACCGGAGTAATAAAATGACGTCACGCAGGCTGTGCTCTAGCCCCTTCAGTCAGCCTCACTGAACACGCAGCGTTCGTCACGAAAGAGGCGGGACTTGAGTGAACATCTACGTGACTATTGGCCATTCCGACTGTCTGTTGCGCGTCCTCGTGTTTCTATTGGATGGCAGCATGCGGGTTTATCTCTCCATCTCTCGCTGCTCCGGTATAAATGCCGCTTACTTTTCCACCGTCACCCTCCGCCGCAAATTATAGTTCCTATTATCAATCGTTTATTTGCCGAAACCATTATCATACCAGATACAATTAACAAGCGATTAACGACTACAGTGCGCGTCCCGACTCGTCTGCGCTTTTCCATCCGTAGACTTTGCCGAAGAAACTCTTGACTCTCCCGGGCACATGAAACTGGACACCCCTAGCGTTTGAGGCCCCTCTTTCCACGCGGAGGAATACATTGTTGCTGCTCACAATGTGGATGGAGGTGGTCAAGATGTCTACTAGAAGAATGAATTCACCTCAATTGTAACAACATAAAGGAAGTCGTGTTTGGATACAGACCTGCGACGTTGTATGTATGGCGTTGATGTTTTGTAAAGCGATGTCAAAGGAGGACTAAGACACATTGCTGAGCCCAGCCGAGTCTTTTAATGTGCCGTGCTTCAATTCGTCTAAGTTTTATGGTTTTTCTCTGCGAGACTCAACCTTTCTTTTTTACTGCTGGATGTGAGACGTCTGATCGATAGAGGTAATGCTTTCTCAACTCTTGTGCAGCGTTTCAAACAAGATGCAAGCATTGCGTCTTTAGATCGGAGAAGTCACATTAATGCACGTTGAACTTCCATCGCCCATTTAATAAGTTTTTGGGATGTCTGGTTATGGTAGTGGGGGATGCGGAGTTTTTTTGCTTGGTGGTTGTGGTGGGAAGTCCAGCCCAGTTTTTTTTGTGCTGGTGGTCTTTATTCCAGTTCTGCCCCGAGAGAAATGACTCCTTTGTCCTTTTATCAAAGTACGGATTAGTTTTATGGGGCTCGGACCGCGACTTAGGGGTTCGCGGAGTTTATCCGAGTAGTTGCACGCAAAAGCTGTCAGTGCAAAACGTATCGGTGAATTAGCAATGGTGAAAAGTTACTTTAATGGGTGTTTATTATTACTTCGATCGTTTGCATTTCTCCTCGCTTCGCGGTGCACGTAAGCGCGGACGTGTTCGCGGCTGTACCAAGATTTGGTGGCCGCATCGTGTGTGTTTATTTTAGTGACTTTATTGCACATTTTTGGCAGGAAATTCCTTGCACCCCCACCCCCACCCGCCTTCATCACATCGAGTCTCTTGGGGAAAAGTTGACATTTTGTCGCGCTACTTTTATTAACTCGAGAGGTGCTCTCGCTCGATCCCCAGCCGGGGTTGCACATTTATCACAAAATGCATGAATAATGGAGAGTGATCGACCTGACGCCTGCTTCGTATTGATAATTATGCTGCCGTTATCGCAATTACGCGTCAGACTTTACGTGCGATCTATTGCCGCGCGCTATCGGTTTTTTTGGAGAAGGCTAGCTATCGGAATACAATAAGTTTACAACCGGGAATAAATATTGACGTTGTTTTAGTCTGGGCAAAGCTTAAACCTATGCTTATACAAAGAAGAAAACGCTTGTTTAATCACATCTACACATTTGAAACAATTCAAGACTTATTTTTAGACTTTCTCGTGGTGTATTTGTATTATTTGGTAGCGTGTGAATAAATTGCGGGTTAGCGGTAACCCTGTTGCGCTCGCTTACTACCGACTACCAATTTAATGGGACGGGACTAATAGTCAATTTGACGACGAGAAATGCGTTTTAAAAGCATATTTTTACGTTTTTCGCTCACCTCTCGCATTAATCTTGGTCGTGCTTTTGATAGGGGCTTTCGCAGTGGCCTTCAGCTTTAACGACGACCAGGGCTTTTCATATCTGTTAAAACAGCTCGATATTTTTCCCTTTCGACGGCTTCTCGTTATTTACACGGAAAAATACCGTGTTACCGAGGAGGAAAAATATCTTTTCAACGTGTGGCTCGACTCGGTTGGCACGGTCGGTTCAGGCCCCGTGTTATCTTTCTCGTCTTTCCACCGAGGGGCCACTTTTCATTAGTTTTCATTTGGCTCTTTATGTTGGCTTCAAGAAACCATTTTCGGAGACAAATACGCACTTGCAAGGTGCTAAAACACTTTTATTTTAGTTACTGGCTCTCCTGGTGGTGTTATAATCAAACTGTTGAAAGAAATTAATGGCTGGTGAATATAAGGGACCGCAAAAGCACACCACCTGTTGGCTTTCGGCAGCAAGCGAGACGTCTCATGATTCGTGTGAGCAAACTTTCTCTTTGGCCATTGTTTGCCAGTTCAGTTGCAGTGAAGAATAAAAACAATTATTCTTGGTTTAAATATATCCCTCCATAGTTGGTCTCCTTTTATGCAAATCGATTAGGCCGATAACCATAACTCACACACGGGCCATAGATGTACACTAAGTTAAGGACATAGATTTGCATGTTCCGTGAAGTGATGCGATATGGTTTCATTGAACCTGATAGGGTTTCAATGGCGATTTCTTTGTTGAATTGCTGATGTGTTGCATAACAGAAAACATTATAAGATAAGAGCAATTGAGATCACCGCTTCATTTGGTAGTGCAAATACATAAGGACTGGCATTTTGATGCTAGCCTGTTAATGATGAACTAAGAGGTCTTATTTGGGCTACATTCTGTAACATCCATTTGGACATTATGCCCGATTGAATCTAGCTGTAATGCAGTAACGCAGGACTAACTGCAGTGTGTGAAACGCACAGGAAGTCCTCAGCCAAATTAAATATCAGGCAAGTTTTAGTTAAGGATATTATCATCTTGTACAGCGATAATAACTTGGCACTGGCCTTTCCCAAAGCAACATAGACAGTCCCGTTTTTTATTCACTTTCCTCAAAAACATGCCATATTTATAACATAGCATGCATCTTGGCCCACAGCAAAGGTGTATTCAGTTGTTCTTTATTGGGGGGGACTAAATGTCAAAATCTGCCAATAAAGCCATATTAATAGACCAGTAATAGGATTATTGGGGGCTTCTTTAATTATTGCAAATGTTCTCTTATGAAACATGTATAATAAAAGTGCAACATTGTTGCATCTCTAGCTGTTATTCTCCACAAGGGCTTTTCGTGGCTGTTTTTCTCATTTATCTGGTGTTTAGAGAGCTCAAGCCAGCTGTGTCTCTGTGTTTCTCCTGCAGGGTGCTTTAAAGACAGAGGGGTATGACCGAGCCACACCAGAGAATGACCACAGTGGGAACAGATAAGGAACTCAGCGACCTGTTAGATTTTAGTGCGGTAAGGACAAGAGAACGGTTACTAGTTTAGATCTTGCCTGTTGCTATTATTATTATTTTTCCTTGATTGGGACTCATGCCACAATGATTGTATTGATTGTATGAGAGGGTTGTTGGTTCCTGTAAACATTTAAATGAATCACTAAATCATATGCCAGCCCCCTAGCTAGGCCCAGAGGAAGTACAGTATGATGTATGTTGCTACAGAATTGTACCGGGTTTTGTTTTGTGATCGCCACTTGAATTGTTTTAAGCACAGTAACCAGTCAATGCTCTGATTATAATCTCTAGACATTTTTAACAAATATTTTATTAATTCTCTGATCTATTTTTCTCATTTCACTTGTTGTTAAAATTTATTCTTGGCAGTCGCACCACCCTGAATAGCATTAAAACAAATAGCGAAAATAAAATGTTAATCGTTTGATTCACTGACTGATTGCGACCGTGCTTAATTTATTGCATTGGAAAATTGCCATCAACTGAAGCAGCAAATCAATTAAGACAAGACATTGATAATCAGATGTGCCAGATCAAATGCATTAGATCTCACATGTAATTACAAATTGTTGATGGTTTAGTTAGTTCGCATATTGTGTTTTGTGTGAACCTTAAAGATGCAGCAACCATAGGATTTTCAGATCATGCATCCAATATGTCCTTACTGATGGTGTAAACAATGTTTCATGTTGTGAAAAACATCTACCACACCAGAAAGTCCCTTCCTTGCACCATGCAAGGTTAGCACCATTTGCTGCTTATAGGTTTCTCATTGCACTTCAAAAACAGAGACATCATCCACGTAAGCCGGCCCTCTTCAGCCCAAAGTTCTTTGTGGTACAGCATCTTCAAAGAGTATAAGAATTTGCAATGAAGGTTTTCTTCTAGATTGACCAATTTTTCTCAAGTAAATCGTATCTAAAAACGTTTACATGCCCTTCAGCATTAAAGCTTTGAAGAAGCCGAGTTGACGTTATCGTAAAATCCCCCAAAATGATTTAAAAAGACTCTAGGTGCTGATGGCTGTCTGTGGGGAACCCGTGGGGCCTAAGGGCTGTATCGTAATATGCCGTCTTGCTTAAACATCTCTTTGCTTTGCTGTAGATGTTCGCACCCCCTGTGGCCAATGGGAAGAACAGGCCAACCACTCTTGCCAGCAGTCAGTTTGGTGGTTCAGGTAAGCCTTTCCTTCTAAATGTATTGCTTTTCATAACATTTGTGTAGCCAGAAATGTCCCAGGAGTGTAAAGAGGGGTTCTTTAAGAGAATTACAGCGATGTTTGGACCAGTTGCTAAGTGCTGGCTCATCTCAACAGAGGAAGAGGACATGCTGCTGCTTGTTTTCCTAAACCCCCTCTTTTATGAATATACCTCAGAGTATCCCGAGTCAAAGCTCGGGGCAGTTCAGATCCCTTTAAACTGGTTGTGCAGTTAAAGCACCTATTGCACAAACTTGTAGGCGTTTACATTGTAAAAAAAACATTGTTAGGTTAAAAAGAGAGACAGATATTTTGGTCAGTTCTCTGAGGTTGTTCCCTTCACCCCTGGCTGTTTGTTATTATGTAGTAGTGTAGATGTTTATAATGCAGCTGTTTTTAAGAGTCAGGATTTGGTTTCAAGTCCCAACATTTTAGGTCTTAAACATTGCACACTGTGAAATAAAAAATTTGTTACTTGTTTTCTTCCTGTTTGTATTTGTATTTTTTGAAGGTCGGATGCAGATACCACATATTTCAAAGGTTTCTTTTTGCCACCCGTTGTTTGCATATGTTGCTCTTATTCATTTGACCAGAGCTTCTGTGAGAAGTTCTAGAGTGTTTCTGAGTCTCTCTAGTTTGCTCGTCTGTCTCCAATCGACACTTTGAATAAGAACAATCTGAGAACAAAGATGTAAATAAAGGCCTTACGGTCTCCAAATGATTCCTCCACCCCACGGCGTAAAACACTCCTCCCCCCACACAAGAAAACACTTTCTCCCCCTGCCAACTGACAGGAAATGGACCCACTCTGAAACAAAGCTCTCTCATACCTCCCACCACCCCTGCAGGAGGCCCGCATGAAAACAGCGAAAGAAACATTGTGAAAGATCACCAGCTTCGCTCTCGGCCTGTGGCGGACTAAAGTGCCAATTACCTAGCGGGGCCGAGCTAATGTCTCGGTTTGAGGTTTTTATAGCAAAAGATACCTGATGTCGAGGTGACCCCCCGATTCTTAAATCTGTCACTTGTGAGATCTCCACATCAGTCAACATTAACTTCACCCTATGAACTCACTATAACAGGATATGACACGTTCTCGGAATTGAGAAACTTAAGTCAAAGGGACAGTTTCTCAGTGGTATTCCTTTGAACTTTTGCAGGAATGTTAGGGGTTTGGGAAAAGTTGAGCTCTGTTTAGTGCACCTTTGGCATAATTCATAAAAATTACCATGAATTTAGAATGTTGACTAGAATATTTCTAAGACAAAAATGGTGTATAATTTACAGTGGACCAAACAGGGCCTTCTGTATTTTTACAGAGGAAATATAAACGTTAAATTTCTGTTAAATGTCATATGTATAAAGCACTGTAATCTGTGCTGTAGTTTTTTTTTTTTAAATTGTCGTTTTTGCGGGGACGCCCTTACATGGTCATGCCAAGGAATATTAGCTGTAACATTGCACAGGCGAAGTTAATTAACGAATCAGTTACAATAGCTTCATGGTAAAATGCCTTGTGGTTGTACTTTCAAATCCATGAGTACTGAACTGGTGCCTTTCAGGAAAACTTAGTTTTGTAAACACAGTGTGGCCTTCTTTTAGGATACAATGTGACTTATGTTTTGTGTTTTTAGTCACACTGCACCGGAATACATGGCTAAATAGCAATTCTGCAGAGATGCAGTGTTTACAAAGAGCACAGTGTTGTGAGTGCAAGTTAATACCGCATAGAATAAATCACAGATCCATCTTGTTGTCGCATTGTGATATATATGAATTAGCCGAAATTATGTGCTGCAAAACAAACTGAAAATCCAGAAAGTAAGAAGAACATCTTCAGAGGAAACCGTGGCCTTCAGAAGTGCATCTGTTCTATGAGACAAAAGTGCTCAGAAGGGTGCTAATTGCATTAAGCCATCTCCTTCCCCCCTTCTGGGGCATAGTGGAGGTGATCGCGGGAGCGCTTGCGTGGGACAGCTTTGCTAGGCGTCCTCTTGCTCACCTCTGCAGCTGCCCAACCTGTCACCCACTGAGGACAGGACAGGGCCCATTTCCCCCTGCTTGCACCCCTGCATGATTACACACACGTGAGCACATTAACACACACACACACACACCTCAAGTTTTGAGTCTTGTTTGAATTCTTTGAGGAAATCATTTTTTTTTGGCTAAGACTTTTGAAGTCAGACCCGATTTAGCTTTAGCGGTTTTATCAAATCTATTAGTTGTTACCTTTTAGTACATTATAGCCTGGTTTCTGCTATGCTAATAGCTGTGGAAGCAGGTATGGTATTAAATCGCAAACAAATTTTGATTCTTAACTTTTAATAGTTGCCGCTTTCTAAATTTGAATGGTAGTGGTTAAATTTGAGTCTAAAGGAAATGGAATCGGCGTCAAATCTATTTTTGTAGAATTGCTTTTTTAATGTATATTGTCGGCAAATAACATGGCCTTTGAAGATGCTTCACATTGTATCCTCAATCCTATTTTTGTAGAGAAAGACACATTGGGTCTACACAACCGAATTTGCCAACAAGTCACCGCTTCAGTTTTGCTAATATGGCTTTTCGTTGAAAAGATACGATCACCATCGCAACAACCCCACTGACAAATCTAATCCAAAGTCCTTAGTTGTGTTAAAATCATATGTGGTCCTTCAACACAGCCTCTGAATCTTTCTGCCACTTCATTTTCCCCACATAAGATCATTCTGTCGGAAAGATTCTTTGACTCACTCAGTGCCCACTTCATTTCCCATGCTGCCTGCGTGGGCTCCATAGATCACGGCTGTCAGCATGGATGTCGCTATTTGCTCTGCTTTGTTAGCTTCATCACTCATGCTCGGCGTTCGGTGGCCGCTCTGGCTGAGACCCCCTCTTCTCTCGCACATTTTTAATTAGACCTCGGAAAAAAAAATCAAAAGGCGAATATGAATATTCATAAACCAACTGCATTAATATGCACAATTATGCAAATCAGCATGCAATTAAGCCATGTGTCTTTGGAGAGCTTTGCATTAAGGCATAACACAGGAGGGAGAGGCGAATGCTTTATGAGAAATTTCTGCTTCAGTACACTTTAAAACATTCTTGTTTTGAATATTGGTTTCTATATATATCTATCTATCATAATGACGGTAACTAGTATGTTTTAAAAAAAACCGTCTCATATCCTGTTCCGTCGTGAACTAAGACCTCTGTGCTCCGTGTGGGTCTCCATTCCCAATTATACAATGATGCTAATTTCACAAATCTTTGATCAGCCTTGTTTTTGTTCTGCTTTTCGTGATCCCCCTCCCCCCTACTCGTCTTAATGAGATCCAGGAACTGAATGAATGCTCCCTTTATGGTCAGTATGTTGAAGTTCGCTGAATGACATGGATATTAGTGCACTGTGATGGATTTGGATGGGATCCAGAGAGACCTGGCCACCAGACGTCTGATGGCTCTTACGCACGAACAAAGAATCAGAGAGATTCTTAATGTATAGCTCTGGCTCACGCCAGAATCGCAGATTTGGTCTGATTACAGCTTTTGATCTGTTTGCTTTTGAAGGTATGGATGAACGTACTAGTCCCTGGGCTGGTGGTGAACAGAACAGCCCATCTTTCAGCCAGGTACGGGTAAGCAGAAACCAGAACCTTGCGTTGTTGCTCATTCACTAGTGTTGTTGGGCCACCATTCACATGTTTTGTAGTTCTGAATTGGTTTTATCTTGGCTTTTCCAGAGCTATGGAGAGAGCTCTCACTACAATGACCATGATGGACTAACTTCTCCATTTCTTGGCACAGGGATTAGTGGTGAGTTGCCCAGTTCTTTGCTTTCTTGCCCAGTTTCTCAGGGTAGATAAGCTCCCCTTCTGCCTCCAAGGCAATACTAATGCACTCATAACCTCGACATTGTGGCATTGACTACCTCAATTTGATCTTTGTTTAAAGTCTTAATGGTTTAATGGTTTTATCCTTCATCAAAGTTGAATTCATCAAAGTATGTATTTGTTTATAATCTCTGCCTTTTATTTTTACTTGTAGGTAAGAATGAAAGAGGCCAATACTCTTCCTTTGGGGGTCAGGTAAGTGTAAACAAAGCCTAAAGCTAGGCCTTTTTAAAAACAAATGCAGTTTTTAGACTCGCACTTGACATCATTGATTCTTGACTCAAATTCTTTTGTTCCCTGTAGCCTGGGTTTCTGCCCTCAGACATCACCATACCCTCTGCAGATGCCATGTCCCCATCAGGCCTGAAGTCCGGCTCCCAGTTCTACCCATCATACCCCAACAACCCCCGTAGACGCCCCTCGGATGGAGGAATGGGTAAAAAACTCAGAAAATCAAAAAAAATCAGTAAACATTTATATGAACATACCCCATATCTTTGTTTGTTTTTGTTTTTTTTCACAGAACCCCAACCAAAAAAGATCCGGAAGCCATCAGGACTGCCATCTTCTGTGAGTGAAAGTTCTCCAATGTTCTTACTGCACCCTCAGCCATGTTCTCCACCAGAAGCTTTTCATGCAAACGTCCATTTATGGATCCTTCTCATTGTTTGGAGGATTGTATATAAACAAAGTTATATAGTGAGTCTGAACGAACAAATGAACAAAGATGAATCTTTGCAGAATAGACATGCATCTCTGTTAAGTGGGTTATACTGTTGTGAACCTGAGGTTTGTTGAGCTGACCAAACATTAATGTATCTTTAAACAGTCATGACCGAGAACCTTTAGGTCTCACTTTTTTTTTGCACCAAGTTGCCATCTACTCTAACCAAGGTCCATAGACATTTTTTATTACCATGTTGTAGAACTGTGTAAACCTTTTACCATTGCAGGTTTGCGTTCTGTGCACTGTAGTAGCCACACCAATTGCCAATGCAAATCAACGCCTTTGTATTATAGGAGGAGTAACTAGTATTGCTTGGTTTAAATCTGTATTAACTAACCTGTCCTCCAAACCCCTTATTTCCAAACACTATACTTCAGACTCGCCCCTGCCAGCACCCGCCCCGCCCCGCCAACCCCCCCAAACACACACACACACACACCCAGCCAACCCCACCAAAGTGACCCAGTTGTAAATCCCCTTGCACCTCTCTCTCTCTCTCTCTCTCTCTCTCTCTCTCTCTCTCTCTCTCTCTCTCCTCTCCTCTGCTTGTCTTAGCTCAGATTAATGGCTGCTGATGAGCTAGGCTTCTCTCAACTGCTGAATCTCACTCTAGGACTTGCTATAACTTCCTGTTGTGCAGTCACAGCATTATAATACTGAAATGATTGCTCCCCTGCTACCTTCAGACATGCGTTTTTATATATTATTATTTTGAAGACCAAGTCTGACTCAAAATAGGAGATATTGATCCGTAACGTGTCTGGGCTCGCCTTGACCTCGTCGAGTGCGTCAATAAATCATTGTGAAGATGTTCTTTTGCATGAATTTAGAGGGCCAGTGGCATGTTTTTATTTACATTGATGCATTTGCCAGATTTGTTATTTCCAAAGTGACAGTTTATCAGTGGTGTGCTCGAACCCACGGCATTGGCGTTGCAAGCGCAGTGCTCTGCCGGTGGAGCTGCTAGTTTGTTTCCTCACTTATTTGTTCTTTTTATGTGGTTTCCACATAATGGACCAGTCTATTTTGCTCCACTCCTACCGCTTCTTCAGCGAGACCTCTCCCCCCCAGTGTTCTCACCCCTCCCCTCTTCAGCCCAGCTGCCTGTGGAGTTGGACGGGCTCCAGCAGCAGGCAGATGGCTCTGTAATTAGAAGTGCATCTCTCCATTCCCATCCCACTTCTCCCTGTTAAATCAAATTACAGGCAAAAGAGAAATATCGCTTTGCCGAATTTGTATTCTCCGCTGGCCCGAGACCCGCCCGCACCCCTCCCTCCCAAACACTCGCGCATGTATGCGCACAAACATACAAATCATATGTGTTAAAACGTGCGTGATGGAAACGTGCTGTTTGGTTGGATGTATGAAATGTGGGTTTCGAATTTGGATGAAATTTTGTTCTTCATTCTGTTGCATCCAAAACTTGCTATTGTTGTATAATGGCTACATAAATCTATTCAGTTTTGCTAATTAGGTGTATTTTTCCTAATAATTAGAAAGTTTTTAAGGTGGTGTGTGTCATAATTCTAATTATTGCACAAAATTTTTGGAAAAGCAAGAACCTTTTTTCCAAGTGGAATATGTTCTTACCCAGAATGCTTTGCATGATTTGGACTGAATCTTAGCAATGCTGTCCTCCCTCTCCTCTGGCTCATGGGAGTGCGAGAGGAAGCGCCGACTGTGCCATAAGATGGCCGTGGCGCATTTCCCAGCATGCTCTGTTCTCTGTCCCTGCCACTTTATCCGAGGGGGCACTATGGAAACACGCGTACACGTCATTTGTACCGAAAATTGTGAAGTGCTTGCCAACTTCAAGGCTTCGTACCAGTTGCGCACTCATGTGTAAACAATTTGTGTTTATTTTGTACTTTTTATTGGGCCATACCATGACTGTTAATAATGCTTATTTCTGTACGTCCTTTTTCCATATGACCTTGTTTACAAATTCAGGTATATGCTGCCACCTCTGGGGATGATTATATCCGTGACAGTGCTGCCTATCCAGGCTCCAAGCCTGGTTCAGTGTACCCAGGGTCCTTTTACATGCAAGGTGTGTATGTTTGTATGGAAATGCATTCCTTTAGAATTCACATCTACAATCTCAATTTGTTTATCATAATTCTTGTATTTCCACTGCTAATATTAATGTGTACATTTTCTGCTCGCTCAGACATGGTTGTACACGCACACAGATTATTAACGACTAAATAATTATCTTGTAGTTTTGTTTGTTGTTTGATTTGAAGTCATAAGCATGCTGAGTCGAATGTTTATATGGGATTATAATATTGCATTGGTGTACACTGGTAGTATTGATCCCTTCCCATCTGCCCTTGTGTTTGCAGAGGGCCTCCACTCCTCTTCTGACCCCTGGGGCCCCTCTGGAGCCTTAGGCCAGTCAGGCTACACAGCTATGCTGGGGAATTCAGCACACATCAATCAGACGGGCTCCTTCTCGGCAATCAACCCACAGGACAGGATGGTATGTTGTATGAAATGTATACCGGACATTTAGCTGCCTGTTGTAACTAACATTAGTAATGTTATCTTTTGAATTATGTCTTAAGCCTTAAGAGTAGATATTTGAGTCAGAAGTGGCTTAAGCTGTGAGTTTCGTAGAAGGTTTTGTATAGTGGCTTAAGTCACTTTCTCTCAACAGAACTATCCTCTGCACGGAGCGGATGTCAATGGTTTCCATTCGGGCTCGGCAGCCTATAGCCACACGTCCTCCATGAATGGAACAGACGGCCTTATGGGTAAATTACCCTCATTTTAAAACTGATCTCTAGTTGAATTAGAATAAGACTTGGAATTACAAACAAATTTGTAATCGTGTTCACATTTAAGGTGATTTTCAGCGAATAAATCATTTTAACTGGTTTAAACCTGAATCATCATTTAGAGAAAATGGCTTTCAGTCTTTTTCAGACTTCGAATGGTCCTTTTTGGTCAGATGGCAAAGCAATGGCTTGTCAGTATAGAAATGACATTGACGTAACATGAAGAAATGAATACGGTAAAAGTTTTCTCATTCTCTCCCGTAGCCAGTAGAGGCTCTGTCTCGGGCAGCTCAGGTGACGAGATTGGGAAAGCTCTTGCTTCGGTGAGTAAAGTTTTATTAATTTAATCACTGTTTAAGAGTATTTGGCCATGTTCATGACATTCCATTATTCAGAGATATTTACTGTAATTATGGATGATTAGTATTAGCCATATCATTAGAGCGTAAACCTTGTAGTGTTGCTAGTGACAGATACAGTCATGTGTTGAGTGCCGTGTGTTGTTTGATAGATCTACCCTTCGGACACCAACAGCAACAATTTCTCCTCTACTCCTTCCACTCCTGTGGGCTCCCCTCAGGGCATTGCAAGTAAGTCTCATTAGCCGTCTTATTACGCGAAAAGCTATCAGGTTTCTAGATCGGTTTGTATTGAGTCGAGAACTAAAGAACCGAGACTAATACATGTATGCGGTGGAAGGAACCCGAAGAATCATTACTCATTCTCTATAGATTGATTGGTTTCAAACCCTGGCAGATCGAGGCCTAAATGCGAAGCTCTGTAGTGCCCTCTGCTGTCGCAGTCGAGTCACAGCAATCATGTTTCACACTCGTTCTCCTCATCAGGTACAGCTCAGTGGCCAAGACCCTCTAGCCAGACTGCTCTGTCTCCCAACTATGAGGGTGGACTTCATGCACTGGTAAGTTTTTAAAGCACCATTTGTGTCTAAGACTAAAGAGCATTTGTGCAATTTTGGTACCCCAGGCTTCATGTTTGAGCAGAAAATTGAAAGCCATATTTATTAGATATCCAAATGCAGTTGTATGTAAACAGGAAACAAAAGAGGTTTTTGTTTCTTTAAATTAAAACAACTTTCTTAACCTTTGAAATACATTTTCTCATTATGTAATCAAGCCCACGTGGGCAGGGCCAGATATTATCGGCCAATAATATCAAGGCCCATTACAAATGATGTTTCGTATCTTCTTTGAGCATTAAGTCAATCATCTCTTTTCCACAGCAGAACAAAATGGAAGATCGTCTGGAGGAGGCCATCCATGTGCTGCGCAGCCATGCGGTGGGCCAGGCCCCAGGAATTCCTGGATCCCACACCGACATGCACAGCCTTCTGAGTGCCGTCTCCACTTCCAGTGGACCAATAGGAGGTGTCCCCCAGGCCTACTCCAACCCCGGACTGCCCCTCAGCAACAGACATCCTGCCATGGTAGTAATTGCTGGTGTTTATTGTCATTTTCAAGATTGTAAGATTATATCAAATTGTATAACTGTTATATTAATTAACTTATTAAAGTTTATTATTAACTACATTGTAAAGCTGCAATCTTTAACTTTTTGGTTCCAAAAATAAACCTGTTTTTAAACCACAGGCTGGAAGCCACCATGACGACCATGCGTGCCTTCCTGCCAGCAGCAGCATGCTGCAGTCAGCTCATGCTTCAGGCACCCCCCAACCTGGAGGAGCACCGGAGAGCTTCAACAGTGAGAGGCTATTTCACTTGCTTTTTAATCAACAAAGTGTGAAAACAACAGATGCAAAGCTGAGAGTTGCTGTGGGATGTAGTTATTGATTTCCTGTCTCTGGCTTCAGGTTTATCCGGAGGTCTGGCCCACGCAACGCATTCGTCAAACAAGTCTGATATCAAGAGGGAAGACAAAGAGGATGACGAGAATTCCTCTGTGGCCGATAAGTCTGAGGAAGAGAAGAAGGAAAGCAAGCCGTCTCGTAACAGACCAAGGTACACAAATGCTGTCCTGGTGACCCCTAAATACAAGATCAGTTAAAGGGACAGCACACCCAAAAATAAAAGTTCTGTCCTTTGGTCACCCTCATGTTGTTCCAAATCCTTATGGCTTTTTTCTCAAACTAGAACACAAAGGGAAATATTAGACAACTTTAGTAACTGACTGTCTCGGTCACCATTTACTTGAATGGAAAAGATGTAGTGAATGGAGGCTGTCAGTCCTTAACGTTCTTCCATTTGTGTTCTACGAATGAAGTGGTAAAACGATCTGAAACAAGATGCTACAGAATTTTCAGTTTTGGGTGAACTGTCCCTTTAAAAAAAAGCATAGATGTCAAGAACAGCTGAATTTGTCTTACAAATAATATAGAAGCTCGTCCACATGGAGGGTTTGAAGCAAGTATGCATTGTCTAAACTAGATCTCCTAGAAGAAACCATAAAATTTGTATGAATGTTTGTATAAATTGTACTTTCACCTTCACCAATTGTACTTTCAGGCCAGGCCTGATTTCAAAGTGCTTGGGCTTCCCCAGCACACAATGTACCATGTATTAAGGTGTTCTCCCCTCCCCTTCCCAAACTCTCACATTGTTTTCAGAAAGGAGGTGTTTACCCAACAGTCCCTTTCGGGTGTATCAGACCAGGGAGAAGAGTAAGTCTGTCTCCCACCATAGAGTGCATGTTTGTAAAAAAGATTTGATGCAACCCACCTGATTACTTTAACACAGGAGCGTCAAAACCTGGTTCCTGAAGGCCACTCTAATGCAGAAGTTAGTTCCAGCCCTGCTCTTACACACCTGCCTGTAATGTTCACGTAATCCTTAGAAATTGATTGTCTTGTTTAGGTGTTTGATTAGGGCTGGTTCTGAACTCTGCAGAAAGGTGCAGCCCCTCCAGGTGCAACATTTTACACTTCTGCTTTAACACCTTGAATGTCTGAATGTTATTGGTACACAATACACGTACCATTGCAACGACTTGAAGAATTTAAAGTGATTTTGACAAAGGTGGGGCTAACTCTTGTACGTAATGACTTTATGTCTGGATTTTCATCAGCTATATCTCATACAGTAACAGGCAAAATTTGGATGCACCTTCCCACTCTTTTTTTTTTTTTCTGTTTTCTTTATTTGTTAATAGTGAGGTCTAATTTCAACTATTTAGGCACAAGCCTTTAAATAAAATTGTGTTCGTCAGGAGAATCATGCATTTCAGTCAGATGCGTCCGAACTTTACAGACATTTGCTCTAGTATTATGTTTAAGGGGTGAGTCATTATGCAGCCATGTGAACTCAACTTCATACCTCGTACACTTAGGTAGGCACCTGGGTACAAAACTCTAGACTTCAGTTTTTGATGTTTTTAAACCTGCTTTGCGTAGTGTGTAAGCTAGTAGAGTTTTACATATTTTTTTTTTTTAACAAACGTGAAATGTAAATTCTTAATTTTATTTACACCATCTCAGCCAGGACAACGAAGATGATGAAGATCTGCCCCCTGAGGTCAAGATTGAACGAGAAAAGGAACGACGGGTGGCCAACAACGCTCGAGAGCGACTGCGTGTGCGCGACATCAATGAGGCCTTCAAAGAGCTGGGACGCATGTGCCAGCTGCACCTGAGCAATGATAAACCCCAGACCAAATTGCTTATCCTGCATCAGGCCGTCAACGTCATACTCAACCTGGAGCAACAAGTCCGTGGTACGTTTCTGTAATTCCGTAATATGTTGAAAAACTTATATAACAGCATACCAGCCGATTACTATTGAACACTTTTAAATGAATGTCTTTGCCATTTTTGGAATATTTCACACAATAACTTACAAATGATCAAATCAAGTAGGTGTCAGCCCTAAAATTGTGAATAAACAGAAGGAAGTTTACTTTAATCAGTAAATTACAGAAATCAGGACTATCACAGTTACTGTGATTTTCAACAATGGTTATTCGACCTAACAATAAATTAACAGCATTTTTACATTCACATTAATCCAGAACGCAACCTGAACCCCAAAGCAGCATGTCTGAAGCGTCGTGAGGAAGAGAAGGTATCTGGGGTGGTTGGAGAAACTCCGATGCAGCTGTCTGGAGCTCATCCAGGTCTGGGAGGTGATGGGCGCAATTCTGTCAGTCACATGTGATAATGTGGTGAGTGACGATATTAAAATTACGTCCTTTTGTGTAACCCAGTTAATTAAAACTACTGGGTTAAAGGCTTTTTGTCTTAAATGAAAAGGCTATATACTGTATTAAAAACAGTATGCGTATTAAGTACAAAGTATTAAGACCTCATTTTTTATGAAATAGTTTAATTGAAATATATCTTTTTTTATCTTAAGTGTCTAAATGCATTTTGGGTTCTACGAAAACAAGTTTATTTATTTTTATTTATTTTAACACAACTGTTTTTCATCCTTAGATCCCACAAAATTTTCTTGGGGCTCCTGGAAGAAGTGACCTTCGATTTCTTCCAACATTCTCATTTTCTCTGTGTGCATATAGTGACTTGGGAAGCATATCGTCCGTAAACTCGAGGTGCATCCTCTAAACCCCCCCCCCAGACACACAAACCTACCGCCGAAACTGACACAGGCAGATTTTCCATGGTGATCACTCCAGACCGCAATTACCAGCACAAATGTGAAGAACTCTTTCTCCGTTTTTTGTATTTTTCCTGCTTCCCTAAAATGACGGATCATAGGAATAGATGTGTTCTGACCACAACTGACTGTTTTCCACTGCAGAGAGAGTTTCTTTGAGAGACAAGACTAATGTTAACAAACGTCAAATTTAATCATGGATTTGTGCCTAATTGTTACATTTTATATAAGACGCAAACTGCTTACTTGTATGGAACAAAGTTGTTTGGGAGTTGCTTGTATATGAGCAACTTTTTTTAAATGTGGTTTCTCATTCCCTACTGAAAGGTACAGTCTTATGTGCGTTGTGTAACCAAACCCAACAAGAAAGGGGGAAGAACCTGTGGTGCTTTTGAGGATTACGTATCCAAGCAAGCTCTGTGGGCCAGGGCTCTTCCAGAAAGGGAGAAAAGCACATGGGCCGTCACAGCTGACCAGACTGTTTAGAACCCAATTGTCTTCTTGGAAACGGGAGGCTTGTTTCATATCCCCAGCATCACGCTTCATCCAACGTTATTCAGCTCTTGTGATGCCATTGAGTTTAGTTTAGGCTGGTTCGGCCAATCAGAAGTAAGAAGAAACACGAACTGACAGCTTGTTACCATAACAACAACAACAACAATGCTTGGATTCCAAACATTGTGTTTCTAAGCTCAACAACAGAATTGCCAAGTTGACTTTTCACGTTTTTGTTTGGTGTCCCTTTTTATTTGGCCAGGAAATTTTTGTTTGTCCCTCCTTCACATTGATTGGCTGTTGTCATTGTTGCCAAAAGTCCACCTTCACACATCCACCTCACACATGCGTAATGGATGTTACTTCGATTTGAGAAAAATGTAAGAATATATATATAAATATATATATTTTTGTTAGTCTATACATTGTAGATTTCTAAATAACAAAAACATATTAGTTTGAAGTGTAGAGTCTATAGTGAACGCTCAGAGACGAGTATGATTGAAATGGGCCATACATGTTTCAAAAGGTCATGCCTATATTTTCAGAAGCCAAGTATGCACAAGGCCTTCAGCTGGGGAGAACCAGGCCTCAGGGGTGGCCTACAGTGAGGCCTACAGGCCTTAGGCCCACCCCTTAAAATGTTGCCCAGGAGCCCATACTTTTTTTGCGATGACCACGAATGTGTCCCCTGATAGCTCTATACTCACAAACAGAATAAGAGAGAATTGATCAAGGTGGTTTGAGGTGTTAATTCAAACATGTCACTAGAAGTGTTTTAAGGCAACGGTGTTGTGCATAAGACAGTTTCCCTGTCTCACCAATGCACACATTGCAACTGGTTTGAATGTAATGCTCAAATGCAGAACACACACCCAGAGTCACCATCAGACTGGCTTACTGTGAGCTCAGTTTATCATGCATTGTCATTTCAAGGTCTCCACCCTGTTTACCGTTTGGTTGTCAACATACACCTTCATTAACATTTTCTGCATTCATTGGATGTCATGTGCGTGAGATGTTCCGGATGATTTGATTTATGTAGGATATAATTGGTGTTAAAACCTGTGCAAGTGTCCCAATGTCCATAATGGATATGATTTCAAGGTATAAACATTTCGCTGTAAAGGGAATATACAATTTTGTTGCCCAGAGACAGTTGTTCTGAAGTATAATTGAAACATCAATTCTTGATAAAGATTAAACTGAGTTGTTAAACACACATTATATATATATATATATATATATAGTGGCCTTCTTATTCTTAAGACTGTCATTTTTTTTTGAGAGTGATGCCTTGTTAGTGCCTAAACTTTTTATTGTAAACGTTACCTTTTCATTATATGAAAATGCAAAAATAGGTCATCCATCAATTTCTTTCAGCAGTTTTGTTTTTCTTTGGAAGTATTTGGCATATGGCATTTGATCAGCGATTAGAAACGTAGTAGAAAAGCTTTTCATCATCATTTATAACGCTGTGTTTGTGCAGGTTTAGGAATCATGTTCTAGTCGCCAGAGGGTTGACTAGGTTGAATTTTTTTTTTTGAGATGCTAGTGTCTCCTGTAATCTGTGATCCACACCAGAAAATGAAAACGATTGTCATTGGTTTATCAAATGTAGGGGCCGGAACACTAGACTGTTAAAACAATTCCCATCGTATCCAGCTAAAGGCATCCGTAATGCATCTATTTACTCTGCCTCATGTGTTTGTTTTGAAGAAAGTGTTGTGCTTTTATGACGCCCCCTGCTTTCTCCTTTATATTGCCTAATGCTTTAGCGGCTGGAGGGAGTTGTAATGTGATCTAGGTTTTTGCTGTCTGAAATTTCATCAAAATGACTTTGCTCCAAGCAAAATATTTTGTATCTCCTTGGTTGCTGAAGCATTTTCTTTTGAATGTCCAACAGAGTAAACATTTGAATGAAAAATTCATTGTGCGCCTCAAAGACAATTTGCTGCCCGTGAGTTTCTTCATTATAACCGTGTGTGTGTGTGAATTTTACAGAACCTGGTGTCTTGCAGTTGCAGTAGGGACATGGACAATACTGCTGTTGTGTCTTCAGAGTGCCTCCGGTTTTTGTCTTTCTTTGTCTTTGTTTTTATAAATATATATATAAAGTAGGTATTGAGAACTGTCCTGTATATAACAGTAATGTAGCAATAAATGTGCCATTTTTAATAACAGAATTATACTTTTTTTTCCAATGTCTTGCTTTGGATCTTGTATACCTTCAAATGAGTTAAATAAAAGAAAACATTGTAATAAAACTTGTCTTTTGGAGGAATGTTGAACACAATAAAATACTGGTAGCATTGTAGGTACATTATAAAGGGGGTATAAAATACAGGACAATACTCAGAAATCAGTAAAAACAAATGCATAGACTTGGTGGTTAGAATTTGTTTTCTCTAAAGTGGGGGGGAACTTTTAACTGCAAATAGTAATGTTGCAAAGGTTTGCAAAACTTGTAAGCCAAACTTTATGATGTAAAATAAAAATCCGTACACCCAAACTCCCATATGTTGCTTAGCAGCCAGATCAGATCAGATTGTGATGAGTTTGTGTCCCATATATTTCATAATAACTATTATTTCTACATCAGTAGCTTTTGTCATGTTTATTAAGATTAATTAAGATTAAGCTGAGTTGCTACATTTTAAATTATTATAAATAATTGTTAAAATGCATTAAACTTGTAAATAAATGTTGCATACACGTGCACTCTGCACAGTTCTAGAGTTTTCTTTCAGGCTGTCAACGGGCAGCCCGGGGTCCTGTCGCCGTCGTTCATCTGAACTGAAGAACTTTAATGAAAACATGCAAAAATTAACAAAACTTATCGGTCCCAAATACGTCTCCATTGCCAGAGCATGGTAAGGTGATTTATCGTTGATTTACAAAACAGACAAGGGCGATAAATTGTTAACTAGGAGAGTCAACATGGTCTCACTTCAGCTGTTCACTCTCGAGTATGCAACAAGTTTATCTAAACTTCTACATGAACATAAACGCATTAATGATACACCTTATCATCTTAAATATCATCATCTGTGGAGATATTATTTGGACTGTCAATATGTACGTGATCTATCTTGTACTCTATGTTTATTTCCTTTCTTATAATCCAGGGTTCCCACGATGGTCGGCTGGGGTACCGTAGGTGGAGTGGCTGTTGTCTATTTCACAGACTGGCGGGTCGTTTTGGATCATGTTCCCTACATCAGAGGCAAATTTAAGAAGGATGACTAGCTCTGCAAGCCTGTTTCGTGGATCTGTGCAAAGGTTGTGTGTGTGTGTGTGTGTGTGTGTGTGTGTGTGTCCCACCAGTCACAAATATTGATGTTGTTCTTTGGCCGTCCAGTAGGCGGCGCCAGTGATACGAACTACAACCACTCGCTTTAAGATCTATTGTGCTGATTTGGTTGTGTAAGTTTTGCATTATCCTACAATGTAAGGGGCTGTTGGTGTGTAAATCAGACTGTAAAAACAGGCCTGCTAATAAGACTTGACTGTCTGTACAGGACTGATCTCCGGTGGCTTGTTCTGGCCACCAGGTGGCTTGAACACTCAATGTGCATATTAAGCATCAAAATGTGTTTGATTAAAACGAGCTTGATATTGCTTGACTTTAGTGAGTGATCTAATGTTTTTCTTCGTATGGCTCGTATTTTTATTTGGGCACCGGTGTTTTTTTTATCTCCATGCCAACAAAATAATATTAAAAGCACTTGCACGGCCATTATACACTATTAAAGCACTTGTACAGCGTCTTATTTTGATGAAAAGCAACTTCAGATGCGTTTGAGGAGAAATCTTGGAGCGGGTTATCCCATCTCGCCTTAAGCTCCTCTGCAAGCCGTCACCATGGTAACCACAGTTTCCGCCCAAATGCCGGGCAGTATAAAGAAAAAGCGATAATAAATGACATGGCTTTTACAAAACACCCGCAGTGTTGTAGGTTTACAGTAGAAATGCGGTATGGTTTTATTAGCGTTTCAACAGTGTGTGTAGTATGATTTAATACAGTCACGTTGTATAACTTTGGTGGCTTGCGTTTCTCTAAACGACGATAAACGAAGCTTTATAATGCACATCAGGCGGCCCACAACATCCTTTATAATGTGACGGACTGTGTAAGTAAACTCACTTTTATTTATAATAAAATAAACACACATCTTGCAGGTCGAAGACGACGGCGCGTTGTGTTATCGCCCGGGCTTTGTCTCGTTAATTCAGCCCTAATCGGGCATAATGTCTTTCATTTGTCTCATTGAAGGGGGAGGGGAGAGAAAGTGCAGAGGAAGAGAGGGGGATTTAACATTCACAAAACGGCGACACCGACAGAGAATGGAGAAAAACGAGTGAGTACAACCGATTTAATACCGATTTAACGCGTCGAATCGCGAACCGGGATCGCGTGCGCATTTACATTTACGGCGTTTCGCGAGCCGAGCGATCGCTTTTGTTTATTTCAATAGTCTTTGGTCTGCCGGGGTTGCTAAAGTCGCGCTTTGCGCATTGCTCTGAAACGGCGGTAGTTGTAGAAAAATATTAATATATATAAATAAATATATATAAACAAACCATATGCTGAAGTCAAAAACACGTTATACCTTCTTCATAACAAAGCAGCCTTTATGGCTACGGATAAAGCGCTGTCGTGGACGGCGAGCGTTTTTCGTAAAATGACAATGGCTCCGGGTTTCGCTGAATCGAGGACCGGTTTCACGTCGCCCGGGACCAGGTGCAGCGTACGCCCGTGTTCGTCCCCGGTTGTTTTTAACGCACAGCGTCGGCACGAATCGCGCAGGTTTGCTCGGATACACCTGCGAGCGTTTCATCCTTCATCAGTTTCCCGATGCGAGATTTTGTGTTAGTTTAGTTCACCGCGTCTTCGGTTTTACCTGCTCGCTGGCCGATGCATTTGTTTACGTTCAGTCTGTCGGCACGCCTCGTCTTATTCGCGATATTGCGGTACGGTAACATTCACAAGTTGCCTGAATTGCAAGATGGGCTGATGAACTAAAATGTGCATGCATGCATTTTTCCTAAAAGTGCCACTACAGGTTTATAGCCGATGCATCGGACATGCTGCATAAGCTTGTAGCTTATATGCATGTAGCTTATTTTCCAAGCGGATGAATCCTTCATTGACCAGAAGAGCACGAAGTGACGAGGCTGCGTTACGGCGGATCGATTTGTGAAGCGACAAAGCAACACTAAACGCGTTAAAGAGTGTGCATTGATTCAGATAAACCTCTGTGTATTATGATCATTTGAGCAAAGTCAGTGGATGCAAAATCCTCAGACATCGTCCGGGTGCGAAGTGGGAGTGCTCTGTTCGGGTAGTCTGCGGGGGGAAGCCATGTGTGTTATGTTAGGGACTGTGTACAAAAGGGGGATTGTCATGTAAAAGTAGGCCCAGCTGTGGAGGGCATTTGTGTGTGTTTGTTAGGGGGTCGCCTTAAGCATTTGAGTTTCTTTGAAACTAGCATTTGTCAAGTCATTTTAAAGCTGCAATGGGCAACTTGCGCCTCTCTACCGCCATCTCTGTTTGCAGCATAAAACTGCAGGTTGCTTTACGTATGGTGACGCCAGCCTGACAAATCGGACCCGACAGCTCAAATGATAAATCATTATAAATCTACTGATGCGAGTCGGGATAAGATAATGACACCGTTTTAAACACTGATCTGTCACGTATGTGCTCATAGTTGTTCATTTTTAACCAAAAAAGTTACAAATTGCAGATTTTAAAGGGAGTCATTTAAATGAGTTGTTTCGTCTGGGGCAGTTCGCTATAACAAACCGGTTAAAAAAGCATTTTTTCATTATCATTAAATAGTGACCCTGATATCCCTGTGCAGTTTTTCATAGTTAAATATTTGTTTTCAAATTCTGCTGACAAATGTTTTTATTATTTTATGTAATTATGCTGTTTTAGTTGTATTCGGTTTATTGTTTTTTAATTTGTGTAATGTTGTCCCTTTATGTTAAACTTTGTTTTTGGTTCGACCCAATTCTTAAAAACAACCGATGCAGAAAAAGATTTGTTTGGGCATTGCTAAACTTCTTATTTAAGTGTTACCAATGCACACAGGCTGTAAGGTGTAAAGGCAACTGTTATTATGTGCTTTTGTAATGGCATACCTGTTAAACTAAACTGTTTCAGGCAGTCTGAATGAACCTACCCCAATGTGAGCCCATCATAAATAGACACGACTGTTTTCTTTTTAGCAGAGGTGAGGAAGAAGAGGAAGAACAGAGGCGAGAGAGGGGGGAGGCTGGTCGTTTGTATAGTTTGTGGTATATTATTTAATCAGTTAAAACAACATCTATGTTACATGTTTGCACGTCTTGACAAGCTTGAAGAACCATTGACCAGAACCAAACGTTTGTCCAGATTTGTGCATGGATTTTAAACAAGCTTCATAGCATCATCATACACAGTGTTCAGTGATGTCATTATTGCATCGTCATATTGCATCTGTTAACAGCTTTATATTAATATAAACATTTATGACTGTAAAAATATTTGTTGGATGCAAAAGGGGTAGCAAAACCTACCACGAATGGCTGCACAATTTGTCAAAAAACACAGCAATTGCACTCTGAGATCTAGACAAAAATATTACTATTATTTCAATCTGCTGATAGTGAGCCTAGCGTATTAAACGCACACTTGGTAGAGCAGATGTGCGACAACAGCTTAGAAGGGACCCTTCCAAGGAATTTAAGTACATGTCGTTTTGTAAAATATGCTCACACACTAGACGATACAATAATGCGTTTTTTTAGTTAGAGTTCAGTCAAGATCGCTGTATTGCACTCTATGCAGAGTAAATATTTCAGAATTTTTTAAAAACAAAACTGTGAACTGCTTCCTGTTTGTTCACGTGTGTCAGTTTTAAGCATTAAAATGACACTTTTGATGTGAGTCATATTTGACATGTTTACGTATTCAATATTTCTGGTAGTCGCAGCGTTCATGTTGTAAATACATTGTCATTATGTCATCACAGGCTATCAAAATCTTTCTCAGTGAGGCTACAACAACGAGTTGTCATTGCATGGCATTGTGTGTGTGTGTGTGTGTATCTGTATGCAACAACTACATTGTCACTATACTAAATTTGGATCCAGATGGATTTATCAGATCTCTGAGATGTGTCCTATTTTGCTGCCCCCCCCCAGCCCCACTGGGAAGAAGTTCCGGAGCAAGCCTCAATTGGCTCGTTACCTTGGCAACTCCATGGATCTCAGCTCCTTTGATTTCCGAACAGGCAAGATGCTCATGAGCAAGCTGAACAAGACCAGACAGAGACCCCGATATGACAACAGTAGCCAGACTAAGGTGAGGTGACATCAGCAGGCTTCTGTAATTTAAAATGTCCTCATTTGTTTACTTTGATTCCATCCTCTAAACCAACATGTCAGTTGTAGTTCTTGTACTTGGTTTTGAGCTGCTTGGTGATGCATTTAAGAGGCCATAAGAGTGTTTTCTTGCTGTTTGTAGCTGGTCAAGCTGCATAACTAACCAGTTTGACTAGTTTATTAAAGCAATAGGCAAGCATTGCCCTTAAAACTGCTCGGGGCCGTTTTTACAGCAGACTAATTTGTTCCATTGCACATCTTTTAAAGGGCAAACCCGACCTGAACACATCTCTTCCAGTACGACAGACTGCCTCCATATTTAAACAACCCGTCACAAAAGTTACCAATCACCCTAGTAATAAAGTCAAGACAGACCCACAGAAAGCCATTGATCAACCCAGACAGGTAATTCTGTTCTGTGCTGTTTACAGTAGAGCTTATTTCCCAGCTAACATTTTTGGGTTGTAAGAACGTTTCCACAACATTTCCATTAAGTAACAAATATATTAAATGTTATTTTGTTTATTTAGACGTTGTATTAATGTTGGTTGGATGTTGTCCAAAGTTTTTTAATCCGTAACTTTTTTTTAAGCGTTTGACTAATATCACTAAAACTTTTTTGATATGATAAGTAATGTTAACAAAACGTTCTACTGATGGTACTGCAAGAACATTTTTGATAATGTTGAGGGAACCTTTAGAGAATGTTAACCAATGTTCTGAGAACGTTTCCTGTTAGCTAGGTTATCATTACTTGGCCAGACATAAAAGTCTGTTATGGTGGCACAATACTAATGTCGTTTTATTGACAGCTTTTCTGGGAGAAGAAGTTGAGTGGCCTCAATGCCTTTGATATAGCAGAAGAGTTGGTGAAAACAATGGAACTCCCAAAAGGCTTACAAGGTACTGTAACATACAGTGATATGAAGTACTGATGAAGTACTAAATCCACATGTGGATTATGTTATACAAAGAGTAAAGTAACAAAGATCAATAACGTGTGTGGTGTCCACAACATGATGTAAAATAAATAAGGCCAGATAAACAAACAAAAATCAAAGTCAGGGTTCACAAACAATGCTGGATAAAAGAGCAGAGACAAACACAGGGAATAAAACATGAAACAGATGAGCATAATCAGGGCATGGGTTGAAAATACTAGACAGACACAGGAAATCTTCAAAATACAGGACAGAATGTCAGAATGAAAGCACAGCTGTGAACAAAGCATGACAGAAAATCTCTAAAACTAAGAATTTTACAGTGTGTTCGTTCTTTTAACATAATATTTTAATTTCTGAAATAGTTTGCCGTTTTAAAAATTAATCATGTTAATTACAGTTTAATTTCTTGATATTGCTTTTTACGAAATATTCAATAAAAAGTTATTCAAAATGAACATGTAGTATTTTAAGCCAATACACACTTTGTGTTTTTTTTTTGTATTTGTTACATTGTCACGCTGCTACTAATGTGTACAGTGTTAAAAATATGAATTACATACTAACACTAATAATAATGATTTTAAAAATGTTTAGGATGTTTAAAATATTGTGATATTATGTGTGATTGAAGGAGTGGGCCCTGGATGCACAGATAAGACCCTGTTGTCCGCTATTGCCAGCGCTCTGCACACAAGTGCAGCTCCCATTACAGGCCAGCTGTCTGCAGCTGTGGAGAAGAACCCGGGAGTCTGGCTCAACACGGCTCAACCTCTCTGTAAGGCCTTCATTGTCACAGACGAGGACATCAGGTATTCAAGACGGCATTGTAGTGAATCGCTCTTATTATGTGAAATATTGATATAAGATGTAACCCATGTGGTATCAATGATCAATTGTTTTTTCAAAACGTCACAGGAAGCAAGAGGAACTAGTGTACAGCGTTCGCAAACGTCTGGAAGAGGCTCTGATGGCCGACATGTTGGCACACGTGGAAGAAACATCTAGCGATGGAGACGCACTCAGAGACGAAGGAAATTGCAATGACGACAAACAGGAAGTATAGCAAAGGTGAGCAAAATACGGATGAATAGTTGAGGATCAAAAAAAGGAATCATAAAGCTGTTTTCTCTTGTAGTGTATGCACTTTCTATAAGCAGGCATTGTTGTCGTGTGTTTGTTTACAGGCCATCAGAATGTGTCTGAATGACCTGAACATGAGCATCCCAACACAGTCATACGCTCAACTACAGCCAGACACGCTCTGCTGATCGATACCACGTTACCATGACACCCATCTCCCAGCTTAGCTGAATATCCATCCGTACCCACCTGTTGGGATCTCACAAAGACTGTTGGCTCAGATTTCAGGCATGAAGCTTTTACTTTGTAATTATATATTTGTTTTATATTTTGAACGTTTTCTAAAAGAACAAAATGTTAAAAAAGACGTAGATACGACTCGCAGATAAACCGAAATGCATCAAGTGTTTTTCAGAGTGTTTATTTCTGGAGGGGTATTTCGATTTGATATGGAGATTTGACAATCAGGTCAAAAATACAATCCTCCAGTTCAAGTGGGTGCTAAAAATATACCACAGCTGACAGAATAATCAGTTCAAGAACGGCCATGTCTGCGACTGAAACTGAATTGTAAGTAAACATACGAAAATACATTCAATGTAGTCGATATGTTTCAAATTACTCCAGAGAGATTAAGACATACTGTATGTTTTTTTGCATACGTATTGACTACTCTTTCTATTAGCATTGTTTGTTTTTTGAGATATCGAGCCCTTGTTTTTAAATAATGTTCTAACAGTGAAGGAAAATCAGTATTATCAGTTTGATACTGATTCAGTTCTTACATATTTAGTTCTTATGTGTTAGCCACAATTCCAAATGTTTTATGGTCTCATAGGAAATGAGATATTAAAAGTTACAAAGAGTCAAATGGTGCAGAGATAGCTGAACCCAACTTTCTTTTTTATATTTGTTGGAATTTGATGTTTTCAACCCATCTGGTGCTTGATTCTGTTTCTTTATAAGCTATTCATACTTGACACGGAATAACATTTCCATGTTGAAAAAGAATTTGAGTTTGAAATGTAAATGGTGATTCATCTGATGTAATGCGTGATTCATACGAAGAGATGTGTAAACATCATGCCGTGGCTCAGCAACAAAAAAACATTGCTGGGTGAAAAGTTTGACTTTTAAAAGATTTATTCCACGTTCTGTTCATAGTCTACATCAGCATGCCAACTGCCAAACTTACTTCTGCCTTTCTCAAAATAAAGTGTTCCTGTGTGTTACAAATCTCCACTGATTCTTTCTTTTGCGCCAGCAAAATTATTATTATTTTTATATATTATTATTATTAATAATATTAATGTACCAGCTTCCTGTGTCTGTCTGATCTTAGCTCTGTTGAACGTCCTTCAGAAAGGTCATTAAATGATGAGTGATGTGAAATAAAACATTTTTATGGTTCATGAATGTAAAAATGTGATTTATACAGGTCTCCTTTTTCATTTGAACTATTTTAAACATTGTCTATCTAAATGTCATTTGATAGATGGGTTTGTGTGCTGGCAAGTTTTAAAAACATAAAACAAAAAGATAGTTTAAAAAGGTTTTGCTGTCAGAGTTGCATTGGTATTGTGCACCATTTTATTCTGCATGGAGATGCTGGAAAAGCAGTTTTACATGGTTTTAATCTTTTTACCATGTAGCCTCCTTGAAGATTAACCGTTAACTTACCATACAGTTATAATGCCTCCATCTCTAAAAGAACAAAGGGCAGAGGGCCAGTCACTCACTCTCACAGAGAAAGAGAGAGAGAGCTGTAGTTATACGCAGGTTTTTCCTTGGTCTGCCAAAACAGAAATATACTTTGCCAAACTGGCCCAATGGCAACTACAGAGCTCTACACAAAGGTAAGTGTATTACACGCTTTTTAAAATATATTCCTGCAGTTTCAATGGATGTCATTGTAAACATTGTGGCAGATAGATAGATGTTTTAACCTTTTCAGAAATAAAATGTGGACTAATCAGATCACACAACTTTTAACTAACAATATATGGCCTCATTTCATTTAGTGTTTGAAAATGTACATCTCCTCATCTATAACAGAGAATGAGAGAGAAAGTGTGAGAGAGAGAACAACCAGTGTTAATGTTTAATGCTGTCGCGAGTGTATTTATGCTGATAAAGAACAAAAAGTGTCGCACAGGCACATGAGCTTCACAATTTCCCTGGTGTCTACAACAAATGAGAGGTGGAACAAAATCAAACATATAGATCGAATTATATATAGAATTTAATCAAGTCTTAAATTTCCATGATCGGTATTTCACCTACATCAAATCTATAATGCCACTGTGAATAAATGCAAAGTATGAAATACAAGTGACAATCATATATCACTTTCATAATTGTTTAAAAGTTGAGTACAATTGACTTCTACTGAAGCAATACTGATATTTTTGTCACATAAAATGCTCTTTGGTTGGGTGTCAGTCTTGGCACCCCAAAAATGATCTTCTGTTAAAAAAGTTTAAAAAAAGCTTAATTTTATATCAGCTTGCCGGGAACTTTCATTTATAAAGTTTAAAACACGGATTACCACACTACCATGCATATGGTTACCGTATTTCTGTTTGTTTTCAGGGGGCGTGTGTGTGGGTGCCGGACCCAGAAGCTGTGTGGATGTCAGCTCAGCTACTCCGAGACCATCACTCTGGAGACCAGCAGATCTTAATCCAACTCAGTGATGGCAGAGTAAGATACACATCTACACGGACACACCACAGACAGATTGTTTTATTATACACATAATTATAATTCTTCTGCACTAACTTTAACAGCAATTATTTATAACAACAAACTATTTTCTATTGACAAATAATGATATGTGCTTTTCTGAGTACAAACATCATCTTTCTTAGCCGTTTTTGGAACTATTTTTAACAAAGTGCTCCCAAAGTAAATTTTAGTATTTGGCAGACTCTTTTTTCCAAAGCGACTTACAGTGCATTAAAGATACACATTTGATCAGTATGTGTGTTCCCTGGGATCGAACCCACAACTTTTTGTGTTGCTACTGTATTGCTCTCCCAGCTGATCTACAAGAACAATGATGAAGACCTAGAAGGTGTGGAATATTTTTATTGATCCTGATTCAACATAATATAAAGAATTATGCCTATAGTTTTCTAAGAGAAAACTATTCTACTATAATCTACTCTAACTGTGTGTGACTGCGTGCAAAGAGTGGCAGTGAAGAAAACTATTTAAAGCTTGAACACATAGGCATGCAAAGAACCTGTTCAGGAGCTAGAAATACATGCAGAAACTGTTTTGTCAGAGAATTCATATATGGGAAAAAAATGCCTGGTCCTAAAATATAGCAAAACATAAATGGTACACAGCTTTAGGGGTATATATATATGAGTGTAAAACACATAGTCAGGAGTTACCTTTGCAAACGTAACTCAGCTTGTTGCTTGGTCAGTAAAGTCTGTCTGGCTTCAAAACCTCTTCAGAGCAATTTTTTAGAGCAAAGAAAATTCTACTACAAAGGCAACTACTGTAACATTGTAATTAATGTCTTATTTCTTTATTCAGGAGATTGAGTATTCAGTGGCGCCCCCTGCAGGTCTTCCCCCTCTGGGTAACCCTGATATTTTAGAGGGCGAGAACGACCTCACGGCTCTCACCTTCCTCCATGAGCCAGCAGTACTTCACAATTTACGAGTGCGCTTTCTCGACTACAGTAGCATTTATACCTACTGTGGTGAGTTACATTAAAAGATAAACAAGCCTGTTTTATAGATCTAGCCCAATAACCTCCATTTTACTGGGTATAAAGTTCACGGCACAGAGTTTCCTGTGCCATTTACCATTACTCACTGTTATATAGGCTACTGTAAAAAATATGAACAAAGTACTCAATTTACTTGTGGAATGTACAACACACAGCAAAATGTTTAGCCTACATGATTTTGGAATCGATTCATTTGTTAAATTTTCTGGTTTATATAATGACATCACATTGGCACTGTGTCATTGTGTAACAGGAATTGTGTTGGTGGCATTAAATCCTTATGAACAGCTGCCCATCTATGGAGAGGAAGTTATTGATGCATACAGTGGGCAGGACATGGCTGACATGGAACCTCACATCTTCTCTGTGGCCGAGGAGGCGTATCGTACCATGATCAGGTCAAGAGCCACCAAAGAACAAAGATGGTTCACTTACCAAAAAGTACTTTTGTGGTAAAATGGTTTTATGTGCATGGTACCATGGTAAAACCTGTGTACCCATGTACCCTTACTACACAAATCGGTGTTGGTACAGTGTATGGTATCAGATGGTAATACTATGATGCCTTGCTGTATGTACTATGTACTATATAGTATATAGTACATACATATTTAGTATATGTACTAAAATCCATGTACCATGGTATTTTGGTAGTGCAGTAGTGCCATGGTACTGATCGGTACTGTTTTGCCAGTGTATTTGTTAAAGCCACTTAGAGAACCTAAAGAAATTACATGGTATAGGGTAATCATTCAGTACTGTGTATATATTAGTACCATGGTACTACCATAATATGCTTTTGTAAGGGCTATGTAGAGCTGCAATCCACAACTTCTTGAGGTTAAAAATGAACAAAAAGTATTGAGGTAGTACATGACAAATCAGTGTTCAGTACAATCACCTGCCTTAACCATGATTCACAACTTAATAATAATAACAAGTTAATAATAATAAGATTCATAATTTGAGCTGTTGCGTATGATTTCCCCGGAAATGTAATTTTAGCTTCATTTGACTTCAACATATGGTAGTGAAAATATGTAAAGTAACCTGCAATTTTATGTTTCAAACAGAGATGGTGATAGAGAGGCAAAAGTCAGCTTTAATTGGTTATCTGTATAGCATGGCTCCAATCCAAACAAAAGCACCTAGTTTTATTGGTCATGTTTATATGTGTAGGGAGGAGAAGAACCAGTCCATCATAATCAGTGGAGAATCAGGTTCAGGGAAAACTGTGTCTGCAAAGTTCACCATGCGTTACTTTGCTGTGGTTGGTGGTGCGGCCCAGCAGACCAGTGTGGAGGAGAAGGTTCTGGCATCCAATCCCATCATGGAGGTATTGGACCATGAGTTCTGACCTTATACCTTTCATGTTTCAGTTCAATGAAATATATAAACAGTGGTCCTGTAGGAGGCTGTTTACAGATATAAATGGTAATTTTAACCTTTGCAGGCAATTGGTAATGCAAAAACAACCAGAAATGATAACAGCAGCCGTTTTGGGAAGTATATTGAAATTGGATTTGGGAACAAAGGCGATATCATTGGAACAAACATGAGAACTTACCTGCTGGAAAAGTCAAGAGTGGTTTTTCAGGTAATTTGTCCAATCACACAGTTTTTGTTAGGAAACATTTCATGCATCAGTGGTAATATTTCGTTTTAATGATGCGTTTTAAATGTTCTCCTTGACGTGCGAACACAGGCAGCTGAAGAGCGAAACTACCACATCTTCTACCAGCTTTGCTCCTCCAGGGATCTGCCAGAGTTTAGGTCACTAAAACTTGGTAAGAAGGTTCCTCAAGAACATGGATGAATGTGTTAAATTATGTTGGACGTTCCTATTCCGCATTTTGTTACTGCGTCTCTAGTTTCTCCTGAAAACTTCCATTACACCAACCAAGGACAGGATGTACACATTTCAGGCACGGATGATGCCGTTGAGCTAGAGCGCACAAGAAATGCTTTTACTATACTAGGTAAGGAATACTCTTACAAAAAAGTGCTACAAAAGGTTCTTCACAGCAATACCATAGAAGAACCATTTTGGTTCCCTGAAGAACCATTCAGTCAAATGTTCATAGAAGAACCGTTTCTTTCTTTTTACAATTTAAAAAAGCTCTTCTATAGCATCGTGAAGCACCTTTTATATGAACCTAATGCACCCCAATGCATCAATACAGACATTTCCAGCTCATTGCAATTTTAATAAAATATGTGGGCCGTCCCTGCAGGAGTTCATCCCGACCAGCAGATGGAGATATTTCAAATACTGGCAGCTATTCTTCATCTTGGCAATGTCACCATACAAGCCAGTGGTCGTGGTGGAGACCGCAGCTACATTGACGTATGACTGATGTATTTCATAAATTGTGAAATTTTGACGAACTAGCATTCGCTAGCTTTGACTAATTCTTTATAATGATGTACAGATGCCCTTTAATGTCAGTTCAGTTCCTGATTATGTCCATTCATAGATGCACAATTGTCTACAGTTAGAATTATGTGTGGGAGTTTCTATTTCCGAATAAATGAAGAACAATATCACTGCTCTACTTGTTACTGTGCTAGAACTTTACAAGTAGCATATGCTAATATGGAAAACATTCTCATTGTCCATACTGGCAGGCCCAGGACCGGCCTCTGGCCATCTTTGCCAAGCTTTTGGGGGTGGAAGGAGCTCAGATGGCCCAGTGGCTGTGCCACAGACGGCTGGCTGTGGGCGGGGAGATGGTCGTGAAGCCAATGGCAGGCCAGCAGGCTAACGAGGCGCGGGACGCTCTGGCTAAGCACATGTATGAGCAACTGTTTGCCTGGACCGTACAGACGCTCAACTCGTCTTTACGAGCACACAGGCAACAGCCCAAGTCTTTCATAGGAGTGCTTGACATCTATGGGTGAGAAAACCATGTAACATCCCATATAACAGGCAACATTTTGTTCTCTAAAATTAATTCAAAAATGTTCTTGCAGTTTTTTAAATGTTATATATAATTAAGTTTAAATAACGTTCTTATACCCAAGCAATAACGTTAATACAACATTTGAAAAGCTGGATGTTTTGAATGTTCCGAGAACTTTCAAATGAACATTTTTAATGTTTTGTTACTTAACGGAAATGTTACATAAACGTTCTTAAATTAAACCTAAAGTTGTTTGCACCCTGATTATTTCGTACACATTAGTGTAGGATTAATTTCCTCTTTTCCTTCATCGTTAACAGATTTGAGACCTTTGACAGGAACAGTTTTGAGCAATTCTGCATAAACTACGCCAACGAAAAGCTACAGCAACAGTTCAATAGGGTACGTGTCCAGACGCATTCATTATCAACAACAATCATAATGTGCTTTTGAATTTTTAAATTCACAGCACAGAAATGCATTTTCTGTCTTTTTCCAAGTTTTTTTCCAATCTGTTTTTTTCCTCTCAGCATGTGTTTCAGTTGGAGCAGGAGGAGTACATGCGTGAAGAACTTCCCTGGAACCGCATCGAGTTCAGTGACAACCAGCCCTGTATTGCACTCATCGAAGGGCAGCTGGGTCTTCTTGATCTTCTGGACGAGGAGTGCAGAGTGAGGAAACTTCATGCTGATTTATAAAAACCTCCACTAAATGTCATAATATCCCACAATGCACCACAGGGGAGGTAATTTCACAGATCTTACAGCCATTCTTAGGTCTCGTAGCTTTAAATTACGTAATTACTCTGTTCTAGATGCCAAAAGGCTCGGATGAGAACTGGGCCCGGAAACTTTATGATCAGCATCTGAACCGAAGCGCTCACTTTCAAAAGCCACGCATGTCTAACTCAGCCTTCATCATCCTGCACTTTGCTGATATGGTTAGAAGAATCAAATTAACATGTTGGACATCTGGCTGTAGACACCTACATCATGTAATACTTTTAAGATCATTAAAAGATATTATGCCGCCCACTGTTTTTTATAGGTCCAGTATGAGTGTATTGGCTTTTTAGACAAGAATCGAGACACTGTATTCGAGGAGCCTATCAACATTCTTAGAGCAAGTCAGGTATTGTTTTAAACTTCAAAAACTGTCTGTGTTGTAGTGCTTGTAAGCACTGTTTTACTTTACTGACCAAACCTTTCTTAGTCAGAACTGGTCGCTGAGCTGTTCCATAAAGAACCAACAGGGGGAGCCCTGCCCAACTCCTCTCTACCAAATGGTAGTCTGCGGTCAGGGAAGAGAGCTCACCGTCAACATAAACTGACCGTCGGCTTTCAGGTGAGCCATTTCTGTTAGTTACTGTGTAAAAACAAACGATTATTGTTTATAATTTATCTACAGAAGAATTGTTTTACGTTACTATTTTGTCTGATGTTTATTTTACTTCATATTTCCCTATTTTTTGAGTCTAATTTCAAGTTTTGTTGCTTTTTTCCGTGTCTGTTGGCTTTGAGTTATATGCTAGCATCCTCCTAAACATTTACAAAACTCGCCTTTAAGCATATGAAAAAAAGCCAAAAATATTGATGACTCATAATGCACTTACTCAATCTGTCCAATCAGATGCTCTTCAGAACGAGAACGCTCCTTCCTCTAATACCACCTTTGAGTCTTTGAGTATTAATAGCAAGTAGCAAATGTTCAAAGCCGTGATGTAAATTAAAAGCTTTTAGTGATTGTAAAAGCTTGTTGATATGCCTCACCTAAACGTTTTGTTATAATAGTAAATATGTCAACACAGGAAATAAGTCACATTCTCACGTTCTGTCTCTCTGTGTTCAGTTCAGACAGTCTTTGCAGCTCTTGATGGAGACCCTGAACAGCACCACCCCGCATTACGTCCGCTGCATAAAGCCTAATGACCTCAAACAGCCCTTCCTGTAAGAGAATATCCAGCTAACAATTTTAGGTTGTAAGAACGTTTTCCTAACGTTTTTTTAATTAAGTAACAAAAATGTTGAACGGTCTAGGAACGTTCAAATCATCCAGTTTTTTAGACATTGTATTACTGTTATTGCTCGGTTGCTTATAAGAACAATGTTGAAACATTTTTTAAAATTCTGTAAGGTTTTTAAAACGTTCCACTAACAGCTTAAGAATAATGTTTTTAATATATGATATATAACATTTAAATTTATGTATTTGGCAGATGCTTTTATACAAAGCAACTTACAGTGCATTCAAGGAATACATTTAATCAGTACGTGTGTTCCCTGGGAATCAAATCCACAACCTTTGTATTACTAACACAATGTTCAAACAGCTACAGGAACATTTAAAAAAAATTGTGTTGATAACTTTGTGAGAACTTTTAGAGAACATTAGCTGATGTTCTGAGAATATACCCTGTAATTCAGTGTGCTTATGTATGTCTAAGTGTGTGCAACCTTCTCTATGTCTCAGATTCGATCCAAAGCGAGCAGTGCAGCAGTTGCGAGCTTGTGGAGTCTTGGAGACCATCCGCATCAGTGCTGCGGGATACCCCTCCAGGCATGTCCTTCATCTGTCTATATCATCCCAGGGGAAATTTATATTGTTTAAAAGTTGCTCTTTCATAGCTCAGGAGCCTTAGTTTAAGCTCTCGGTTATGTTTCATCTCAGTATCAGTTTTGTCTTAAATGTTTCTTCAAAAACGTCTTAGAAGAAATAGATACAAATGAGACTGTTGTTGTTATAATTGTAAATATTCATGAAGATAGCATAGCTCCGTTTGGTCTGGGAAGAATTTGAAGATGAATGTTTAAGTTCATATTGACTTTTCATAGCAGACTTTAGCGTTTTGGTAACTCAACACACACTTTGTGGCATTGTTGAGATTTCTTTGGAAAGTCTAAAACTCTAAATGAGGTGTGAAGTACTGGGTTCTTTTTCTGAGAAGTAACATCTGAGAAGCAGAAAACTTAGGTAAAAGTCTCCATTTGCCCTACCTTTGATCTCATCTTGTTTTTGGAGAAACATCTGATTATTGAAGAGATCTTAATTGTGATTTTTCTTATCTATGGGACAGTTAATGAAACGTGTCCCTCACAACTGCCTTTGACGTTTCTTGCTCCAGATGGACGTATGAGGAGTTCTTCGCTCGTTACCGCGTGCTGCTGCGCGGGTCGTTTTCTCCAGATGATGTGCGGCGCTCCTGCCAGAGGTCTCTTCTTGACCTCATCCCTGACCCAGAGCAGTACTGCTTTGGCAAGACCAAGGTCTTCTTTCGGGCTGGGCAGGTTGCGGTGCTGGAGAAGCTGAGAGGAGATAAACTGCATGCGGCCGGGGTTTTGATCCAGAGCTGGGTGAGAGGCTGGCTGGAGCGTAGACATTATCAGAAGCTCCGCTGGGCCACCCTGATCCTGCAACGCTACATCAGAGGAACCCTGGCCCGCAGGTGGGTTGGGTATAGGCTTAGTTTTGTTAGATTAGTTATAGGCTTTGGTATAGGTTTAGAACTAGGGTTACGGGTTACACTTTAAAATAAGCTTCCCATAAGATGCCATATTTTAGTTAATGCATAAGCTAACGTGAACTAACAATAAACAATACATTTTTACATTTTTTTTCTTTGTTAATATCAGTTAATTAAGTACTGTTGTGTCTTTGTCCGCTCATGTTAGTTCATAGTGCATTAATATTAACAAATACAAATGAAAATGTACTAGTAAATGTTAATCATTAATAAGTTAAGTAATTAATAAATATATAAGTATTGTTTATGTTAACTAAGGTTGTGTATTTCTATGTATTTCTATTATATATATATATATAAAAATATGTATTTTATGTTTCTAAACAGAGTTTATCAGCACTCTACTCACACTGTGTGGTTTGTCGTGGGTTTACTAGTGGGTTCGTGGCCTTATTGAGTGTCTGCAAGTATGCTAACTTTAAAGTGCGTACTTTGATGTTATCTGACCATTAGGTTGGCATGGACCCTCCGGTACACACGGGCTGCTTTAATCATTCAGAAGACGTACCGCATGCTGGCGGTTCGACAGCTTTATCTGACCATCAGAGAGAACGCCATCACAATCCAGGCCTTCATCAGAGGCGCCCGGGCTCGACGCGTTTACAGACAGGTAACCCGGTTGTCAGAACGTTTCTCTAACGTTTGCATAACGTAATATAAATGTTATTTAAAACGTTGCACCAGCAACTTGAGAATAATAGAGTTATCATAGAGTTGTGATATGTATGATGTATGAAAAGTTCTACAAATGTTACTGCAGAAAGATTTTGGATAACGTCGAGAGAACTTTTAGAGAACATCAGCCAATGTTCTGAGAACATTCCCTGTTAGCTGGGGGAAAAATACTTTAAGCGAAGCCTGTTGCTTGTCTGCACAACAGTTAAATGAACTGGCAAATTGTTTACACAGTTTAAACTGATTTTAATGGGTAATAATATGAAAGTTGTTGGCACGACCACTGATTTCTTTCTGTGGGCAGATGCTGGCAGAGAGGGCGGTGGTTCTCCTGCAGGCGTGGGTTCGAGGCTGGCTGGCCCGGCGGAGGTTCAGTCGCATCAGAAGCGCAGTGGTTCTTCTGCAGTGCTGCGTGCGCAGGCGGGCGGCACGCAACGAGCTGCGGCGGCTGCGTGCCGAGGCGAGATCAGTGGAGCGATACAGAGAGCTGAATAAAGGCATGGAGGTCAAACTCATGCAGCTGCAGCTCCGTGCTGATCAACAGGTGCACGAATGGATGTGTTTGTTTAGTAATTGTGTACATGTGTATGCAGATGTTTGGATGTTACCATTTTGGTAGTACATATCCTGTGGTTTTGTATGTAGGCCTATAATGTCTGCTATGAAATTATATTCTTAGACTTCATTTCAAATGTTAAATTATGATGTTATTCAATTACATTTGGAATTTAGTTCTAAATGCACACATCATACTGTTGTGTGGTGTAAATTTTAACATGCGCTTTTGTTCTCAGGCGAGAGAGAGCGCGTCTCTGAGGGAGACACTCCAGGCTGAGCGAGAAGCTCACATCTCTGAGGTGGAACATCTGCGCTCCAACCTCCTCAAGCTCCAAAACCAACTGCAGGAGAACCTCAGAACTGCGCCCTCCATCACAGAGAAACATGAGGAGGAGCGAAGGAGAGCCGATGAAAGGACGGCTCAAGAGATCCTCCACCTTACACAGGTGAGCATTCTGGTACCTCGCATCCAGGTTTGACATCAGCACCCCAAGAGTCCCCAGAACTTATTTTACAGTATTGTGCTGTTTTTTTCTTGCTGGGCAGTTGGTGTTGTTGATGTTTACCAGCTTTGTTTTGTTTACGCCCTGTTTACTCTAGGAAATCCAGGCTCTCCGAGCCGAGAGAGATTGCCTGGAGAAAGAGAGGGATGATCTCACCGTTCGTTTACAGGAAGAGGAAAAATCTTGGGAGGGTAAATAGATTATGTTTGTGTCTGTTTATTGTGTCTTGTGTCATTTGAGTGTTTTGTCGGCCATGGTGTTAGTGTTAATAATGTTTAATAGTATTTTGTATTTTGCATAACAAAAATGTTTCTTGAAAAATTGCCTAAAGTATATACTGTAATATTTTCACACTTATTTTGACCAAATTACGACTTGTTCTAAAATGATGCAGAACAAATAATAAGTTCAGAAGCAAACAATTGATTTTTCTTAGTTTTTTCACATATCTCATATTTTATCTCAGACATGCTCTTCACTGACACTTTTGTCTCCTTGGTAACCGAGTTGAGGAAACACTGAAAGTGTGTGCTTGTGTTGCAGAGAGACGGCAGCAGTCTGTGGATCAGGCAGATGCGTCAGTGCGGGCAGAGCTGGAGGAGGAGAGGAGGAGATATCAGAGCTTACTCAGAGAGTTCACCAGACTAGAGCAGAGATACGACAACCTCAGAGATATGAGCATGTTCGCCACCAGTGAGGTACATCTGCGGGCCTCTAGAATTAGTACCATCTTTCTGCCTATTAACAGATCTTGTTTTAAACTCCATAAACATTATCATAGTGTTAAAAACATTTTCAAGAACCTCAAGGTGAGAACTTCAAGAACCTGAATAATGATAATGCTCGAATTTTCTATCTAAAAGGGAGATAATCTTTATGATCTACATTTCGTCCTGTTGTGGTTCTGATTAAAGGTATTTACATGTACGTTTACCATGGTTCAAATTTAAAAATAAATATCTACAATGCAACTTTATAAATACAATATCAATTCTCATGAGATTATTGACATATTTAGTTTTTTTAATGTACGATAATAATGATCCATTAAGCATTTAATAATTTTTGTTTAGTGTTACTGAAGTATTTAGCTACAGTGTGTCCTCCAGCGTTCACGTGGACACAGGCGAACCGATTCTGCCGTGTCTTTGGAGCCTCCATCACCCATCTCCACGCCCTTCTCCAGCTCGCCCGTATTCCCGTCGCCTGAGGAGGTCAGGAGGGTCAGTGTGACATCACCTACGGACAAAAGGCCCTGGAGCTCTGAGCAACCTCTGGTATGATTTTAAACACATGATTTTAGTCTGAGACCTTGCAGTCCACCTGATATCCAGGTATTTATTCAAAATCATTCAAATGACTGATAAAACAGCATAATGTCATAACCAAATGGAAACACCTGTAGGACATCCTAATGGAGAATGTGGGCGTGGCCAAGGACACTGCCGAGAAGATGATGGGAGAAGATCTCAGACATGCCTACGATGCTGTGCGGGTGGCCAACAAGTCAGTTTCCTTCTGCTAATGAAACATCAGACCAATGCATTGGTTTAATGAAGTCATCAGTAAATAGTGTCATGTGATCGTCACTAATTTTATGTCTTCAGGTTTCTGGAGACACAGCTGTTTTCTCAGAGAGCACAATGGGAGGAGGAGGTATCTTCCCTTAGAATGAAACTTCAAGACCGAGATAAAGATATATCTGGAGATACTGAGATAAAGGTGCTAAGTCCACCTGCACCAACATCCTAAAGATCTAGAGAATTCTCAACATATTGCTCTGTTCAGTCATCTCAGCATACTTTGTTAAAACTGAATGTTTGGTGTGTGTGTTGTTTTAAAGGATCTCACAGAGCAGGTGGTGGTGAGGGAGCAGGAATGTTCTCGACTGCGACGTGAACTTCAGGAACTCAAACACACTGTGACACTCAGGAAAATTTTATCATATGCAGGTCCATACAGGTCTTCAAGAAACACACATGCAAGTCCACAAAAATAATTTGATTAATGCAATCCATAATTTGTTTTGAACAAAAATCAGTTGTTAAGCAAGTACATGACACATCTCCTAAGTAAGGTCTCCTTACCTTACTCCGATTCACAACGGTTTATAAAAGTTTATAATAATGATTTATTATTTGAGCTGTCAGCCCGATTTTCCAGGAAATGTCAGTCTGGCTTCATTTGAAGTAACCTGCACATGAAGTAACCAAACAGAGATGGCGGTAGAGAGATTGCAACTTTAATAAGATGATCAAACACATAAATATACAGTTGATGTCTGTTCTGCTCAGGTCTGGCCGTAGCAGAATCATCAACATCTCCAGCTCCTCAGAAGAAGCAGACGCTAACTGGACTGCTGGAGTGCCGGAAGAAAGATGAGAACAAACTCATCAAGAACCTCATAACAGGTGAACAAACAACGTAGAGAAAAACACACAACAAATGTGTCAGAAATACAGTACAGTAATAAAACATCATCTCCAACAATTATAAAAAGGCAAGTTTACTTTGAAACGATTATTCAGGCTGAGTGACAGGAATGCTGACTTCTGTGTGGCAGATGTGCGGGTGGAAGGCTCGCTCTCGTTACCCTCAGGCTTGGCGGCGCAGATTCTGTTTCTGTGTGTGCGTCAGGCAGACTGTACTGGTGATCAGACGCGAGTGAAGGGGCTGTGCAGCACTGCTGTGGGTGGCTTTAAAACTGCCTTGAAGGTGAACAACAAAGTCTGGTCATGTCAATAGTAAAGCACGTGCATCCACATTGTTATTTTCTATTGATTTGGGCTTTTAAAAACATTTTTTGTTCTTTTTTGTTATCACCTTTTTTCATAATTGAGACGTATAATTAAGACAAGGACACATTTTAATGGGTTTCTAGGAAACGGTAATGATACGTGTCTTGTTGTAGAAACATGGCAATGATTTGGACATGACGGCTATGTGGTTGAAGAACACTTATCTGCTCAAAGACCTTCTCATCCAACACTCTCCCCGACAGGTGACTGATCTCCATTCATACTGATTGATTTTGTCTTTATTTTCCTTGTATAATATCAACTACTTGAGTTTTTAGGCATACACGTTAAAGTCAAAGTGTGAAATCTGTTTTTGTTAAAAGTACTTTTAAGTGCCTAAATACTTTCCTGTCCAAGTTTAATATGTAGAAACAGCTATAATCCGTTCATAAGTTTGGGGGCGGGACTTCCTGATTGCCTGATCAATAGCTGACACAGGAAGTGTTTGGAGGGGGGAACTGTGTGAAAACTTCAATAGTTTTGCAGTTCTGTCTGATGTTACTAGAAGGAGAAAATACATCTGTTTTTAAGCTGTGAAGCATTAAAAACAGCTCATTCACATTGGATCTGAATGTTATGTCCTGCAGGAGATGAGGGGATCAGAGGAGCTGGTGCCTCTCACGACTGACGTGCAGGAGTCTGTCAGAGCGTTCAGTGATCTCTGTATTCAGGCATATCAACAGCTGTTGTCTATCTCAGAGAGTCGACTGCAGCCCATCATAGGTACACATCATAGGGAGAATTATAGAGTCAGGCTAACTTAAGGTTAACAGAAACTCATATATGGGTAGCTGATAGTACTAGAATACTTTTCCAATTTTTGGAGAATTATTATACATAGTATAATGTGTAAAATTATTATACGTAGAGCCTACATAGAATATTTGTGTAAAACTGCAGTAAAAACAAACATTTTGTGTATCGTATTAGTAAAATACGATACACAAAGCATGTAAAATATTCAAAATGGTTAATTTGGCCCACAAATGACCACAAATGCAACCCATATTATAATTTCTGCAACTAAATAGATTTTGCAGTAGTTTTACAATCCCTGGCAAGCATGTTTGTGTAATTAATCCTTTCTGTTTCTGTAATTTCATAACTGTTAATTAAATTTATGAGCATGTTTATAACTTACACAGTTTTGTGTTTAACGTGTCTTTTTCTCCAGTACCTGCCATGCTCGAAAGTGAGACCATTTCCGGTCTTGCGGGATCATCAGTAAAGCCGAGCTCCGGGCGCAAGCGTGCGGCCTCAGATCCACGCACACCCAGCGCTGCAGACGGGGCCAGTATGTCTGCAGTTCTGAGGGAGCTGGGAGCGCTGCATGCCGCTCTGTCCCGTCAGGATCTGCCCTCGGCCCTGCTGGAAAAAGCCTTTCACCAGCTCATGTACCTGCTGGCCGCCAGCACGCTCAACAGCCTGCTGCTGCGCAAGGACATGTGCTGCTGCAGCCATGGCCTGCAGATCAGGTCACAGCGACTCTGTCGTTTTATCCTTATTGTAGAAAGAAAATGTTCTTTATTAACGTAAATGACGGGGTACAGCGGTAATCACAGGGCAATATATAATAATTTGGGCTATATATTCTATACAATAAGGCATAGCACAGTTATATAGAGTTATAGAGTCCACAAACAAACGCAACAAAAATATACTAAACAAAATTCAAAAATTCAATACCCTACATTTCTTCTTGTGTCCTTTTCATTTGGTTTGCAGTGATACAAATTTATTGTGTTTACATTCAAGGGAAGGGGTGTAATGCTTTATAATAACTATAACAAGTCAGTAGCTCATATAGTAGGTTAAGTAGATCATATATTCAGTAATAAATATGAATATTTAAGTAGTTTAAAATTGTGTATGTTTATGAAAGAATGAGGATTGGATTTGTATGGGTGTTTGAACGACAACGTTGTATTTTTCTCAGGTATAACCTCAGTTTGCTGGAGGAGTGGCTGCGGAGTCGCTCGCTGCCGACAGGGGGCGCCGTGACTCCGCTGGAGCCTTTGATACAGGCAGCGCAGCTGCTTCAAATGAGCAAAAAGACTGAAGCAGATGCGCAAGCTATGGTGCAAGCCTGCAATGCACTGTCCAACCAGCAGGTGGAGCAGCTGCTGTATTACACACCTGTTAAGTTATTTTTTTGTATGTTAAGTATTCTAAGCTGTGTGATTTCCTTTAGATTGTGAAGCTTTTGAGCCTGTATACTCCTCAGAGTGATCTGGAAGAAAGGGTGACGTTAAATTTCATCCGTATAGTGCAGGTAAGGAAGAATAAAATCTTTCCGGTCACTAACCAATCACATGTGAGCCGTATCAGGGGATGCTGTGTGTTGTTGCTGGGAGTGATAACTCTGTATGTGGGGTTTCTCAGGGGCTGCTGAAGGGGAGGTCTGATGGGCAGCCTCCGCAGCTCCTGCTGGATGTCAGGCGGGTTTTCCCTGTCACCTTCCCTTATCAGCCGCCACCACCCGTCAGCACTTCCCAGCTGGATATCCCAGAATCCCTCAAGATCTCTTTCCTACGGAGAATCTGAGGATGTGCGTCTGCCCGTGATCCCATAGTGGCCTTTTTCTCTCCTTAGCATCTTCACTTTAAAATCTTACTTGAGCACAATTTTGTAATTTTATTTTTCTAAATGAAGCTCTAAATGTTTTTCTACTGATACAAACTATAATAATATATTTATATCTCAGCTGTTAATTGAATGCTTAAAGTCAACATACAAACTGTTTAATATGCATTCCCACTCTTATTGTGAACGATTCATCTGTGTGTTATTTTGGAAACTGTTCACAATCCTTTCTTTTCACAAAGTGTAGAAACTTTGCTCTTAAGACAACGTTCCTTGTTTTATTTTTAAGCCCCTCCCCTTTCAAGCATCTAGCAAGGGCCACTTTTCACAAGCAATTCTCATATAAATATATCTACTGTGGAAGGTACAAAACGCTGAAATTCATCCAGACATTGTATTCTGGGATGTCCTGCTTGCCTGTCAAACTATGCATTTGCATACCTCCGCCCACCCTTCTCCTCCAGACAATCTTCTGACAAATTTTGAAGGAGGCGTGGCTTTGGAGCATGCTCTGAAGGGGGGGCGGGATCTTATGCTTTCACAAGTTAACTTGCATATAAACATGTTGACAATCTCAGCCATCACATCAAAAGAAAAACTCTTCACAAGGTGTATTTTAACCATTTATTGGAAGTAGAAACAAACCAAAGCTTGGCACGTGTTTACCTCCATCCCCGATAAGAACAATCATATTTAGAAAAACAAAAATTAGAAACATCTTTGTATAAAAAACCTTTCATGCTAACACTCTGTACCGCTACACATCAGTAATACATATTTATATATTCACAAGCCTTTCAAAAATAGAAAAGAATAACCAAATATCAAAATAAAAAGTAAACAAAGACAACGATTCAATATCACATCAAAGACATGCTGGCACAAGAAAAATCCCAACATGCACTGCTTCTTATATACAGGCAAGTCACTGTTTGAGTGTGCATGTCAGGCTAAAGGAGCAGTATGCACTTGTGTGTCTGTGTGTGCACTTGTGTGCTTTGGATGTGTACTACATGCTCAGATTGTGTCTGTAATATTCACAGACGGCCACTTGCTGCTTTAATGCCTGAAATCCTTTTGTCCAAATTACTGCAGCAGAGTATTTTTAGCTAGACACTGTTTTCCACCCTGCTGCCCTATTGGCAAAATGACAGCACAAGAATCAGTGTATTCAACATTCATTAACGCTATTTCCTGTGACAAAACAACAATTTATGGCCTTTCAGAGGAGGAGGGGCCATCGAAACTAATGATTTGTGCTGATCATGCACAATGTAAACAATACAAGGCTGTCTGACCGCTAGAAATGACATTTGATTGACAGAACAGATGCATAGACTCCTAAGAAGTGAGATGGGAAAAATAAAACTATAGTAGCACTTCATTGCAAAATTTGATAAGCAACGCTAGCTCAATTTCTGTAAGCACAACAATGGCATGCAGGTTTTTTTTTCATTTAGGATGAATGTATAGCCGCCGAACATACAGCGTCTCTTTTGCCGTGCTTTTCTAATATGGTGGATGGTTTGGCAGTAAAATGGCAGGATTCATCACTGGTTACTATGGCAACCCTATAGGAGGACTTCTCAGCTGTGTTCTCAGAGGTGTGGATGCACAGATTGAGAAACACAATGTACAAAACAGAGACAGCTCCCATTTCCCATGACGCTACTTAGGAAGTCACCTAGGAAATAACCGGAACATGTCTATTTTAGAGCAGCGTGACATTTAAACCTTTCAAGGGCTGTCGATCAGACAAGAGCTGTACAAACTGGAAGAGAATAAATTACATGATATTCTGATTAATTTTAGGAAAACCGCACGCTCCATTTTACAGCACTCCAGCTAGCTGTTTTTAAATATCAGAATACTTTAAGCTTGGATTGCTCTGATGGTACGAACATTTTTTAAGGAATTTATGTATGGGTTCGGGGCACAGTTGAATGTTAATTTTTTTTTACCATTTTCATTGCTCACACTCACTACAGTAAATTGACAGCCCTGTTTTTTCGTAAACATATATAGTTAAATTTCACTAAAACAGGCAACTCTGGTGTCTAATACAAGCAGTGTCTGTCAATACACACGGTGTACACCATAAAGCCTAATCATGCTGTGAAAACCTGATAAATCGCACAAGCAAGCCATTCATTCGTACACATACATGATTAGAAATTAGAAACACAAAGACAGACTCTGGGATTAAACCTAGATGTACAGGAAGATAGTTCACAAAGAGGCAATCTCTTAAACAAACTACTCAGAACTACCAAGTAGAATTTATATTTCCTGCATGTGACGTCCCCTTAAAATAATAGAAAGCCATTTTCGTGCTACAGGAAAAATCAATTGTTCTGCTTTCAGAGGTGTGTTTGGTTGTCGCTGCTTTTAACAGCAAGTCAGTTTGTCTATTTTTCATCATTTGTGCTTCTAAAAGTTTGCATAATATTTAACATCTGACCCAGAGGGGGTTTTGGTCCCTATTACTGTGTGTCTTTCTGAAGATCAGGGGGTGTAAGATGGTTATACATGAAGTGGAGAAATGATACCCTGACATTAAAGCACCCTTACAAGGGTGCAGGAATGATTAAAAGGCAGCAAAAGTGGTTTTAGTTGTGACATCATTAAAGATCGTCAAATAAGAGAACAGGTAAAGGGGAGAGGGTGCATGTATGTGGAAAATCTACATGCCTTAGTCTGGCACATTTAACTTCTTTAAATGCATTTGAAAAAATAAGTTAGGGTTGAACTTTACATATATTATCTTAATATTAATTCTTTAATAATATATTTTATTAAAATGATAAATATTCTAAATAATATTTTCTGGTTTCTAGGTATTTTTTTAAGGTGTCTGGTATTTTAAATGTTTTGCAGTGTGAACAAACAGAATAAATATACATTATTTAAGTACCTTTTGGCAAGTTTTGTCTTGGAATATGTTATAAAAATCAAGGACGTCACAAACATCAAGTATTAAGGAGATACAATATCCTGTGTCTGCTTCACCTTATCTGTCAAATTGTGCTTCTTAGACAAGCCAATCCTGGCACGTCTAATGGCAGTGCACTAAGTACAAATATAGAACTGCTTTATTATGTTTATGGTTGGTCATTAAAGTGATAAACAGATAAATATCTACTGTGTATTTATTTTACTGTAAGCTAGTGCAACATCTGAACAATGGGGGCAGTGTTTTTGCCAAACATTAAAAATACCATGCCTCACTAGCTACTTCCTGCTTTTAGCTCCGCCCCTCTTCAGCAGAACGCTGGTCAGATTTGAGCTTGACGAACTCTTTAGCTACGTCGTCGTTGTTGCGCTGGGACAGAATTCGCAGCACGGTCAGACCGGTTTCATCCATGTGGATGCGTTTACCTAGCGGTAGCCAGCATGCTACGCTACCCCTTGGCACTACGTCTTTCAGCTGCAGTACTGCCATGCCAACAGTGCGGTCCTCGCGGGCGAAGCAGTAATCTTTCACGCACACCTGTAGCTCGTAGCATTCTGGACTCACCTCGTTACTCAACGTGCTTTGAGAGAGAAACCAGGATATTCAGTCTAAACATTTAGACTCTGAAAACTGTAAAGAGAATGTTAGCTGCAAAACAAAACATGCTAAAAATTGAAATACATTCTACTTACAATGTAAAGGTCTCGTTGTATTTGGGAGCCCAGCTGTTGTTCTTGGACTTGGTGGCATACTTTCTTTTCTTATCGCTGAGTTGAGGGCCAATAATGTAGACCTCCACGAACGGACGGAAGATTCCAGAGGTCTGCCATCGCAAGTCATTTGCGGCCACCACTAACAGAAAAATATAATGACCTGTTAAATTTTCATAGCCATTATTTTATAATGTAAGGTCTATCTAGCAAGCACACCTTTAGTTTGACCTTGAGGTACGACCATCTTTGAGGTTTAAACTCCAGAAGAACACAAACAACAGGCTTCAATTGCGCATCAAGAAGAAGTACGTACCCTTAACTGTGACCTTGTGCTCTCCGGTGTTTGGATGAGTGAAGATCTCCACGTGGATAGACACCTCTCCAACTGCATCATCGACACCAGTGCCTGCAGAATAAAACAAGAGTCCATGTCAGATTCCATGTCAAGTTTAGCAGAATACTCTGCATGCGTATGGCTCAATGGAACTTCTATTCTACTATAAAGAACCACAGAGTCATACGGATGCAATATATGACGCAAAGAGGTTTGAACAGATTTATGGTGTTGATCCTGGCTTAAGAGATCATTAGCAATATGTAAAGCAATTCAGGTAGATCTTTCTCTTGGGAGCACTTATTCAATACAAATTCAGAGCTTACTGTTGTGTGCATAGCTCCGATGTTCTAGGTGGACTGCACTGAATTATAAACGATCCAATAAAATGCGTAATTAGGTGGTTAATTTACACAGAGCTGAGATACACAAAGGGATATACTAATACTCTGTACTTGATTGGGGTGATGTTTATAAACGCATGATGGAAAGTCCAACATAAACTGGAATAGTTAAAGGAATAGTTCCCCCAAAAATGAAATCATTTACTCACATTCACGTCATTCCAACCTGACTTTTTCGCTTTTAAGGAACACAAAGATATTCTGAAGTATGTTGGTAACCTAACAACAGTGGGACTTCCGCTGTATGGACCTTTCCTCAAAATGTCGTCTTTTGTATTCCACAGAAAAAATTCACATGGGTTTGGAATGACATAAGGGTGTGCAAATGATGAAAAAATTTTCATTTTGAACTATGATGTCATACCAGCTCACAGCTACCACCTTGTACGCTAGATGTTCATATAAAAATAAGCTCTGAAACTCATTTCTTAACAAGTGATCCCAGTAACAAATTTCTAGCTAACGCATAGCTACATGCTAGTCGATTAAATTAGTTCATAATTCACAGACAACCAAAATAAAGGATTCGTTCTCGTTCACAACAGTCACTCGAGACAGTGTTCCAATACAGAAGTATGCTTCCTCAAATTATCATTGGTGTATGGGTTTCACTTGGTGGCAGGGAGGGGTGAGAGCAGCATTTTCAGTCCAAACATTCATAGGTAGAAGAAGACAAGGAGAACATCTGATATTGTCTTTCATTTGGTTTCAGTGCAGGCAGGTACATGCGGATTAAAACACACTCCCACTCATCTCCATTCACACTTTCGATCTGAGGGTTGTGTGATGGTGGCTGTGCAGATGGTGTGCAGACCCCTGGGTCAGCTTATGATTCGGCTGAAGAGGATGTAATGTACACAAGTACAGGTTCATACCAACAGGGGGCAGGAAACTTTAAAAGACTCAGAATTGGAGTCTTGTGGCTTTTAGTTCACATCTGTTAGAATTGAGGACATCTATATGTGGTTTCTTACAAGCTGACAAAACTAATTTTAGCCTTTACAATTTTACAGTCTCTCAAAAAAAAGTTGGGTTAAGAGTATTCATAAGTCATCCTCTATGCCTGGGTGCAGCCAAACCCATTTTTATCCAATCAAATGCTCTCTGAATGAGAAAGTCCCACCCACTATATTATAAATACCACCTGCCCTTCAGCAAGTAATAGCAAGTAGCAAATCATGGTTCATTTTGTCTTATTAAGCACTAACATACTTTCATAATTCATTAGCTGTACAGGACGTGACCGGAAATGAAACATCCTCATTGCTTATGTGCATTCATTCTATACAGTCTAACACCTAATGCAAGTTAATGTGAATAACTTCTACAGCAGAACTGCCCAGCATAACACAGAATCCAGGTCAAAAGCAGTAAGATAATAATTTAAAAATGAATTCACTGCTTTCGTCATCTGTTAAATCTGTGCGTGTTTGTCAGAGAAACAGGCTGAAGATGCAGTTTCCTGAGAGCAGAACGTCTGAGCAAGCAGAGATTTAAAAAAAGCCCTACGGCGACACTCTAGCGGTAATGCTGACACTGTTGATGTCGCATTGCTTACAGCATTTGAAGAAATGTCACGAAAAGCTTCTATGGGTCATTTTTTACAAAATAATAAAATGAAGCTCATTTGTAGGACCATTAAGATTTTGCTTTGGTAGATCAAGTGAAAGTGGTTTATAAAGGGTATATTGATATTATTATAACAGTATATACAGTACAGCCACATGAATCTTTCATGGGGTCCTCGTCTTCCGGCTGAGGGAGAGATGTCCTGTTTTTTTGAACCCAAGAGAAAAGGCCTGAGGGGAGAGCGTGGTGGAGATGGAAAACTGCGCAGAGCTGCGCAGACCCTGCCTGCGGATGAGTTGAGTGAGTCATACGTGTCACACATACAGTGTGGGTCATCATGGTCTCTCACACTCTTGCTCACTAATACACACACACGCTACTTCAAATCGGCATTGCACACATGCGCCTCTCACACTCCTGAAGTGTGTGCATTCCTCATTCACTGCCATTCGAAACACACTTCATCCTGGGCTTGTTTATTGCTGTAGCGTCATGATACATTCCAAAACCAATGTATGTGAACATACAGCATGTTCTTCCCAGGTTCTCATACATGCAAGGGAGTCAAAAAGGCTCTTCTGTGGGGAGATATGAGTGGTCGTGGGGTGGGCATGCGATTGGCCCGTTGGAATGGGAAGTGCATGATCTGATTGGTTCTTCATCGCCAAGGGCCCCAGACCCCACATGAACGTACCCTTCTCTGGGTACACGTCTTCACTATGGGTGAACCTTACCCCCTTCCCTCCATGAACTGGTGGAAGAAGAAGGAGAGGACGCAGAAAAATAGAGACAGTGACAGGACAGGAATCAGAGTCAACAGGAAATTGAGTTAGACGGAAAAGGACAGACCAAGAACTCTTATGTGAACAGTAGATTAATATCTTGTTAGCAGTGGATTAATTCATCAGAATATTGTGCAATTAATTAAATTAAAACCGGTTGTGAGCACTAGTTGATCACAGTATTTAACAGTCCCCTGCAATTTAATATCAAGTTTTGAAATGTGCACAGACACCTAAATGAAGCAGTGACATTTACACTAATTACATTTTAAATGATTATAATTACTGAATTTATTAAAGTGCCTTTGCCAGAAGCATCTGGACCTGAAGTGTGTCAGGATTCCAAAAGTGTTTGTGTGACAGAGAGAGAGAGAAATGCAGCAACTGGATTAGGCAAACCAATAAAAAAAAGGAAAAACATTGTGATGCTTTCTGAAGATCTTGTACGGATCTAGAAGAGTCTCACCCTGTGTATTCTGGGACTGAACAAAGGTCCTGATGAGTTTATCGGTGGCTTGTGTGTAGAGTGACAGGGCGTAGTGCAGCGACTGCAGGTCTGGACTTTTCTCCAGGAAGGTCTTCTTCAGCCCCACACCTCCAGCGTGGAAGTATTGCTAAGAAACCCAAAACAAGTGTCATCAACGACTAAATCACACACTACAGTAAATGACAGCTGGGTTCAGGCATCAGTGAAACACCAATCAACTATCAGGTATGTATTACTTATGCAACCATACCATATCTGACAAATATGTCGCTTTCACTTCATCTAGTTGCTATGGTGTTAGCAGCCAGCTTTCTACCCACCTTTATAGTATCCAGGGCTAATTCAATCACTGCACACTGTTTAGGAGACAGTGCCTTGGCCTCCTCTCGAACCATGTGCTCCTAGGAAAGGACATAATTTCTTAAGCTATTCAAGAAGTAACAGAACAAATGTCTATGAACTAGAATTAGCCGTTTGATTTTTGCTACAATAAAATGTATAACAACGTGTGTAAATTCAGTCATTAAGTTTAATTGTACCTTGGGTTCATTTTTCAATCTTTGGCACTACACTTCAGGGTTAAGTGCCAATCAGCCCCAAAACCCTTTCAAAATGGCAAACGTTTGTAATAAAAACTTGTACCTTTAGCTTGGAGAGCTGACCGAGTTCCTTGGCAGCATTAAATATGAGCTGAGTTCCCTGGAGAAAGAGACGACAACAGAATGAACAGAGGGGCAGTTAGATCACAGAGGTCAGTAGAGTTGTAGGCAAAAATGCACAAACAGACATCTCAGATGTCACACACAATCGCACACACAATCCCAACGTGCTTCACCCCCAACACAAACGCACGCACATTCACGCGAACTTCTCTCCAAGTGCAACATGAGACAAAACTAGCTACATACATAAGACGAGACACAGTTGAAAGGTTTAGAAAACCAGTAGGTCCACAGCCTGATTAACAACACTTTAGTGATATATCTAGTATCTACTGCTGGCTGATACTCTAGTTCTTTAGATATATCACTAAGCAAACGAGGCTTGTGCACCTGTTTATACCATCATAACATTATACCAATGTGTACAATGAACTCCTAGAAACAAGTCTGGTAACATGAAATAGTTGGTATACAGAAATAGTCCTGTATTTTAAAATGAAAATGTAATAGCTGTTTAGACAAACAAGGAAAATTAAGTCTTTCGTGCATGCATTATTGAGCCTGGTTCAATGATTTGAAGCGTTTCGGTCTGAGCACGTCACGAACTACGTGAGGGTCGAACTATGTAACGTGTCTAACGGGAAACCCACACTGCAAAAAATCACTTTCTTCATCAGTATTTTGTCAGTTGTTTCTCCAGTAAAAATATCTAAGCATCCTTAAAGCAAAGATAACGATTTTTTTTTATAGAGTATATATCATGACCTAACAACTTCTGTTCCGATTGCAAGAATAAACATCAGTAAATTTTGTTAGATTCACGCTTAAACAAGAAAGCAAAAAATGGTGGTGAATGAAAAATGTATTCTCCTAAACTTTAAACAATTTACACAATTTTGCTTCTTAAGCAAATTCATTATTCAGATTTTAATAACAATAAGGAAATTCTGATTAAGGAAATGATTATGCAGCGCTTAACTGCACTGGTCAACAAGCGTACCGGTTTCCACCGATTCGTTTTAACAGTCACACAGAGAATGAGAGAGAGAGAGAGAGAGAGAGACAGGACACATTGAGCTGAAGGGGATTTAGTTCTTACATCACTGTGACAAGCAAGCTTCACCCTGCCCTGTGAAAAGAGGATAGTGTTATTCACTTCAGCATTGGTCCTGGCTCTCTTTAATTGGCTGAGAGTGTCCGTTACTCAGTAATTGACAGGCCAATGGGCCAATCACATGCCGTTTAGGAAATGCAAAATATATATAAAAGAAAATGAAATGAAAATATCACACTATTTTCAGTAATTTCAGTAATTTTTAATCAGATTTCTTTCAGTATCCTTTGTGATCTACTATTAAACCGACTGCAAATGATGCAAAATTATTTTCTGTGGTAACTGACAGCTCACCACAAATGCTGCTCATTAAGCTTAATTTATATTGAACTCTGAACATTTGCAAAGAAAATCATACGCTTCCATATGGAAGTTATTGAAATCAAATAGAAAGGCAGAGCAATACTGACAGCATGAAATCAATAATAAACAAAATATGCACCCAAAGACAATGATACAATTCTACAAACTGATGAACAAAATAAAATGCTACTTAACTGAAAGTTCTTAATGAAGCTAGACCTTCACTTAAAAGCCTTTTCAATTATATTTTCATTCAAAAAGGAATAAAAACAAAATGAAGACAAAACTAAAAAATCTCCCAGATAAACAGTGTAAGATCTTGATTTTTCTACAGGCCCAGTGTAGTGCAAAAAGACGGAAAACCAAATACTAGCACAGATTGACAGACTAATGTTTGCAGAGAGGCTAAAGAGAGTGTCCGCAGCTGAGGCGAAGATCAGACGCAAGCAACAACCCACAGAAGAGAGGTTTCAAACAGGTGACAGTGGGAGGAGCCAGAGTGGAGGAGGGCGGAGCCACCTGATAAACCAATTAACATCACACCTTAGAACACCCAGATAACAGACCCACCACAAGATGCAAACGGAACTAATCTAGACTCGGAAGCAAAAAGAATCCCACTTCCAGGAGCATGAGCATACAGCAAATCAAGAGAGGATGGGGTCGGCAATCAGAAGTGGGGCGGAAATCAGATCAGAGGTTTTTGTGGGACAGGGGGCCTTGTCCAATGGCGGTTAGGAAATGCACCATGCTGCAGCCACCTCGGATATACAGAGCAGGTGGCCAGAGTAACGTAAAGTACAACAAGATGAAGGAGAGAGAAAGACAGAAAGAGTAAGGACAGACAGGACAGACGGACGAGGATGCATTGGACAAGGAAAGAAGCAGAGCAGAAGGAAGTGGCGGGGGGAGAGGGAGTCACCCAGCGTGTATGGACTGCAGGACACAGAGACGGACAGACAGAAGTGCTCTTGTACTTACTATCATCTTTGGAGGTGGAGCGGGGGAGAGCGAGAATGTAATAATAACCAGAGAGAAGGGTCAGTGAAGCCACAAAGAGCCCCACATCAAATCAAAGTAGCATTTACATTCATATAAGTCCCAGAGTCTGTGCTTACCTGGGGGAAATAGTACAGCTCAGTTGTAGCGTTACTGTTTTTGTTTTTTTCCAATTAGCATAATGTTGACTAGCGACTAATTAGTCAACATGAAATGGTATTCGCAACTTATCTTATTCTTTGAAATACGAAGGATGTCCAAGTCAAACTGGATTTTAAATTAGAAAAATAAATGTAGGGCGGTACGAAATATTAAAAGAATTTTGAATTTTCATTTCATGTTAACATAAGTAGAGGCCCACATGGAGAATTGGCTCCCATTCAAAAGTTATATATTTTAAAGTAATGATATGGGTCTCTTTTGTCCAAATAAACAAATACAAACAAAAATACATAAAGAATAACAGTTATATTAAGACAAATTAAAAGCAGTAACAGTCTTGTCTCTGCTCCTGTAGAAATGTGCTCAAAAATGTTCTATGATCAAATATATATAAGTAAGGCTAACAAAACATGAGACAGAGGTATTTCTTTTGTCAAAGTTGGTATACAGGAAATGTACTGTGAAGACTACAGGACCAGAGAGCAGTCTGGAGAGGCGTTTGAATGATATGGTGCACTCCCTTGCTTATACAGCGTGGATGAAGATGTCTTGTCTGAGGCAGTTCGATTTGGGCGTTTAGTGACTGTTGCTGGAACTTTGTTGGTGTTGGACAGAGAAATTTTATATTTCCAGTTGCTCTCAGTCTTCCATACAAAAAACAACGGCATACACAGCATTCACATGTTGTGGACATGTAGACACGTTTAAGTTGTCTACAAAAATCTGCTCAGTATGAGGTTCGAAACCCCTTGACATTGTACGGTAAGCCTCATTTTACAGTTGGAAATACTTTTTACCGTTTGGTCAGTCAGTGGCGGCAGTACAATAGTCTTCTCCATCGTGTTCATGACCAGCTTCCAAAGCTCCTTTAACACTCGCTTCAAGACGGTCTTCTCACAGATCTTGGCAAACAGCGTGAGGCTGACGAGGATAAAAAAAAAAGTGTGAGATACGATAAAAAAAAATAGGAGTAGAGGTGTAAAATTTCCAAGAAAACGTCTGTTTGAAAACCTCACTTGCTGTCTAGGAAGTCCATGATGGGCTGCAGGACGTTGTCAGCATCTTGCGCCACGCTGCTGCAAGCGCTCGCCGGGACATTTCCTGTCCCCTTCACTTGGCTGAGAATGTCACCCATCTGCTTCACGTTTTCTTCAATGTTCGGCTGGAAACTAGGGAAGAACCAGAAGGAGCACAGATGTTACTTCAGGAATAAATAAAAAAGCACTTCTTGTTTGCACAGTACCTTCCCAGCTAACCATTTTAGATTGTAAGAACATTTCCCTAAAATTCTCTAACATTAAGTAACAAAAATGTTATTTTCTTCTAGGAACATTCAAAACATCCAGTTTTAGATGTTGTATTAACGTTATTGCTTAGTTATAAGAAAACTATTTAAATATTTTTTTTTAATTCTGTAACGTTCTTAAAATGTCCCACTAACAACTTAAAAATATATATTATAATGAAAAATGGTAATGTTAAAAAAGGTTTTACTAATGTTACTGCAAGAACGTTCTTAACTTTAAGAGAACTTTCAGAGAACATTAGCTAGCGTTCTGAGAACATTCTTTGTTAGCTGGGTTGATATCTTACCTGGTTGCAAAGATCCTTGCAAGGTCATCTAGAACATTGTTGAGCTTCACCTGCAGCTCTTTTAAGATGTCACTAGCTTCAACATTCAGCTGGAAGACATATGAAGCAGTTGGACAGCAGCAATCAAAAGCTACAAGAACCTGAGCACCCTTTCAGCAAAACAACAAACAACTGGACAACTTGATCAGACTCTCAGAAAGGAAAGATTTGAGCCTGCTGCTCTGACTATTATATGAAGATCTAAGCTTGCTACAGTAATAAATGTCAGCAGATCTGAGTTTTACTTACATCTTTACCACCCATGGCCTCAAACATCTTCTCAAGCTGTACTCTGAGCTGCTGGATATTGTTGATCAGGATGCACGGCTGTGTGGGGCATAAAAACAACTGAAAATGCGTAATAACTTTCTGCACATTATTCAGAACGCTTCAGAAGCCCAGCACAACTCGGAGAAGTTGCCGAGCACAATGTGAACATGTCAGATTTAGAAGATACCTTTACAGCCCCATCCTTTGCATTCTAGAATCAAAGACAAAGAACAACCCAGCGTGAGTTTAACATTCCAGTTGCTTTAACACATTTAAATCTGATTTTAATCAGATTATTACCACTTTCTCCTTGGTGCAGTGGTTGGGAAAGTCCCTGGAGATAATGTCTGCATAGGAGAGCAGAACGTTGCTGATGGTCTGTGGGGTAAAGACAGCATGTTATAAAACGAGACAATGTAAAGGCGTTTCCCAGATTAACCTCAGGATCACTGTTATATGTTGCTAAGCTAATTATAAAGTTACTAAGCTAGTTCTTTCATACCCAGCTAACCATTTTAGGTTGTAAGAACATTTCCCTAACTTTTCCATTAGTAACAAACATGTTATTATGAATGTTCTAGGAACGTTCAAAATGATTTTAGACGTTGTATTAACGTTATTGCTTAGTTATAAGAACATTATTCAAACATTTTTTTAAATTCTGTAACATTCCACTAACTAATTAGGAATAACGTTTTTAATATATGATATATAACCAGAATCAGAATGAGATATATAAACTTTCTACTAATTTTATTAGAAGAACACTTTTTGAGATAACCTTTAGAAAATGTTAGCCAACGAGTTCTTCACATGATCCACTCCACCAGCATCCAAAACATCCACAAACATTTACTGGTCTTTTAAAAGTATTAGTTAGGGAAACATAATAGAAAATGTTTCTATTTCAAAAAAACATCAACTGAGGACCTTGGCAAATCTCTTCATGTAGTGCCCAACAATCTGTGGGTCAGGACACTCCAACTTCTTAATGATCTCAAAGCTCTGGTTCAGCTGCGAGAAGACATCCACCACCGAACAGGAGAACAGGGCATGCTCTGAAGTTTGCTGATACTGTAGTAAAGAGAGTTAGAGGTGCAGTCAGAGAAACTTCTGGAATAAGACAGACGAGGGACCAACATGAGCTATTTGCGAGCAGACGTCAGGTGCAAGCTCTTTCGTCTAGAAATAATTGGGTTGAGGTGAGACTGTGGCAGTTTCCCAAAGGGGGTTCGGTGGAACTAATGAACTAAAGACTGTGCTTATTGGCTCAGGAACATGTGGAGTTGCTCAGAGGGGCTGCTCATTCATCAAGTTTTGACATGTCTGGCTGCAGGCTGGAGGTCTGCTGTAACTGTTACTTATTTACAGCTCCTGCTAAGCTAAATGTTAAGTTTTGCTTTCAACTTTGCTTCTTAGAACTCAATTTTTTTTCTGTTAATATTAACAGTCATGCTGTATTTTAACAGTAATAAAACATTTAACCATTTACCTTTTTTATTTTTTGTTATTATTACTTAATGACATTTTTAACATTAATTTGCCATTACATATTTTAAATATTTCATTGGGGTTCAAATATTCAGTGACGTACAAAAGTCTGACTTGAAACTACATTGAAAATATGGTATTTTAAAATGCAATTTTAAAATGTTTTCCTAGAAATAAACAAATAAAAAGTTTTGACATTTGACACAAAGAAATGCTACAATAAAAAATGATTACAAACTATACGTTCATATGTTTTTATTATTAAATAAGTTATATTAGCCATATTGAATTATTAATGTTAAACACTGACATTTTTATTGTTTTATAAACTATGATGATTTGTTGAACCTGCATCGAATGGACTGACGGAATCAAAAGGCACGTGAAATAAATCTCACCCCGTCTTTTTTGTCCCGCTCCAGGGCACCATGCAGGAAGTCTCTGGAAACCTCTTCATTCTCATCCAGCCACTGGATGACAAATGGTTCGAACCACCTGCAGAGAAACACAACCACCTGAAGCTTGATTTCCCATCATCCCCTGCTCACCCTGACATTTTGATTCAGATCATTTGTGCTCAGTTGCGGGGCATCGGGAGGCACTCACGTGGGATACTCAGGCACTCGGCTTTTGAAGAAAGGCAGATCTTTGCAGTACTCGTTGTAGAGCCATTTTACTTTGAAGTGCAGGTTCATGTAATCGGCACTCTTGCACAGACGGTTCTTTTCATGCTCTGGAAGGTGAAGACAAAAGCTTTTCACAAATCAGTATAAGAAACAGGACACAGATTCGCCAGCACAGAGATGAGCACCCCTGCTGTATTAGCAGATTAGAAGAACTCTGCCACATGCCGATTTTCCACCAAGCGTGGAATCTAAGCAGCAATCAGTGGGGAAACTCTTCAGTGCATGTGGTTCCAACTCAACTTTTTATTGCATCTCATCTGTTGGTAAAGTTGTGATGGAGGGCCTACAGCTGAAACTTTATGATGAAATATCATGTGGTTTGGGATCATGACACAATGGGATGTTGAAATACCCAGCTAACAATTTTAAGTTGTAAGAACTAGCTAAGACTTACCCTCCATTGCGTATTTCATATCTTGGGCAAACAGGTTCCACATAACCTCTGCACTTATCTTTCCAACATTGAGCTCTTGTGGAAACCTGTATGGACAACAGTAAGAGAGATTAGGATGCTGAACGGGGTTGTGATGGGACATTTGGTAAACGGACGAGCTGGACTTACTGGTTAAGGCAAGGGGTGTATGAGTTCTTGTCCTCTTCAATAATTGATACAATGAGGGTGATTAGCTTGGACCAGAAGTCCAGATTCTTGATGCTTGGACCTTGTTCCTCTGGAGGAAGCTCTCCTTTTTTGTTCTGCACAAAAAGAATTCAGTTTGGGACCTAATGATAGCTTGAGGCTCATCGTGTCTTCTCATAATGTGCCAACTTCTGGAAGAAATTACCCTGCTTAGATGCACAGTAGGAATGACTTATTTCAGCTAGCACACTAACATGCAAAATACGCCAAACACTCCAGGGGAGCAAGATATAGAACAATCTCATGAAGCTCTGCAGCAAAATATAGCACGAAACCCAAGGTCAGATGTTTAATTCAAAAGGGAAAAGTGTTTGATATTTATGAAGAGAATCCATAACGGCTTTAATGAGGCACGAATAAAAGCTCTGAGATGAACCTCATTGTTAAAAGGTCACCAAACTTTTCCTGAGGCCAAGAATTTCCAAGAGTCTAAACAGGGTTGTTGGGTCATGAAGGGTTGACTTACAGGGTCAGTTTGGTACTCTCGACTATACAGCTCATGGCAGTTGTTGAAAATGTACTCGTAAGTGGAGTTGAGGCAAGCTTTCACACAATCCTTTACCACCTGGCTGGCACGAGGAGGACTCTGAAGCTCTTGGACCTAGGGAAGAACAGTTCATTGTCCATTTAACCAGCTAACCATTTTAGATTGTAAGAATGTTTCCCTAACAGTTCCATTAAGTAATAAAAAAAAATGTCAGTTCTAGGAATATCCAAAACAACCAGTTTTTTAGATTGACATTATTATTAACACATTATTACTTGGTTAGAACATCACTCAAACATTTTTTAATTTTGTAACATTTTTACGTTCTACTAACTTATGAATAATGTTTTTGATATATGATAATGTTCTACTAATGTTACAATATATAACATTCTACTAAAGTTATTTCAAAACTTTTGATAACGTTGAGAGAACTTTTATAGAATGTTAGCCAACGTTCTGATAATGTTCCTTGTTAGCTGGGCATATGGAGATTTTTATTTATATGGACTTTCAAAACACATTTAAGGATTTTATTTGTATAAAACAGCAGAGCAATTCAAAGCATGACCAAATGCAAGCTGTCTACAGTATCAAATTATATTAAACGAAAAATTGACCTTCATTCTGAAGAACGTGATGCTGGTCAGAAGATCCACGGTGGACTTGAGGTCCTGCAACCTCTCAGGACTGCTGGCTGGGAAATTATTCTGTTATAGACACGACAGAAATGGAAAGTTTGCAAACAGTATACAGTTGTTTTGAACTTTCTTTCTCCTGCTAAGAAAAGAACAGAGATGAACTTTGCCATGAGTATACTGGGACTTTAAGAAGACACAATACCCTGTACATGGAGAGGTCAATTCTCAGTGAGTTGTGGAGCTGATCGAGTAACTTGACAAATCGCTCTTTCTGCAAGAACATAAGAACATCAACTCATTAATTAAACATCAGACACATCGGACACTGATGTAATGCTCTGATATTCTTTCGACTTTTGTGCGTGTTGAAGTGTCAGCATGGCTTTCGATGTCCTCTGAGGGCATCTGAAGCACCCACCCCAAAGTTGGAGGCAGCAAAGCGGTCGGAGGCCGACACATTGTTGGTAGCCTGGGTGGTGTGGGCGTAGTAGGCATTGATGTTGGCCAGTAGAGTGCTCATAACTGCAGGCACTCCAGGACACATGTACTTTGACGACAAGCATGCAAAGTGTCTACAGCCAAGAAGAGACAAAACCGTCAAACATCTTTCAGGGTGTTACACACAGGCTATTAGTTATATTATATTATTATTATTATATGTCACTGTATTATTATATGTTATTATTATATTATATTAGTTATATAATGTCACTGATAATGCAAATAAGAGAATTCTCCAGAACAATTGTAAACTTACGTCATGGCTTGATAAATGGATTCCACTCCGTAACGCATGGCAAACTCATCCACAATCTCTTGAGGCGTCTCCTCAAAGTAAACCTTCCAGGCATCATCCCCCTTGGCATCTGGTATCTTCACCACCCCGTTGTTCTGGATGTCCGTTAAATAGTGGAAAAGGTTCTGTGGGGAGATGGAGAAAAGGTGTCCATCAACTTGATTCATTTAATGGACACTAGATGAGTCCTTACATTTGATATAATTTGATTTCTGGGGCATGAACTAGCTAATAAATGACTGACCTCATGTAAGCAGGTGTACTGGACATGGTATGGGGCCACAGTTTCCTCTCCTTTGATCTCTACGCTAATGTGCATGCGAATGGCTCCTGATACAGCTGACTTGTCCGTACGTTTGTCTGAAAGGCCATATCATCCTTGTTAGCATTGTTAGCTATCTATAACCAAAATACGCCAATGTTGGTTCACACAAAAGTCCACAATGAACTTAATTCAACTTACCTAGATTATACCAGACGTCCATTTCTCCACTCAGAGTTCGCACCTCAATGATGGTTTGACCCAGGAAATCATCAGACTCCCGTTTAAACTTCTGCTTGACTCTCGACTTAATATCGTCGTCCTCGTCCCACACACGCACCTTGATCCGGTCGGAGGAATTGTGACATTCACTAGATAAAGATTTTGTACCACAATGAATAGAACGACTCACAAAACTTCAAATTTATATCATGTATATATATTTCAAGCTGCAATCTATGCCTCTCTACTGCCATCTCTGTTTGAAACATAAAATTGCAGGTTACTTCACACTTTTTTTGTATGCTAGGGTCAAATAAAGCCAATCTGACATTTCCTGGGAAAATAGATCTGACAGCTCAAATATAAATCATAACTATACATTTTCAGTTGCGAATAAGGGTAAGGTAAGGAGATTGTGTTGAACACTGTCATGTACTTGCTTAATAACTACTTTTTTGTTCATTTTTTAACCAAAAAAAAGGTTACTGATTGCAACTTTATTAACTTTAACATTTGAAAGCTTCAGGCTAACAGTTATCCACTTACAAATTGAAGCTCTCGTCCCACACAGGGTTGAGGTTGCCATAGATGGTCTTGGTTCGTTTTTTTGTCTTGCCCACTTGTACGGTTACGTAGGGGTCGCTAGAGCCAGTTTTGTCCTTTGCCTGCAAGCCCTGGGCACATAAAACTGAGAGGAGAAATTACCAACAAGATATTAATAGTTTATATTAAAATTAAAACAGATAACAAATATGCGTTCCCAGACAAGACAACAAATCAAGCTGAGCCTCAAGTCAAGCTGAAGTGGTTTGTATTACCTGTGATGCTGATTTTTGCAGACCACTTAGATGTTCCATCCAGAACGCTCTGTTTGACCTGCTTCATCTGCGCCACGTGCGTTGCCTTGATGACCCCAAACACATCCTGAATCAGCTCAAAGATCTCAGGCTTGTTCCGCTCTCTGATCTTCATGCGGTCCTTCAGCACCATGATGATGTTTTGAGTGCGATCCTCCGCTCCGTGTTTGGAGCTCTTCTCTGCCGCTCCTGTAAATGATGGATGGAGAAAAAAAATTCTCAAAGTGTGAGATAGAGAAATATTTCATCAAGCTAAACATCTCATTAAGAGCATCTTACTCTGCAGACAGTCTGCATTGAGCAAATCTTGACACTTCTCGTGACATTTGACGCCACACTCGGTGCAGCGCATGCCCTGTCGAGCAATGCCCCAGAGAAGCCCCTCACACTCATAGCAGTAGGTGGGCGTGGTGGCCGTCCACACCTCAAAGTTATGTGGGGTGGTACAGGAAATGGGGTATATCAAAGCCTGCAGGGTCTTCTTATAGACGTGACTCTTCTGCATAATCAATAAATCAACAGGTAAATGGAAAACAGCTCTGAGCTACAAAATGCTTCAGGAATAATGCTTCAAGTTCAGGAATAAACAGGGCTAGTTGACATACCAATTCTTCATTGTTTAGGGTGCTGGAGGCCATAGCAGAAGTGATGCCTGCTTTTCGAGAGTTCTGGACAAGAGACTAAAAGCAAAAAACAGACATGGGAGCAAATGTGTTAGGTGCAATAAATAAGCTATTATTTGAAATTCTTAAGACTTTGGTTCTTACCATTGCCTGCAGGAGTTGAGGCATTGGAACAAGAAAGAGATAAACAGAAAGTTACTGAGCAGTTTGGCAGACATCATTTATGATTTAACTACTTGCAACCTGAATTTTTTGTGTTATTTCAAATAATTTTGTCATCTTGAGGCCCCTTTGAAAGTTTGTCGAGGGCCCCTAGTGGGTCCCAGGCTCAGGCTGTCTGGCTGAGAAACTAGATCATCATCCGAACACGACTAACCAACCTCAACCAACTTGGGCTAGCATGGTACAATGAAAGGGACTGCTAAACTGTAGACTCATCCACAAGAAGAAACGTTTATGTTAAATGACCCTAAATTAAAATGGAGAAAACAGCAGGAAGAAGAATAAAAGGTGAAAAAAGCAGAGTGAGAAATAAAGGCATGAAGAAGGTGTTTTGTCTCTTGGCTGAATTGTTTTCGACATGCAATTTAATTCTGCTCAACTCAGCACTTTGGCTTCTGACTCTAAGAGTGCGTGTGGGTGACGGTAAGCTGGATTAAAAGAGACAAACTGCAGAGCTGTTTAGTGCAGTATGGTAATTTCTCCTTCATCTTCCAGTCCAACGTGTCAGAGAGAGCTTGGTGCTGTTGCTTGTTCTGACAGTTCTCCAGTGAAGCCTGCCAGAAGCGTTACTGGCTGAATAACTGCAGCCAGACATACATGACAGCTGTCAGCTACTGAAAGAATTTTTTTGGCTCTCATTACATTGTCTAATCAACGCACAACAATCTCTCCTGTCAGCCTGCAGAAGAGTTGTGAAGATAATGTTGTTAACGTGTACAGCTCTTAAGAGTAAGTTGTTAAACCTTTCATTTTACGTATACTGGATGCATTCACAATAAATTTCATATAGCGACCTTCCTGATGAAACAGGATTTTTAACTAAATAAAATTATTCTCTATATGGTGGGTAGGTGAATGGGGAGGGGTAAAAAATAAAAGGGCTTGATGACATCATACGAAAAGAAAAGTTGTTTGGGAGGCGGAGTCAGTTGATACATTTTGATTACAAAGATAAACCATCAATTAATAACTTGCAATAAAACCAAAACATGCATTAAGTAAAAAGGAAGATTTCATTTCAGTGCAAACTTTTGTTTCTTATGTCTTAACTGTATTACATTTTTATGTCTCAGAAATTTATTTTCTGTAAAGCTAAACAACGCACAAATTATGAAAAACCAAATTTAGAAACGGAATATAGAAATTAATCTGAATTTAAATTTGAATGCAGCATCTGATTTAGTCACCTTACAAATGCAAAATGAGGAAAGAGAAGCCAGTCTGAATTTACAGACTGTGCGTCAGTCTGTATAGAATGTCATTAACTACCAGTGGAAAAGTTCAACAAACTCCAAAACAAAAGAAACTAAATAAGGTCAGCAGGGAAGGGAGTCAGCTCAAAATGAAGTACAGAGTCCAAAACTAATAAGATTTTGCAGGCGACATTGATGCAGTGGAGAAGCTGACCAGACCACTGAAGACTCATCAGTCTAAAGGCAAAACGAAGTTGAGTAATGCTCTAATAATGTCTAACCCTGTAGCTGTGACTCAAACTGATGTGCCATGGATGTTTCCATGAACTCCTGGACAAAGGCCTTTCGAGTGCTGCCCAAAATAGCCACCACAATACGTATGGATGTGTGTTGGAAGAGCTGATCTTGATGGTGATGCTGGGTCCAGAAATGCTTTAATTGAAGCAGGGCTGTTTATGTACTGAAACGTGACTCACCAGATCTCGGACGAGAGGGATGGCCTTTCTTTTGCGAAGGTCAGGCATGCTGTCTATGCTGTAGAGAGCTCCTCCAGGCCTGATGTTCAAAGAGACAGAGGTATGGCAAAGTATTAATTATATTATAACAGTAATGATTGAAAGAAAATGACTGACCATGTGAAATGTTTAAGCAATGCAATATGCATCATTTCTGAACATTTTTCTAACGTTTCCATTAAGTAACAAAACCATTATTCAAACATTTTTTGAATTTGTAACATTTATAAAATGTTCCACTAACAACTTTAGTGGAACATTTAGTGGAATAATGCTTTTCTTAAAAAAACAATTTAGATCATGTTAAAAAAAGTTTGACTAACGTTACTGCAAGAATGTTTTCAATAACTATGAGAGAACTTTTTGAGAATGTTAGTTAATGTTTTGAGAATGTTCGCTGTTAGCTAAGTAGGCTGCTCTGAAAATGCGACAGTTCTCTGCGATGCTCACCCTGCTTGCAAAAATAATGACGCAAGTCCCGGAGTCTCGCCTCGAGCCTGCGGACAACAAGGAGCGACAGTTGGGTCAGTAACAGAGCTTCACATATCTCCAGTTAATCTATCTACTAAACTTAATTAAACCACATCTCAATATCCATTTCAACCTCATGATGTCATTTCAATTGTATTTTTCTATTACAGAAATTAAGACTAGTGTCTGTTTTGTATGCATGTGGAAGGAGCCAGCAGTCTGAGTCTCACTGACGTTAGCCGCAAGCCAATTCATAATCAGACCAGATTTACCGGACATCTTCATCTCCATCATTGTTATTTTGTCATAACAGCTCTATGTTTATCTTGAAGAAGTGCGCCGCAGTCATCTGCCAGGAAAATGCATTTATGGAACCACACATAGCCACACCCACCTTTCCGACTGCTTGTCCAGCTTCGGCAAAGCAGGAAAGAGGATGTAAATCGCTATGGCAATGACAAAAAACTGAAAGAAAAAACACACAGAAAACTAAAACAAATGGGGTGGAACACAAGAAAGGGGCAGGGCTCGAAATCCTAAAACAAAAAAAACTGCTTCGTAAACATAAATGACAGTAAAATAATGTAAACTTAAAAGTGTAACTTAAAAGTAATTGACAAAAAGAGTAACATGAATGGAAAAACAGGTGAGATAAAGGAAAGCAGACAGAACACAGAACTAACTAAAAATGACCCAATGTTGGCGAACAGTATGGATCCAACAGGCTTAAGCGAGGTGGCGAAATGCAGACTTATGTTATACATGACTGCATTACTAAGAGCTTGGCAGAAGTTGATCAAATAAATCCAGGATCAATTTCGGGTCCCTAGTTCAAGCTTTACGTACCTCCTGCAGCTGAAGCCGAACTCTGTTAAACAGTCGTAGCCAGTTGGCTTTGGCCCTCACTGCAGGATCCACTGGTGGCTCCTGCTTGGGTGTGCTAGAAAAGATGTTTGGATTTAATTTTAAATTATGACTCGAGTAAACGAGGTAACACTGTACACGTTATACTAACTATAAGTAACTACTTGTCAGCTACAGTCACTGGAGTATTTGTAGACTGTCTGCTTAATATCTGCTAACACTTCTGATGGTCCCCCAACAGACATTCTACTGGCTATAAGTAACTTTGCAAGTACACGTCAACTTATTTAATTAACCTTGATCCTAACAGTCTAATAATACTCTATCGAGAGTAAGTTGACATGTAGTTGCAAATTTATGTATAGTTAGTAGAATGTCTAAAGAGGACTATCAAAATAAATGTGTAGATCACCTATCAGGTGGAACCTCTTTCTTCTCTTGTTCAGCTTTAGGCTTGACCTCTGTGGCAGGGGTGGTCAAGGGTTCTTCTGCCTTGTTTGCAAGCTTCCCTGCAGGCATTGGGACTTTCTCTCCAGGAGCAGAAGGTTCCAACTCTGAGACCCGTGGTGGGGTCGTGGTACGGGGCACCTTGGCAAAGACATCATGAGGCTGCTGTGGGGCTGGAGACTCTCTTTTGGACTCCATAGTCTGGAATGATGGTTGGGATTGTGGGGTCTGCTGCTGGTGCATGGAAGCCTGTTTCTCCAGTGGTGGACGACTGATGGAGGCCTCAGGCGCCAATGTTGGACCCGTGCTGGTTGGGGTGGGGGTGTAGGGTAGCTCCTGGTCTTCACTAAGTGTTCCATCCAATGGGTAAAGATCTTCATCTTCTTCATACACCATCCCCTCTTCTTCCTCTTCATAAGTATATTCCCCTTCCTCCTGGTCGTAGATCTCAACATCATCATAAAGGGCACCTTCTTCTCCTCCATCTTTGTTGTATTCTCCATCATCGCTGTAGTCACCCTGCGGTTCATCTGGGTCCCAGCCAGGTGAGTCTTTACCATAGCTAACGGAGGAGTGGCAGGAATGGTAGGAATCGTTCTCGTCGTAGAACTCTCCGGAACCTCGGAAGCTTTCACCATCCTCAGGGCCGAACTCCTCACTAAGCTGGGAGCTGCCACGGCTCAGCTCACCCGAAGAGGCATAACGACTGCTGCCGGTGGGGCTGTGGATGTAAAGAGTCAGAAGTTACAAGGGAATACAGAGTTAGACAACTGCTGATATACGAGTTCATAGGGAGTTAAAAAAAGTTTGAGGCAAAGAAAGTGGAAACAACCAATCACAGAGGACAACACCTGTGAGCGGAAAAAGTCTCTTAACTGCTGAAAACAATTACATTTTTCCCCAAGTTAAGCTGTTTTGCTCGTCTGGTTTTGACTGGTTTTAGACATTTCCAGAGAAGACCTAGAGCAGCTTAAACCAGCCAAGACCAGCACACCAGCTTAGACTTCTCTAATATCGGTTTATTTATATGGATGTATAACTGCAGGTAAGATGGCTAAAGAAATCAAGACACAGTCCTGAAGCTTCTTCTGTAAAAACAATAAAAAGTAAAAAGAGTTGTCAATGATAAATCCAGGGAGATTGGACAGCACATAGGAGAACGAGAAGTGAAGGAAAGAGATGGAACAGAGCTGACAAAAAGCATAAGCAGTGTCTTCCTGTGACACCTTAAACAAAGGAAGACTATTTATCCTCACTGATGAATGAGCCAATTAGAGTGAAAGACGTGCCGCCAGCTGCTAACACACACACTTCCAAAATATTGATTATGGGATGTAAAGTTTAGTAATGCATAATAAAGCAATAGAGATGGGGTGTATAATAGGCTATGAGCCAAGAAAGCGTCTGGGATTCAGATTGGAAGAGAAATACAAGCGCCACAGGACACACACACAATTACACATAATCACACGTCTGTCAAGCTGTTCCACCAGTTAGCCATATATACACTTGTCACCAGGGTCCAAATTTAACCATTCTTACCACATTCGCCAATGGCAGGTAAATTGAAAAAAAATTACTGCCGGTAAATAATTCTTATTTCAGGAGTTGTACATTTTGCACCTCGCTTGTTACATATTGTATTCTCACTCTCTATCCAAAAACCTAAAAATCACACGCGTGCGCAAAAGTTTAGTTACTTTCTTTTAGTTTGCTCCTCACACTGTTTTGCAGCTCTCAGAAAGATATTTTTAAAAAGAGAAAGACCCACACTGACTTCCTGTGACACTTTGGAAACAATCACCCCGGTCTCTGTCACGGCTATCTAGACGGACCCGCCTGCTGCCCACACAGAGCAGAGCATGTCTAAAGGCTATGTAATTAGTGCACACTACGCTTTCAGAATTACAGCGTTATTCTCAAGCTCTGTCAGGCATAAAGCAGGCAAATAACAGACTTCACAAAAACCCTGTGTTTGCCAAAATCATTGGACCCCCACCGGCAATTGCACCAAATTTTCATTACACGGTACAAAAGACACAAGAAAACCATGTGACACCTACAGATCGGTTACCTAATAACACGTGACACGCGATTCACAGCAATCATTAGAACAGAGATACATATACAGTAAGGTATAGACACAGTATAGGATTGGGCGGTATGATAGTAAATACATATATACGATACATGTGTGATTGTAGACATATGTCGAGATTTTTCTATATTATTTATACCATGGTATATATATTTGCATGGCTGTTGGCAGGCAGGACTGCTTTATAGTACTTATAAAGATGTAGCACCATTTCTCAAGCATCTTTGTCACAAACGCTGCATCATCTACAGTACCCGGACATGCAATATAGTAGCCGGATTGTCTTTCTTTGCATTGTTTCCCGCAAAATCGGACCTGACATCTTCAATTATAAAGCATTATTATAAACATTGCAAATTTAAGGTAAGGGAATCAGGTTAAACACTGACCTGTCATGTACTAAATAACATAACTGGAGATTTTAATTAACAGGGTTATGTGGTATTACCTTTTGTATTTTATTTCCAGCATTAATAAATATTAAAGCAATATAATACCTATAACACTTATTGCATTTACATATATATATATATATAGGGAATATAGGTTATATATAGGTTATAGGTATAAAATACTCATTGATATGATATGTCATACCGCTCACCCCTTATACAGTATATTGATCAAATATATATCAACAGATCATATATGTAAAAAGAAGGACTGGTGCGCATGCATGGCAAGCACAGCGAGGACCACAGAACCAGACAAGTCCAAATCCACGACATCACAGCGGGACGGAATCACAGGCTGGAGCAGCAGAAGAAAGTGGAGGAGGGTGAAGGAGCTACAGAGACCCACCTATCAGAGAGCGAGTGCCTACTGTCTAAGGAGTACTGGCGGCTGGTCCGCCTGCTTGAGCCGGATGCCGAATCGAGATCGCTGCGGCCGTTGGTGGCTGAGTCTAAACTATCATAGCGTCTGGTGGGAGGGAAGGGGGTGGGGGAAGCGGGAAGAGGAGGAGCATGAGTAGTGTGTTTTCAAATCGCACCTCATGAGGTCATAATGAACGGAACATGGCTCAACGTAAGTCATTGGTTGACCAAGACTTCATAAAGGATTCAAAAGGTCCTGTCCCAAATGCCGCACTTAATGTGGACTTCGCTTACATTGAGTACGCAAGACCACAGGATGTCCCACTGACAAAGGCATCATAATGGACAATTACCCCTCAGTCCGAGAGTCAACGTGTAGACTTAAAGGTGGATCATGAGGTTAAGTGCCACTTGGAACAGGGCCAGAGTCATAGACTCACTCGGATGCACTAATCCCAACATGGAATGCAAGAATATCGGGAATACCATATTTGTAAAACAAAATCAACAGGAAATTAAAGCTCGTTTTGAGGTGGGCTGTGCCAAAACGAGCAACTGTAGGGAAACGCTGCATTCCAATTATGTACAGCCAGTGTGGCACCAAACACATGAAGTGTATAAGAGCATCATCCAGGGCTTGTATAGTGATCAAGCATAGGAATAAGAACAGAGGAAAGTCACACACACAGTAAATGATTATTGATTTAGAAGCATTAGTAACTACTCTACACCCAGGAATGGGCAGTGACCACTACGAATAAGAGGGCGGGCTTCATGGCCATACCTAATGGCTCTCTGATTATCACAGTCGTAGTCATTTATGTCGTTGTAGCGTGAGCCTTGGTGCATGTTTCGGATGGGGTACTGGTGCATGGACGCATTGGGCTGAGAGGTGGTGTAGTATGGAGGAGGGATGCTATTGCTGGTTTCGCTTCGGTAATCGCTGTCTCGATCATCCACAGCACTGTCTGGATCATCATCTGCAGAGAAAACATAAATGAATTACCCAGCATGCATTGCATCAACACAAAAGTAGGAAATGTTCAGTAACAGCCTTTGTTGGTCCTGGAACCCTTACCCTGACCCTAAATCTGAATGAGAACATTGTTCTCAGGACCAAACAGGATGCTGAACCAGAAACAGGTCTTACTCAAAAGAATGTTAGCCACACATAACAGAGTTTACTTACTCTGCTGGTCCCCCCACAAACTCCAGTTACCTACAAGAAAAATGACCCAACACATTAGATATGGGCCATGAAGTTATGTTGAAAATATACCTTTGGGTGATGCGTGCCTCTGTGTGATCATGAACGGGCAGCTTAATATAAATCTGGACGTTTAAAACTGTACCAGGTGTGACGTGGGTGTAAATTTGGGTGTCGGCAGAGCAAAAGTGACCTTGCCTGTGCACGCTAAATAGCTCTGTGTGGTGACGGGAAGCAAATAAGAAACGTCTGGCTAAGTTGGCAAGCCCAACCAATGATCTTCAGCTTCAGATAATACTGAATATTGTCCAGTTTGCCTTTGAGACAGATAGTGAGGCATTCATCTAACTCATATCACAGCTGCTGATTGGATGCATTGCTCTTAATGATGTTCTGTACACATGTACTTTCCAAAAGACAATGATTTGGTAAATATGAAATATGAGTGTGAAATATTTAAGCTCACAACACTGCGTTGACGGCATTGGAAGGGGTCTCTCGTGCTCCTCCTGGTTTGTATACTGCAAAATGAGCAAACACAGAAAGGACCAAGTCTAACAGGACAGTTTAAACAGGTGAGTCTCTATTTTACTGGGTCAGTGGTTCAGATCAGAAAGAAGGCAAGAAAAAACTGTTCTGGCCTCGGATGTCTGTCCGACAGAGTTGCTAAATTAAAGCGTGTCCTGCCCTTGGGCTCTGGGGAGGACTGTAAACACAACAAGACTAGTGTTGAATGAAGAAACTCACATCTTGGTCCCTCATGGCATTGAGCTGCTCCAATTTCTTGGCCCAGTATCGTGCTTCTTCCTCCGGTATATCTGGAAGGTGTGACAACCAGAGTTAGCACTAGAACTTGGGACGCATGTAGTTAAATACAATATAAAAAAACCAACAAGGACACCTAATGGGAGCTCGAATCGTGTGTCCAGTAGCACCCGATGGAAGGTGGGATCTTTGGTGCCGCAGATCTCGTTTTCTGTCATGATGACCTGGGAATCTAGAGTCAGCCATTGCCCTGGCCCTTCCTATGATACAAGAGCCACAATATTATACCTATTATCATTTAGTTTTGCAGACATCAAACACTCAACTTCTAGAACCATAGCTCAACATTTGAGACATCGAGTTTTAAAAGGAACGTTTCTACAACATTTGCATTGGAACCAGTGCCAGGCATCAACTACAGATCTCCACATATAGCTCTACAGAGGATGAGAAAAGCTGCAAGCTGTCGGGGGCCAGGCAGGCCATCTGGGCTGTACCTCGTTCGACTGTCGAATGCTGCGCAAAGGGATCCATAATGTGCCAACCATGGTGTCCCAGATCAGACCCTTGTTCCATACCTCCACTGTCAGGCCCAGATCCAACCTGTTAATTTCACTGGAAGAAGACAGTGACAAGTAAAATTAAGAGACTAATGAAGAAGTCTTACTTCACTTTTAAAAATGACATAAACATTTTCATTTTTACGATATTGAAAATGAATACTTGTGTTATGCTACATAATTACTTTGTATGGACAGCAAGATACTCAAGGCAAACATTTCCTAGACAAAATCTACTAACAAAAACCTGCAAATATCTGAATTACTCTGAGAGAGAAAACTACATGACTCAGTTGTTTAATTTAGATTAGACGTGCAGAAAAACAGAGCCCTGAAAAAAATTTGAGGACAAAACAGATTGAATTCAACAGGGACACTATATTAAGGTAAAAAAATAGAAAACAAGAAAAATTGAACCAGGGACAGACTGAAACAATGGCATCTGTGCCTTGGGCATCTCTAGTGAAATACTCCAAGCGAAGCTCCACAGGGCCACAGTCTCTAAGCTGCATCAAATCCTAATAATAGCCTCAGCTTTGATATCAGAACCAATCCTTCTTACCCACCACAGGGGCTAATCTTGAGGAAAGAAACGTAAAATGGGGTAGTTGCATTAGACATCGCACCAAGAGATAAGAAGCAGATCTGGCTTACAGATGATTTAAGATGAGGTAACAATTTAAGAAGGACAGATGCATTGAATTGTTCTCTAACACTCTTTAATACTAGTAGACCGTTTTGACTCCCCCACTCACAATTACTACCCCATAAAAATATTCAAAGCTTGGCTTAACTAAAAAGATGTATACTTATAAAAATAACTGAACACGAATAACTGAACTGATGCTTATTTTAATGCTTGTTATGCCTTGTTTTAAATGATTTTTTACATCATCCTGAGGCCCCTTGGAAGTTTGAGTTCCCCTAGTTGGATAAATGTTTGTTTAGGTCCCCTAGTTAGTTATACGGCTGCTGGTTTATGTCAGCTGTATCTATTCTTTCTTGATCATCGCAGCCCAAGTTCAGTCTTTAAGTTTAAAAGCTAAGATTTACTGTGACTGACGCTAGGCAACAACTGGGCCTTTGAGGACAAAACCATTAGGGGTACTACACACCTACCTAGGGGATGCCAGCTGTGATATAAAAACATTACTCAGTGTTATGGTGAAACAACAGTAGCAGTTTGCTGACAAAGTAAAACTGTAAACCTGTTGACATGTTTATAGTTAGCGTCCTAGTTATCTGGTTTAATGTCACAGATACTCTGATACCTCTATCGCCCCCTTGAGTACTGCAGTGTGTTACTGCCACAAGAATGCAAGAATGAGTGCCAAACATGCACAATGGTACTGCATGCGTACAATACTTTTGGGGCATTTGCTAAAAGTATTTTTAAAATGTATGAAGGTATTTAAGAGAAACTCACAACATGAAGTCCTGTTCCCAACATGGCTGACTGCCTCGCACGACTATGGTGGTGCTTTTCACATTCTGAACCTTCAGTGTCACGTAGGTGTTGAATTTTTCTGCATGGAACACAACACTTATGAACATATGCTTACAACCTCACGAATCAGGATATGAACTTATGAATCAGGGTAAGGTAAGGAGATCACGACACTAATTTGTCGTGTACTTGGTCAATATCTGATTTTTGTTCATTTTTAACAAATAAAAAGTACGGTTTGCAGCTTTACGTAAAAATCTCAATGCATGGGTGAAAAGCTAGATCCAGCTAAACTTCAGATTTACCTTGCGGTCCATCAAGCTTGGCTTTCTTCACTGTAATAAAGAGAGATGTTTATGTAAATAAGCAATAAACAAAGGCAATAAAAATAATCACAATTTATATATCAGGCAGCTCATTTGAGATTCAGTGTTAGCTCATTTGCATCTTTTTGCATGAGGGATCCACCTCGAGGCTCTAGACTTTACCATCATTTATTTCCTGTCATGGAGAGTGGCACAGTTACATGTCTTTGTTTAGGCAGCTAATGATGCATAAAATGAGCTAATATATTTGATTATATTCTCAAAAACTGATATGTTCAAAGTAAAAAGGCGATTACAGAACCTTACGTTGTTACAGAAGTATCAAGAAAAACAAACATCGCATATTTAACATTTGATATTTACCAAGGTATTCCCATGGTATTAAAGTACCTTGGAACAAATATAATCATACCACCACAATAGGTTTTATGAACAGATTTAAAATGCTTATGAATGAACAGTATTAAAATGCTTATGAAGCTGCAGAAAGGGGTCTTTCATGGCTAGAGTGGTATTCATTGTCAGTTTTGCTTTGGGGAGGTCTAAAAAAAACATTCTCCAGCTGAGTTCCTTTTCAAAAGCCACTGTGATGTCAGCAGCCCCATTCATAATTTATATTCTCTCATTCAGTGTGAGTGGATAACATCCTGCAGTTAAAGGGACCTTAAAATAATCCAGAGCCATTCAATGTAACACTGTAGCCCATCACAGTCAGTCTTTCTCTACCAATTGAGTCCAGAATGTTGCAGAACCGATTTGCTTGTCTCTTATTTCTTTATGGCTCTAAAACATCACCAAAATCAGCTTTTTACTACACAACACTGAATCAAAACATATGAGTCAGGAGTGAGAAAGACTAATAGTACAACTGAGAAACAGGATGGAGCTTATCATGTTGCATTACACAACAGGCTGGGCAATTACATGTGGTTTTTACGCATCACATGCAGGCTCCAAAAAGAATACTCGCCAAATGCGAGCAAAAACTGGCTTTGGCAGGTAAATTAAACTATTAATTTCCAGTTAGCTGGTAGTCTTATGTAGGCAGACCATCAGACTGACGGAGGACCGCCCAAGAGGGCAACTGACTGACATGTAAAGCAACCAATCACAGTACGTTTTTTTCAGCATCATGTTTTCAGGCGAACTGTTAAGAGCACAATACACACATTTTCGAGAAATCCTGTAGAATTTAACCAATCAGATGGCGACTTCAGAACTCCTAAAGTGTGTTCACTTTTGTGTGACTAATGCATCAGATGTTCAGCCATTGGTCCATAGGTGTTACCTTCTAATTGTATTAGAAACTGCAACATAATATGTAATTTATATCAAATTGTAAGGAAGACATTTTGACCCTCGCTGAAATAATCACATACATACACATACGTAAAACATAGAAGGGTCCAAAGTTTTAAGAGACCACTGATGAAAAGGTTTCCTAATTTAATACCATTTTAGTACGGATTATGAACATACCAAAGCTTCTTGGCCCGACTCCATTTGTATTAAATAGAACACCCAAACTCCGCCCAAAACTCTCATCATTTTAATCATGCAGTTAAGTACATTTTCTCTATGCACCTTGAAAAACCTATTATTAATTAGAGTATGATAAATCAAATCCAGTTCATCTTCAACAAAACAATAGAGTCAGACCAACATCACGACTCGAATTCATCAGGTGCTGCACCCACACTTGAGGTCCCCACTCACACCCTGCCTCTGCTCGCCTCTGCCCGGGTTTCCTCTCTCCAGCTCCCACGCATCACTTCCTGCCATGTGGCTGACACACACGTGTGCTGCCTCTATCTCGTCCCTCTTTCTCTCGCACTCCATTAATCTGTGCGAACGGCACTCGCTATATCCTGACACTAAAAATAACCACTTCAGGGTGAAGCTGAGTGAACTGTGTTTTTGGGAGGGTTGAGGGGGGGCTAAAAGCTTGGCATACAGGGAGGATATTAAAACACTCTTCAAAGAGAGCGAGGATTTGTCGTGCAGGTGTTTAAAGTAATCTATCGGCGATGAATTAAGGTCTGCAGGCTAATGATCTACATGTTAGAATTAAGAGATAAAGCAGAGGAGGAATTCCTGGGTTAAGATCTCCTACAGAAAACGACTTTTAAACAGCATTGTGTGAAAAACCAATTGCAAAAGCAATTAAACATTAGCTCTATGGACTAATATCAAATTAAAAAAAATAAACAGGAAGTCCTTGAGGTACTGATAATGTGTTTTGAGACATTTAGACCACTGGAATCAATGCCTGCAAAGCTTTTATTTATAAGCAACTTACAGTGCATGCAGGGTGTACATTTTATCAACATGTCTGTCCTCTGGGAATCGAACCCACGACCTTTGCACTGCTAAAGCAATGCTCTCCCAGTTCAGCTACAGGAACACACATGCAAACAAATACAAGGCATAAAAAAGACACACTTAAAATTTACTAAATGGAGGATGTAAGAGGAATTTAGGAGCGTTTAGATCAAAACACATCCAATGGGAATTAGACAAGCCTCCCTGTACATGCGGTTATGGAGTCAGGTGCCAAGAACGATACCAGTCTATGTGACACCCGCCCACATCCCCACTGTCAGTTTTGGACACTGGGTGCGGATTCTGCTGCCTGTTTAATTCCAGAGTGGTGACAGACGCGTCTTGGATCAGAATATCTATGTGGGATGTGTTCAGAGAAACGCAGTTTACAGTATCGTTCAGGATTCTCTTACAACAGATCAATCTAACCGGATTTCTCTTCTGTTAAAAACTGAAGCACGCCGGCTGAACATGGGCAAGTGGCCCATTGATAAACAGATGACCAAAAAAAGGCTTGCTGGTCTTATGACATTCAGCGAATATGCAAGACAAACTACCAATGATTTTGAAAGGTTTCCCTCGCTTAAAGACTCTTGAAAGCTGTATTTCCTCAGTAATGCTTTATAATAACTTTCATCAATATTATTAACAAACATTATTCTATAATGCTTAACAGATTATTACTGCAGCAGATTACTACAAATAAAGACCACATGTAATGCGTGTATTTCAAAATGCATTTATCCTAAAGGCAAGAAAGATTACAATTACCTATGAATGGCAAAAAAAACCCCTTTAATTTTAACCTAAAACAATGGAAATATAATAAACACGTAATTTATGTACTGTAATGTCAATATGACATTTTACAATATTTTACAAGAAAATCTTATGCCTTATATCTAAATCTTTGCAGGATCTTTCTACAATCTTTGTGTGTGTGTTCAGGTGTTAAAAACCCGGATTTAGACCCACACGGACATTCAGAAATGTCCTTATTTGAAATTTCTGCACATATATCTGACATCCTTCTGTACTTACAGTAGGTAGACCTCACCATCATGAAACAACGTTTCTGAGAAGGATGCATGTGATATTGATTCATGAAGCATGTTTGAAGTTATTCTACGTTGTTTTATCGTTGTGCTGTAAACGCAGTTATAAACAGATGTATTATACATCTGATGTATTATACATCAAAGCAGATTTCACCTGAGCAGGGGACCAAAGTAAAGCTCTGTTTGGAAAATGATGGGAACACACCCCTGAGTTTTTCCAGCATTTAAAGCTCGGGATAATGGGCGGATTCAACGCATGCAGATCAGGATCAATGCCTCTGTATCTTTTTCCTGCAAATATTTGACGGATAAAGCAAACGCATTCAGCTGTCGGGCTATAAGAGCAAAAAGCGGCACTCATATACCGTTATACGAAGATAAACGATAAACTCAGCTGGAGACGAGTTAATAATGAAACACAATTGGAGACGAATACATAACATTGATAAATTCGTGATCAGAACAATTATGCATCTGAACCGAATGCAATTTAAAGTAATTTGCATGAAAACCCAAATTACTTTTTTCAAGCCAATGAAAAGCTCTAAAATGAAAACGACTGAAGATTTCAATCGCACCTACATAATGCATGAACACAACCAAGAGCTGACTGTCATAAAACAGTAAAGCATCCATGCAATGCATAATGCACTTACCTCCAACACACAGCAGTGACATCTCTCACTACAAATTACAATCACCCTCAGCGATTGCGATTTTTTTTGCGTTAGTCTGCAAAATTAAACACGAATTTTCTGATTTTTTTACGGTAAGTAACCTCCCCCTTTATCGGTATCAAACTCTACCCCAAAACGCACAAAAACAGTAAGGGCTATTTATTCGGCAAACGGAAGAGGGTGTTTTCCGGGGACCCTCTCGGTGTAAACTGTTGTTAATCGGACGACGCGTGATTAACGCGCTGATTTTGTCCTGACGCTCGCAACGCGACGCGCAGCCATCTTGCTCAGCACCGCCGCCGCGAGGAGAGCTACTACCGTGACGTCACGGCCCGAGCCGTGCACGCGAGCGGCGCTGTGACAGCGGCTGAGCGCGCGGAGGCCCCGCCCTCCTCAGAGCCGAAGCGACATACGGCAGCATACATGTAACTACTCACTCGTGTAAATTACGAGGTTTATATCTTCCTACATCTAAAAGATCATTTTAATCATTTTAATTTTAAAAGTAAGAAAACATCATAGAGGATGCACGCTCTGTTTGAGATCCTAAACCAACAAGGCCCTTTTAAGAGGTTTAAAAACATGCCATTGATGTATCAGAGTCACACTTTGTCACTTACTAATTTTACGAGAACTTTTTCTATTTTTACTCAATTTTACTAAACAAAACTTTAACTTAACATGCCTCAGGCATGCTGCACGAACAATGTTACACATTAACCAAAAGAAAAACATAAATATGCATTCGTTTGCTTTAAGTAAATCATTCTTACAATCTTATTCCGTTTCGATGCATTCTGTGCATGAATATTAACTAGAGGAAACATTATGATGTGTGAGGAACAATTAGTTTTTTTTGCACAAGTGAACACTCCCTGTTTTACACTATATGACGTAGTGGTGTGGTCCATGCTGCCCTCTGCTGGATATGAGTATATCTACTGAATCATGTCAAATGTGCATCTACAACATATTCCAAAGCAATTACATGAAAGAAGGAAAGCACTGCTATTCGTTGCCGAATTTTATTTTGCTTTTCCACCATAAATGTGCTTTCCATATTAAAATATTTCATAAATCCAAGACAAAACCCATTCAATTACATCTTTTAAACAACGTAACTTCCTAAAACTATTGTAATGCTAGACATGTTTTAAATCTGTGTGGTGTTAGTCAACAAAACAGAACTTTTTCCAAAGGGATTTGAATTCTTCAACATTACTAAATTATTTAAAAAGGAAAAGAGAATGTCACAACATTTAGAGTCAAAAGCGTGGCACAAAAAAGTTTTTTTTTTTTTTTTTGCAATGCACAGCACTGTGAAAAAGTTCAGGTCATCCAGTATAAAACACTGTACTTTCACATTTCATGGCAATATCTTAGAGAATATTAATATTATATTGTAAAAATTTTAGCATGCCTTTAAACCATCGTTGATGGTCCTAATTTAACTAGTTATCCCATGTGCAGCTGTGATTCTCAAAACAGCAATAACCAAATATTTAAGATGTTAGTTAGAATATACCAGCACCTGTGGTCCAAATTAGCTCATATAAGAGCTACAATTTGACTTTTCGATTAAACTGTATCGCACTGTTGTTACACCTTGAGCATTGGGATTCCTGGCCTTCCCAAAGCTTTGCCCACCCGGATGAAGAACTCATAAATCACAGCAGTGTAGATATTTTCAAAGCTTCTCACTAGAGGTGGATGAGGAAGATGAATTGTTATAATCAGATTATAAATAATTAATATTATTCAACAACAGCAAAAGTGTAATAACTGACAGTATATCCATGGTGCACATTATTCAATTTTGTCCACAAATTTGCTTTTTAAGACCAATTTTGGGAATGATGAAGGATTTATTGTCATAAGGCATAATGAGCTTATGATGCCTGTCTAATGAAGAACTAATTTCTGGGATTTTACTGATGAGGAATGCGTATATGTTTGAGAGAAAGAGACACAAGGAACTATTTGAAAAATGATCAGTCCCCAATTCCCTCTTTTCCAGGTAAAACTTTGCCAACATCAACACCAGGTCTTGGTTGCTTAACTTTGCATGTCAGCGAAAATGTTTGAACATGATCTTAGCTAACACGTATACTGTAGACGTAGACTTATGCAGATCAACAGAAAGACACGTCATGTCTTGGGCTTTTACCAAAGATATCAACACGGTGAGATCTTACCTGTCCAGGTGAGCGAGGAGCTCTTGCAGCTTGAGTACTAAGGTTCGATGCTCGTGTGGTCTGCTTTCTAAAACACTACTCAAGCGACTCAGGTATGAGTCCAGAGTTCCAACAGATGGCGTCTCACCAGTGCCTTAACAAGAAAAAACAATACCCATTGCATTGAGGCAGTAATCTGTTAAGTTACTAGTTATTTCAATAAAAAGCATTATTAGACGTGATCACTGTATGATACTGACCTGGCAGAGGCACAGTGGCCAGACTGCTGACCAGTGTCTGTTTAATTGACTGTAGGTGGCGCTGTAGAGCTTGTGTGCGGAGCTCGTCCTGGCCCAGCTCCGCCTCCAGTCGCTCTTTAGCACTAAACATGTCGGCAATATGCTTCTGCAGCACCGCATTCTGCTCCTCAAACTCCACGTTAGCTTTGCGTAGTCGCCGAAGCTCCGATTCCCTAGCTGTGAATTTTGGTTATTTATTCAGTATATCGCTTTCCACTCTCAACGCCTATTGCTTATTCATTAAAATACCTAGCTTACCTTTGTTTTGGTCCAAAAATTCTTCTGTGAAAATAGGGACATCAAATCTGGTGGAAAAGTCTGAACTCTGAAAGAAATGTTTCTGAAGTGAGCAAAGTTGCAGGAATAATCTCCAAACCTTCCATGTAATTATTCCAAAAGTAAACGGTAGGTCTACCTAGATTTAGTCATTTATCAGACTTTTTTTTTTATCCAAAGCGACTTACAAATGAGGAACATCACAAGCAGTTTACCAAACAAGATGTACAATATTTGTTTAACATTTGGAATTCACCTTAAAACCTGCTGATCCAGAACTGCTAGAGTTGATTATGACAGACGTCACCTCCTCTGTGGAAAAAAAAAGTTTGGTTGCACTTGCTAAGAGAAGCATACAATAACCTTATAAATCTAAATGAAATAAAAACATTTTAATCGATTGAAAGTCTAACAGATAGACAGGTAAAGGAATGTGGAGTACCTAACACAATGCACTCATTAAGTTATTTAGAAACAAATGGGGAGAAACATCACAAGTGCATGCAGACAGCATGTAGAGCACAATCACCGCTCTTGATTCTCTTGTCCTGAACTTTGGCGCATGTGATCTGGTAAGCTTCGCTCTTCTGATACTCCCTGAGTTCTCGAGCGTACTGCATTTTGTCCCTTTCGGCTTCATCCAGGTATCGCTGAAAACATTAAGTAGTCGAACACCATCAGAAACGTTGAGATGGAGAACCACAGAAAAATGATACACTATTTTCTGATTAAAGCAAAGAACATACAGTTTTTGATCCAATATAAAGGTGAAGGCATGAAAAAGCATATCTAGTTTAGAGAAAGTCTGCTGTTTGATTAAGAAAATTAGTAGTACCTGTTTATCATGAGGAGCCAGACGGCTCCATTCTGCACCGAGTCTCTTAGTGATTTCTGGAAAGGGTAGATCAGGGTGCAGAGCTCGGATGTGCTCCCGCCTCTCATTCAGGAAACGCACGTATCCAGTAACCGGAGCCTTTGGGCCATTAGGTAACACCTTCTTTCTCTTCTTCCCCTTTGGCCAGCCTCGCTTCTTGACAGGCTGCGCAGACGACTGCATGTTTTGTAAACAATATAAACCAAATTTGGGAGGAGTCAATGAGGACAATACGAGTCTGGTTGAACGCGTCAATCATAAACCCTCTTAAATGATCCAGTTACATAGCTGTGATGATTGTGTTCTGATACATGATAGGCAGGATTATTGATGTCAAAGAAGTTATGATCTTACCTCCTCCTGTGCGGAGTCAACAGGCGGAGAATCTTTAGACGCAGACGCATCACTCTGTTCTTGCTTTACACCCCCCATAACACAATTCTAGGATACAAAACCATGAAGGAGAACCTGTTTAAACTGTATAAAAGACTCAAACATACATTAGGATTGTGAATCTTACAAAAATTGTTAAGAAAATGTCAGGGTCATTATTGCATTAGGAAATTTAGGACCAATAGCTTTTGTTTGTTGGTTTTGCATTGGGGCATTAAGCATATCTTACCCACAATTCCCATTAGCACAAGGCAACTGGTGTCTGTATTATTGTGATAATTAATTAAACTAATACATACAGTAAAATATTTGCATGCAATGTTTTCTCTCACATTAAAATGCCTTCATGACTGACAATTAATGACAATAACGTCCCAACGCAAAATGCGTCCTGAAACAGTTTCACTTTCCTCATGCAAAATATAATTTGTTTATGTTGTTTCTGAAGCAGAGTATGGCTGGGCAGTGGTTTCTCAAAACCCAGAGAGCTACAACATTAGAGTTAGCAAAAGCGACCAAAATAATGCTGTCTACATAGGCAGCTCACCAGTTGTTGGGACACAGCCACTATAATCAATATTGCGTTGGCTTATTTAATACGCGTTTTGTTATCTGAAAACTGTATTAAATGCATTTTTAAAACACACATGCATACTAGTTTAGGTTTTGGTGGATAATGTATTTGTATAAACTGCTCTGTATTAGCGTGCACTAAACCACCAAATTATTATTATTAGCCGAAGTAGCATAGCTGGCTAACTAGCCTCTGTTCAAGCTCAAATGAATTAAACAAATCAAGTCTTCATTTTAATCGTTTAGATATAATTATACACATATAATGACTGTTTGTATTTCGGCATAGCTCGTAAGGTTTCTTAATATTTCGTCTTACCTCAATTGTCGCCTGTTTTCTTAACTCAAACGCTTAGCTTATGTGCAAACCTTGGTTTGATTGACAGTTCCTTCATGCTTTTGATTGGTTTGTGGGACGCGGTGGGCGGGACAAACATAACGCGTTTTATTTGCATGTATCTGTATTTATTATTACCTGCGTAAATAAAGTTGTTATTATGAATCGCGTTTATAATATATTTCTTTATACAAACGGTGTAAGCTGTGAGTTAGTAGTCTCTACATTTTGGGGAAATATACTACCGTTCGTGGAGTAAACCCTAATCATAATATTATAAATCAATACACACGCAACATTAAATGATATTTCGTATGGAAAGCCATAATTTTTCTTTATTCAAAGCTGATTGTTTTGATCTGTAATGTATCATAATTTGGGCATATTACACACACACACACACACACACACACACACACACACACACACACACATATATATATATATATAAATATATACAGTAAGAAGTCTTTGTGTAGTTATGAAAACAAATAATTGTCTAAGGAGCATGCAGATATAATGAAAAGACATGCATACTTCAACAGTACTTATATTAAACTATAATGTTTGATTTGTTTTCATGATAGGAACAAATAAGTGATATTACATATATATTTATTACACATAATTAAAAAAACAAGCTAATTCAGACAGCTGCACAATAAACAAGTCATTTTAGAAAGTGGGGACTTTGAAAAACAATCAATAAATGAATAAATCATTTTAGTCATTAAACTATATGTTTTTAAACAATATTTCGACGTGGAGAAGTTGCTCTCTTAAGCCCAGTTGCAATTGTCCACATCAACAAAGCCTGAATAAAACCTAAAGAATAAAGTGATCATATTATTAATCAATTTATAAAGAATAAATCTCAAGTCAAGGGAAAGAAAAGATCATTAAAGAGGCTCGATGGTGTGTAAGCTCATCTCCGGTCTCCAGTGGGATCATTTGGCCAGTGTTTCTGGTTATGCGCTGTTGTGTGTGTGTTTATTCCGCCAAGACCTGCAGTGTTCACCGTCCAAGATGGCTGCGGGTGAGAGCAACAGCCGATCTTCGTGTCTAAACCTGTCGAGTTCGGGCCCGCTGGGCAATGCACCGCCGAGCAACAGTGCCCACTCGTCACCCGCAAGTAACGGGGGAGCGCCCGGGGGTGCAACCGGGGGAATGAACCGAAACGCGGGGAATTCGAACCCGCTGTCGGGCCCGGAAAGCGGCGATCCTTCGGCGAGGAGCGCACCGAGCGCGCAGAACCCTCCGCGGCAGTCGGCCGCGGCGGCGGCGCGCCTGCGAGCGGCGGAGCGACTTCGGGCGCTGCGTCAAACATGACGGCGACACCATCATCTTCATCCTCCACCTCTACCGCATCATCCTCCGCCGATGCGTCCGCCGCCGTCTCTTCGCTTCCAAGCAGCCCGGCTTCGGTTTTGGTTTATCGGGAGCCGGTCTACAATTGGCAAGCGACTAAAAGTACAGTGAAAGAAAGGTTTGCCTTTTTGTTTAACAACGAAGTGTTAAGTGACGTCCATTTTTTGGTTGGGAAGGGAATGGGAGTGCAGCGCATCCCAGCCCACAGGTAGGGATGCATAGCGGTATGTTTATATAAGTCATGTTTTATTCTTCTGTGTATTGCATTAATGCAAGCTAATGAATATAGGCTATACTGCTGGCTGGGCAAAACTCAAAATCAGTGGTATTGTAATGCCACCCGAGGTGTGTTTTGTAAATATGCATTGTGAGTAAATAAGTTGCATGGTTTTGCATTGGACAAACTCATTCGGTCGATGAATAGAAATCAGATGGCATTTGTTCGGCGAGAGTAAAGCCACGTTAAACCATCAAATGCCCGTCTTTACAGTCCGATCCCGTTGCTCTCCGCAGATTTGCTCTCGCTGTGGGAAGCGCCGTGTTTGATGCCATGTTCAACGGTGGCATGGCCACAACGTCGACCGAAATTGAACTCCCAGATGTGGAACCGGCTGCATTTCTAGCCCTTCTCAAGTAAGAATGGGCCGCGTAATGCTTCGCTGCACGCTTGGTCTTCGGTCTGCATTGCTCTTCTGTGTGTTGTGTTGACCCCTGCTGTTGTCATGATGTCCTTCAGGTGCCCTTAAGTGCAAGAAGTCAACACACCCTTACAAACATGCACCATCCACCGTGAATTAACCCTACATGGACAGCATCTCTGTCAGCAGTGTTAAAAGACTCTTGTCATTGTGGAGTCTTTAAATAACTGTTGTGATGGATGCAAAAAGGCATCGAGTAAAGATGATATTTTGGAAGAAACTACGGTTACAAGGGTGCGTTTTTGTAAGTGAAGAACCATGTAGATCCTTAAACGTTGTAGGACATTGTGAGATGAATCTATCTATCATCTATCTGTCTAGTCTGTTTGACTATCCTCTATATCAGTCAGACGGTAGTTATTTGTTTATAATTCTTTCTATCAGTCTATAATTGTTGTTTTTCTTTTGTAATTGCAGATTTCTATACTCAGATGAAGTACAAATTGGACCAGAGACCGTTATGACCACACTATACACTGCCAAAAAGTACGCAGTGCCCGCTCTCGAGGCCCACTGCGTTGAGTTCCTGAAGAAAAATCTACGCGCTGACAATGCTTTCATGCTGCTTACCCAGGTAATCACGGGTTCGAGGCAGATTTGATCTTGGCACTGAAAACTAAAATATTGAAGGTAAAGCACAACCTCAGTTGTCGGTTCCTTCCCTGGGCATCCCGAATCCCTGTTTGACATCTTGCTTTAAGATTCTAGCCTCAAGCTTATCAAGTTTGCTTGTTGTTGCACAGTTTATTGTAGAAAACAATCCCTTTTCTTTCAGGCACGGCTTTTTGATGAGCCCCAGCTGGCCAGTCTCTGCTTAGAAAATATCGACAAGAACACCGCTGATGCGCTGGCGGCCGAGGGCTTCACGGATATTGACCTCGGTATTGCTTTTTCTAAGGTCACCTGCTGACCTCAACTCCTGAATCAACTCCTGAAAAATCCCATCAAAAATACAAGGCAGGAAACTCAGTGTTTGCTACAGTGTTTAATATTATCTCCCTCGTAGACACTCTTGTGGCAGTCTTGGAACGGGACACGCTGGGCGTCAGGGAAGTGCGTCTCTTCGGGGCTGCGGTTCGTTGGGCGGAAGCCGAGGCCCAGAGACAACAGCTGCAACCCACTCCGGAAAACAAGCGCAGAGTTTTGGGAAAAGCGCTTTCCCTTATTCGCTTTCCACTTATGACCATCGAGGAGTTTGCGGCAGGTAATTTTCATTAAAAACTATCACTGATTTATAATGAAAGTATTTGTGCATGGCATTACATTTATGAAACATAAGTTGCTATATTTCATGTGGAATACTGGATTCTGATTGGTCATTGTGCTAGATGGGTGTAGATGGGAGTGTACAGTACCTTCAGCTGAAACCTGAACAGAATTGGTACTTTGTTAGTTTGATGTTCCTTGTGTTTATGTGTGTTTTAGGTCCGGCTCAGTCTGGTATACTCACCGATCGGGAGGTGGTTAGTTTGTTCCTACATTTTACAGTCAACCCAAAACCTCACGTGGAGTTTATTGACCGACCTCGCTGTTGCCTCCGGGGAAAAGAGTGTAGCATCACACGCTTCAGTCAGGTGGAGAGTCGCTGGGGCTACAGCGGAACCAGCGACCGGATCCGGTGAGTGTGTGACCAGCTAATAATTTTAGGTTGTAAACATTTCTGTATTGTTTCTATTAACTAACACAAACTTTAAACATGTTTTTTTGTAAGTTCTAGGAATGTTCCAAACGTCCAGTTATTTAGACGTTGTATTAATGTTATTTCTTGGTTATAAGAACATTATGCAAACATTGTTTAAAATTCTGTAACATTTAAAACATTCCACTAACAACTTTTTGACATATATGGTATTTAAAAAGTTCTACCAACGTTACTGCAAGAACGTTTATGATAACATTTACAGATTGTTAGCCAGTGTTCTTAGAATGTTCTCTGGGTGTGTGTAAACCCGTTTATTGAGACTGATATGACTTGATGTATGTAAAATATGGACTCATTCTTGCTTTGAAATTCCTCACAGGTTTTCTGTAAACCGCAGAATATTTGTGGTGGGATTTGGGCTCTATGGGTCCATACATGGTCCGACTGATTATCAGGTGAACATCCAGGTGAGAATTTGCATTTTCATTGTTACTTTCTTAACTCTGTTTCTTGACTGTCTGATGTATATTTCACACAAAAATGGCAAGAATTAGCTAAAAAAAGTTTCAATCAAATCAGCCTTATGCAGGTTGTAAGGGGAAAGGGCACAGTGTTTTCACAGTTGTAGGTTAATAGAATAAGAGGCCAAGCCGCTGCTGAAGGCCGTGACCCCAAAGCGCCCATCATGATAAAGAGTTTTACAAGACTTTATGTTGCAAGTCAGAGTTGATTATAGAAACACGAAAAAGAAACACTGATCTGTAATTGTGAATGTTTTCCCTGATGTAGATCATACACACAGACAGCAATACAGTTCTGGGTCAGAACGATACAGGCTTCAGCTGTGACGGAACAGCCAGTACCTTCAGAGTCATGTTCAAAGAACCTGTGGAGATTCTTCCCAGCGTCAACTACATCGCCTGTGCCACCCTCAAGGTAAAATACTCTGTATATACATATAAATGTAGTATGTATTTGTATATACAAAATAATATGTATATACAAATACATATTTATTTAAATATGTTTAAATACTAAATAAATTTGAAACACTTAAAATGTATAGTCAATTTATTCTGTAAAAACTATCAAAAATATTGATGACTCATCATGCTCTTGTGGGCGTGTACATATTTTTGTCCAATAAGTGTCAGGAAATGTCAGGAATGAAAAGTAAATGATTATGTGGGGTCTTCGAAAAACAGTTAAACATTCAATTTTTCAATTACACTTTGTTACCCAGAATTCCCTCTGTTACAGAGTAAATTGTTTTTCATTCATTTTTAATAAATTAAACATGAATCTTTGATGAGTTGATGCTTTTGCAGGGACCAGACTCACATTATGGGACCAAAGGAATGCGAAAAGTCACTCATGAAGCTCCGGCCACTGGCACCAAGACCTGTTTTACGTTTTGCTATGCAGCAGGAAACAACAATGGCACTTCCGTTGAGGACGGACAAATCCCAGAGGTCATCTTCTACACATAATGACCATGCAAAATCATCTGACCATCAAAGACTCGCACATCGCATTTCATGGTCAATTCATCCGGTCTCCTTGTAGAGGCTGGCAACTAATAACTGACCTCTCATTTCTAAAGGCTTTCATTTTTAAGATGTGAGCATGAGAATTCAGTCCTTTCAAAGTGTACTTAGGGTACAGATTCTGTTTCTACCCGAGTAGCACACCTCGTAGTGAAACCTTGATGTTATAAAGAGCCGATTTCACTGCTAATTCATAAACTATAAAATAAAATAGGTCATCGCTACAAAGACAGCTCCGTTATGCTAAAGTACTCCGGAAAAGGCAGGTTTGTTTTGTTTGTTTGTTTGTTGAAGTGGTGTTTCTTTTTGGTTCCCACTCTTGATCTTTGATTGTTAAATGCGCACTTCTGAACCAGATGCATCCAAGCAGGTTTGGGGATAGTACACCAAAAGTACATTTCAATTAAGATAAGCAACTCATTCATTGTAACATGGACTGTTATGTACCCATTACGAGTGGCCTGCGCCCTTCGATGGAGTTAACACTTGAATTCCTGAAAGGTAATGTGATATTTAGATGTTTTCAGGTGTTGTTTACCATAGTTGCCCTTCTCGTTTATTGAGCTAAACCACAAGAGCACTTGTATTCATAAAGCCGCTATGTATAAGAAATCTTATGTGTTGACTGCAGTGGAATACTGAACACATTTCTGTTATGAATTCAGAATATTGTTTTCTTGAGATGATCAATGATAAAAGAAAGGTGAAGAGATTAACAGCTTTATGAATGTATCAACGCTTACCTTGTAAGCACTGTAAATACATCCTTGTCTTGTTTCTGTATATTGAATTAAAGTCTGCACCCCCAGTTCCAAGTGGATTAGTTTATGCAGCATGAAACAGTTATTAGCTTTGGTGGTTGCTTATCTAAATCAAGAGCCCACCAAGTCACAAGTCCCTCCTTAAATACAAATCTGTCCAATTTTAACATTGCGAGGCATCTAAAATCTGGTTGCTTGGAAGATAACATCCTTTAAGACGCACAAACACATCTTAAACCAATTTAATACATTGTGTTAGTGATTAGTTCAAATCTCTGAAATTCAAGGCCAAAAATTCACACTTATTTCTAGCAAACTAACTCCAGATATTTCCAGTGTAAATCAGATTTATGGAAGCAGTTTAACACGTGGCACTTACCGCAAAGTTTGGCTAATAGGACAAAGCCAAGGATAATGGGTAATTTCAATGGTCTTAAATATTATAAATAGAGGAGGAATAAGCACTTAGTAAGGAAACTTAGTTTTCATATTAAATTTCACATCCACATAAGCACAACCATGAAGCAAAGAAAAAGGATGGGGCATAACATTGTTGCTTACAAACTGGTTTATTTTAACTTTCTTCAGAGGTAAAAACTTTTCCAGCATGGTAGACTGACAGAAATACATATATGGACTGCTAGGTTCTAACCAAAAAGCTGGAGATACGAGTAGAAAGTAGCTGGACGTTTTAGCATATAAAAGGTTATGTACAGTGTACATGCACTATAAAATTGAAATATGGCTTCTGCAATTCATTCAACTTAGTTTTAGGACATTTTGTGCTAAAAAACAAAGAAAATCCACCATTTTCCTGTTTGTCCACTATGCAGATGACTGCATCAACCAGACATGACATGTTAGACAACGGTAACACATCCAAGTTTATATTTGATGTTTGAATACTAGTGTAATGAACTGATTTTCATCTTATAAGCAGTAATGTTCTTGTCTGGTTCTTCTAAATGAGGAAAAGAGTCTACAATGAGTTCTGCACCATCCTTAAAGTGAACATCATAAGGGGAGCTTTGGTGTCACTGCCTGCAGCTGTGGCTTGGCCACCTTCTGTTTGATGTCCAGATTCACAATCAACCTAGCCGTTTCCCTCTCCTCGAACTTCATGACGACATTAAACACCTGCAAAGAGGCAAAGGTTATCGTATCACATAGCACGTATATGAAAATCCATGAACGTTGTTAAAAAAAACCACGCTTTGCCATTTATATCAGACTGAAGTTTATCGTCACAAGACAATCAGGTCAAAGTGAAGAATTTTTAGATCATCATTAAATGGCTCAAGAACGACTATTAGCTGAACAATCGTAGTGTACACTTCTACTAAAACAATTCTGCTCACTTTAAAGACAGGGTCCAGAATCAACTGAGCCAAGGTCCTGGAAACGTTTTCACATCTCCTCAAACTTTTTCATCAGGTCCTCCACTTTCCTGCAGTGCAGGTTTACCCTTGGCAGCAAACATCTCAAACGGTTTCAGGGTGAAGGCCCATCCATGTTAGCGAGAGCCAGTGGCACCAACAACTGGGTCAATCTAGAAGAAAGAAGTTCAGCAGAGATCTTTGAGACTACAGCCAAACATATAAATTATATTCCTTAATAAACATTTATACTGCTTAATGAAGGCCAAATCATTGTCACTGAGCTCATGAAACAGAGGTAGCACTAGAGGAGTGAGTGTTTTTAATAATGGACAAATTAAAATGATGCAAACCAGACTCAAACTCATGTTGCCTGCATGGGCACCAAGGCTTAGCGTACTGGAGCAAATTTACCACCAAGCCACGGCTCTGACGTTCTTTATGTTACTTCCAACACTTGAAATTAGATCCTTGTGCAACATACGAATACTCACACAGACTTTATGGTCATGCATCGTCCTTCTTTACAATCACGGACAGTTAGCAGCAGATGTTGGACTTCCTGTCCATGAGATCTGATCCAAGTTCACCTAACAAGGTAAAAACAGGACATTTAGAAGTCAAGTTTCCAAACTGAAATGAAACTACAGGTCACTACAAGGAAGTATTATTGCAGGACTTGTGCATCTGTTCAAATGTTCATTCTCAGGTTAACAAACGTGTGCATTAATCTTCAATGATCATCTAAACTCGTTTAAAAGCCTGAGAACAAAATCTGCCGCACATCGACATACTCACCATACAGCATCTGACCACAACGTCACATTTTACCAAAGCAAGCGCTAAAATCGCGACCAAATCCCAAAGTTTAAGTCGCATTTATTGCATAAATTAAAAACGGATTTAAATCGACTTACCATTTTCACTGATGTTTATGGATTAAACTAAACGATGAACCCGCAGCTCTGCTCCGCGCCACCCAACGCGCTCAACTTAACCGGGTGAAAGACCGATGACGTCAGCTTTCGTGAATATATTCTGAGCGCGCTCCTTACGTACGTTACGTGATGACGTAGGGCGCAGGACCCAGCTTTTAAAGGGGACGCAACACTCTCGACTGTCTTACAATATTTAATGATTGTGAATAAGTTGTACATTTAATGAAGTAAAAAGTATCTTAACGCATTAAGTTTATTAACAAATCATTTTCGAAACTGAGTACATTACATGAATTGTACACACCAAACCTCGTTTGAAACAATGAACCTTTTAGATATGTGCATATATATATATATATATATATATATATATATATATATATATATATACACACACACACACACACACACACACACGCATATATACACACACACACACACACACACACACACACACATATATATACATACATAGAGAGAGAGAGAGAGAACAGCGTTAATAATTTGCTCTTGTCCATTTATATATAAATAAAATCGCCTCTCATCCAGCAGGTGGCGCTTTATCCCTTCACAAAGCCTCCCATTAATTTCAGCATTACGAATCACTCAACAAAGCTTTACTTACTGCCCTTTTGAATGGAGGCAGCAGTGAATTGTGGGTAGAGAAGGTCACCTAAACGTCACATCACTCAGCTGATGTGGGGTCATAGTCAAAGTCATGAGATTCAATTCAATCTAACCCGTCCTCTACGTCCTGTGTTATGTCTTCCAGAGGAGTTGTCATCAGGAATAACTGGGGAATAACTGGGAAAGCTGACCGGGGATCTGTGATGATGGGGCTTTATTAATTATATAACAAATATTTTGAGACAATATATTGAGAATAAGACGTTCTCATGCATGGGTTGTAAAATGAAGTCTTTGTTTTGGGAAATTCTTATGCAAACTCTTATTGCAACGTCTGCCATTATTAAGATGAACTTTGTTTGAATGTTGAACACACATTTAAGGTTTCCCACTAATAATTTTAGGTTGCATGAACATTCCCGTAACATTTCCATTAAGTAACATACATGTTAAGAAGGTTATTTTGAAAGTTAAAAAGGAACATTCACAACGTCTAGTTTTTATAGACTTTGTATTATCATTATTTCTTGGTTATGAGAACGCTATTCAAACATTTTTAAATGTAATGTAAAATGTAAAATGTAATGTAAAATGAAAATAAGTTTATTGCAAAAATGTTTTGATAACTTTGAGAGAACTTTTAGAGAATGTTAGCTAATGTTCTGAGAACGTTCCCTGTTAGCTGAGTTGCTTTACTTACTAATCTAGCATTGAAGGTGTGTAGACAATTTTGCATAATACTGTGTGCCTTCCAGCTGTGCTTTCCAGTGGAATTGAATATATGAATCAGCACCTTGCACAGCTTGGCTCAGGTCATGCGTTTGCTTTGAAGCCAAGGGCATGAGACAAACGTAAAACGTGGAATCAACTATAATGACAGATTTTGCACTTCAGAGCGAGAGTGTTTCATTTCTAACACTTTCTGCCCTATTTTTATATTCAGTACGATTACAGATTTGTGTTGGGGCAGACGCATTATCCAGATGGCTACAGGGCCCACGCAGATGGTGACCAAAGTGAGCCCCGATTGCATGTAAAGTGCCGTCCATACGCCGGAGTGCATCAGTGCACTGGCTGTTACTCAAAGGCTGTTAAGCAGTAAGAAAAGTGAGTGAAATCGTTGCGCGTAAGCAAAGGAGAGACGTGCAGCAGGCAGAAGAACTTACAACAGTCAAGGTCAGCGAGGTCACTGAATACAACCATTTTAACCGAACCGAGAACCGACAGCGTGTGACAGTGACACACACAATATGAGACCATCAGTCCTGTCAGAGATTAAATCAAAGTGACACAAGAGAACAACCGGGTAAGACATATGAAACTCTTAAGTATTTGAGTGGCAAAAAAGTATCAGTCAATAAATGAACTGATATGATTTCATTTTAGATTATCTTAGGTATTATATTTTCCGTTTTCTTTTTAGTGCACAGACACGTTTGTTTTTTGTTTGTTTATTATACAATCTTAAGTTGTTTATCAAAGATCTTTGACTTTGAATTGACTTGGTGTGTGAATTTCTTTTGTCATTTTTTCTGGAGCATGTGACTTGAATTTACACACCTATCAATATTTGTATAAACTGTTTTTTTATATATATTATACTGTTATGTGTTGTCTTTGACCTTCAATAAGTAGCTTTTAATGCCACTAGCTAAATGCTAGCATGCAAATGGTGCCGGGCGTTTTTTATGGCTTAGCAGTGAAACAGCAAAGGTGTCCTTGCTTTTGTCATTAGGGCTTAATTGAAACGTTGCAGAAAAATCTGCGTGTCGGGAGCCTCTTAGTTTGCCATTGATTTTTGCCTAACTGTGATGTCTCAGAAGGCCTTTCATCTTCGTAAACAATGCTTTTATAGGAAAAACACATTGATGTATAAAGGGAAAAGTGGAAAACATCCGGAAAGGCCGACCGCCCTTGAGTTTTTCTTCAAACATTCCCTGAAATTGGAACTCTGATTTCTCTGATTTCCATATAGGAATTGTCCCTCCTGATTTAACTCTGGTACATGAGTGTGTGTTGTTTTAAAGGCAGCTGACGCTTTGAAACGTTCCTGCAACATTCCAAACTTTGATGGCGAGTGAGCACAGCGGACATATATAAATCCAACAGTGCAATTGATGTCTGTTTAAGGTTTCTCTGCATACAAATGCCATCCTGCCATTATTGATGACTAGAGGCTTTATCCAGCCCTTGATTTGAGTGTGTTTATGCTAATGAACAGTGAACAAAGACAAGACTGGGGTAAATTCAACAAGGTCCTGGCTTAATACAAGATCTCTGACATGATTTTTGATAAAGCTACGGCCCTACGACACATGATTCCTCATAAATCACGAGAGTTGTTCAGTCTCAGATTAAAGTTTTATGTGACAGGTGATGAAACAGCCGTAGGATAAGTGTGGATGGAGGTGTGCTTGCTTTAAGGAATGATACGCTATGCTTGTTGAAATCATAGATCTGCCTGCACGTCTCAGATAGCTCAGATGCCAAAAACAGAATGTGAGAAGACACAAAATCTTTATCATTCAGTAAAATAAAATAATGATATTACACGGTAGTTTGGTGAAGTGGGGGAAGCTGTTTCGCTGAAACCATTTTTGGGGTAAAGATGGGTATATAATATATACATATTCTAAATAATAACAATCATTTATATATTATTATTATTAATAAAATAAACATTTCATTGTTGTTTTTATTGTTATTTATAATATTTTACGTATATATTCTAAACAACATATACATAAAGTTACTGATATTAATAATGTGCATTTATGTATGTATGTAAAAAATAAATGTATTTTATTGCTTTTTCAAATGATTGTTTAAGATACTATAAACTGTGTGAAAGGTCAAATGACTTCACATAGAAAGGAAAACACAACCTTTGAACTGGCTGTCTGTATCAGCTGCTTTCCCACAACATTGTCTGATTCCTTATTTGATCAAACTCACTGAAACACTGCAGCATGTTTCAAGTAATGATTTATGAGTGGGTGAGAGGTGAAGTTTGGTATTTAAAAAAACACATAAGTGTGCCATAAATTTTGAAGACATTTTAACATTATAATTGACATGACTCCAGTCTTTGCAATTACCTCAAAATTTAATGGAACACTTTAAATGTTTACTGAATCCAAGCCACCAGAATAATACCACGGAAATGTTTTGATGAAATGAAAACTACACTGTTACTTCCAGCTGTTGCAAAACTTAGTTTTTTTATCGAATATCCCAACACAGAACAGCCAATGAAAAAGCAGTCCTGAAAGTGATTGTTGATGACCTGTCTGAGTTGGCGTTCGCACTTTGTCCTCACTGAGCTGAGAGACACAGACAAGTCAAGACAACCCATTAACAGATATTTTGGTTCCATCTTATTTTATTCAAGGATATTTTAAAACGTCTTGACCCTGGGTCGCTCAAATGGATCAGTATTCTGATCAGGTAAGTCCTAAAGCTCAGTATTTTATTTTTCTTTATTAATTTGTATGCTAGCAAAAATAAATTAGTATTAAACGTAACCTGTTATCTTGCACGCCCATGTAATAATTCACACAGAGCAAAGTTCATAGAAATGAGCTAGTATCTGGCTCAGCTTTTTGTTTTAACATATATTTCAGCTTTGTTTAATATATTTCAAATGCTAATTGCGCATTTTTCATTTGCGTTGGGCCCCACTAACAATAAATAAAAATAGACTATTTTTATTCGCTATCTTATAGGGTTGTGAAGGGTTAGAACTGTTGGATTTGCTCTTCGATAAGAATGACGGAATCTTACGACATGAAGATATGGGACCACAAAATGATCATCTTTGGCCAGTTCAAGACCCTCACGTAAGATATCACACTTAAAACACGCATAAAAACATAACAAAGTCCAGCTAGTATAATCCAGATGTTCCAAATGCCTCCAATTTAACTGGATTTTACCATAGCATGTTAACGTCTCATCGTTCACCTTCCTGTTTTTGTGATTAAAAGATGATGATGCCAGCACAGGGTAGCGTGGACTTCTTCAACGCTCTTCTAGGTGGGTCTGATTCCGTGTATGAGTCTCCAGTCTGGTCGCCCTCTCCTAGTGACAGTGGAATCAGCGAGGATCCTCATTCCGACCACATCGACAGCCCTCCACCAATCAGAAGCCCCCCAGCGGAGACTCGCTCGGTTCCGTCCCAGGCCCAACACAACACCTGTCTGGAGACCAACTTCCTAAGTGAGTTTCTCATCTTTTGTTTGTGAAACAAACCTTCAGTGGGACTTGAGATTGATTCCCACTGTAAACTCATGCGATTACTTGCCCCCCCCGACAGCAAATACAAACATCTACCTGCTTATTGATTCACAGTGTTACACATCTTTGTTTTTGTACGTTTCTGAAGATAAGCTTTGTGAATCTCTCCATGTACAAACAAAGAAAGATAAATAGCATTATCTACTACTGCAGATGGCTGGAAGACTGGCTTCTTCTCAGACAAGCCTGGAGGGATGCAGCATGCAACAGAAACACCTCAGGGGCAACCGGCCACTGGATTCCCCCTCACTGTCAAGGACCTGCTGCTATCTGGCACACCAGAGCCTGTGAGTTTTCACTCGGCCGTGAAGCTAGGTAAACTAGACAAGGCAGGATAGGGAAAAGTAGACTCCTTAGTGCAGATAAAAAGGGTATGATGCTTAAATCAGGAATTCTGTTTGGCTGTGTCGGGTCTTAACGTCCAGGCACAGAAAAATGTTGATTGGATTTGCTACTTTCATGTAATATTTATAATCCTGCCATCCCCGCAGCCCGCAAAGGTGTCTCCGCACTCATACCAGGAGCTGGTTTTAACAGAAGACGAAAAACGACTTCTTGCCAAAGAAGGAGTCATTTTGCCAAATCAGCTCCCCCTCACCAAGGTATCCTCAGCTGGCAATTATACCACAAATGTAAAGCGGTGGATTGTATTTGAACTTCAATGTTTTTGTTCCTCCCCACGACTTAGTATGAAGAAAGGATTCTGAAGAAAATTCGCAGAAAGATTCGCAACAAGCAGTCGGCCCAAGAGAGCCGAAAAAAGAAGAAAGACTACATTGATGGCCTGGAAAGCAGGTATCGTCAATTGTGCTAAAACAAATAAACCAAACAATGGGAGGAGGCCAATTAATATATAAACTATATCCCAGCTAACAGGAAACGTTCTTAGAATGTTGGCTATCAAAAAAACATTCTTGCTGTAATGTTAGTATAATGTTTTTTTTAAATGTTACATATCATATATATCAAAACTTATATTATTATGTTGTCAGTGTAATGTTTTAAAAATGTTACAGAATTTAAGTTTGAATAATGTTCTTATAACCAATCAATTGCGTTAATACTTTAAAACTTAATAACGTAATACGTTATAACGTTTAAAAACTGGGCATTTTTTAACGTTTTTGTTACTTAATGGAAACATTGGGGAAAAATTCTGACAACCTAAAACTGTTAGCTGGAATGCATGCAATGACAGAAAATGATTAAATTAAATTAAATTACAGCTGTTCCCCCGGCGAAACAGCACAGACATGTCAGTGGAAAGTCAGTGCTGCGTTTGACAGTTAGCTTGAGTGGATTTCATTACAGCCTGACTATAAGATTCCTGTTTTCGTCACTGAAAATGAATCGGGTTCTTGTGGGAAATTTGTTTTTTGTAGGATGGCTGCATGCAACGCTCAGAACCAGGAGCTTCAGAGGAAGGTCTTCCAGCTGGAAAAATGCAACATGTGAGGGAATCATTTACTTGGTAATCTTCACAGTTCTGCTTTAGGTTTTTCCTGTGGGGCTCGTGGAGGCCCCTGAAATGTTAACTTGTTGTAGCCTTCTCTCTCCATATCAGGTCTCTGATGGAACAGCTGCGTAGGGTACAGGCGCTGGTCATGAACGGATCCAACAAACCAGCCCAGGCTGGGACCTGTGTTCTGGTGAGGATTACATGAAAGAGGGGTTCAGGGAAACAGAGCATTCACTCACACACACAAGTGTAATCACAAACAAACACACACACACACACGTGTAATCACAATCAAACACACACAGTATTTTCTTTGACAGCATCTTCTTTCATACATTTACAACTGAGTCAAAATAAAAAACAAAATTGACACTATTACTTTATTTTATAGAACAAAAATCTTTGTCTTTATTCTTTATTAAAATTTTTAGTTTTTATGAGCTACTGTTGTAAGTAATGCAACATTTTCCTAAAATATTGCCAATATTAAACAACCAATTTAAAGTGTCAAGGTAATATAGGTTATGACAATAAGAGCAAGGAATGGTAGATCTGAAGAAAAAAATGACCATTGTATTATGATGAGATGCAGGTTGCAAGGCCAGCCTGATTCCTAGAATACATTTTTCATTCTCTTCACAAATTTTCATTTAGTTGGAAATACCATTTTGTGTTGACTTTTTAAAAGTTGAACTTCAGTTGCATCTATCATTATTGAACATTTCCTTGTCCTTTGTAAGCATTGATTTAATAAAGGCATTGATTTAATAAATGCTCTACAAATGATCACCAGTCTTCTCCAACAAAGGAAAAAGAGGCAGGGAATGCAGTAATCACAAACAAACAAGTAACTTGTTATAGAACAGAGTTGTATAGCTACCTGAGAACCGTGTATATACGTTATATAGGTATAGCTATAGAGTTCTATAGCTACCAGTCTATAGCTACCTTAGAGCTTCACATACCTTATAAACGTATAAAGTTCTATAGCCACCTGAGAACCTCACATACTGTACCTTATATAGAGTTCTATAGCCACCTGAGAACCTCACATACTGTACCTTATACAGAGTTCTATAGCCACCTAAGAACCTCACATACTGTACCTTATACAGAGTTCTATAGCCACCTAAGAACCTCACATACTGTACCTTATATAGAGTTCTATAGTTACCTGAGAACCTCACATACTGTACCTTATATAGAGTTCTATAGCCACCTAAGAACCTCACATACTGTACCTTATATAGAGTTCTATAGTTACCTGAGAACCTCACATACTGTACCTTATATAGACAGAGAGTTCTACAGCTACAAATCTATAGCTATGTGAGAACATATACCTTATAGGTCTATAGTTATAGAGTTCTATAGCTACCAATCTATAGCTACTTAAGAACTTTATATACCTTATATACAGTCATCATATCAAAGTTGTGACTCACTATACCTCAAGCTTTCAATCTGCTTCTGCTCCTCAGGTGCTGCTTCTCTCATTTACCCTGATTCTACTGCCCAATCTGAAACCCTTCACAGATACAAAGGTCAGTCAGCATGGAGACTTCAGCCCTCTAAGAGGTGAGTTGCCTGGACTAAACATCTCCTGGACTAAGTTTTCCCCTGTTAGCACCAAGTGCTTATGGGTGAAAAGCCATTCTAACTACCTAGATGAAATGTTTTATTTCTCTTTCATTGCACAGGAGTTCTCAGAGCTCTCAGCAACAAAAATTAAAAAATTGTTGACATACAGTTTGAGTATAGAAGCATTAAAGTAATGTGTGTGGTATAGCTCAGTTAACATTTGGTCTTGGGAGAAATTGGCTCAAAAATTATAGAATCTTCTATCAAAGATTTTGATATGAACTCAGTTATGTTTGCAAATATGAGCACATTTTAAAACGACGTGGAAATCTCTTATGAAACTACATGAATCTTTAGCAGATGTCTCAATATATGCTATGGTTAGTCTCACTGCTGCCTAGGAGAAACAATCGAGATGTGAAAGAGCTCTCATTTGTGAGCTCTCATTTTCTCTTCTATGGGCAGCCTACATTCTGTTATCCTTAACTTAAATTTAAAACTTCATGCTTCAGGAACCAGGGGTCCTAAGCAATCTGTGTAATGTATCATTTGGTTGACAAGCCATTAGGCCTGCGCTGAAACTTTATGACAGTTATTGGAAGTACTGAGGGAGGTGACGTGATCCAGAAGAACGGCAAACAGCTTGGTCATGTTTCCCTCACGTCGCACCAGCGGTGTGGAAGAAAAGCTGTAATTTGTCCTCATCAAAATGCTGTCAGTGGTTTTGAGGGGAATCAATTTTTATTCTGCGGGCTAAGCGCAGGTCATGGTTAAAGTTTGGTGCAGTTGGTCACAGTCCTGTTCGATTAGCGTCTCGTTGAGCTCGGCAGCTCTTCTGAAGTGATTGGTTGAGGTTCTGAGTAAAGCGTGTCACAGCGTGACTTGCCTGTGCTTGTGTATTTCACAATTACCGGAGTGTTGCGGTAGCAAAAACAGAGTCATGGGTTTGAGTCCCAATTAAAGCACTTATTGATAATGTGTCCCTTAAATACACTGAATCAAATAAACAGGAACATGTGTCACGCTTAAATTAAAGCAATATACTGAGTAATATTTAGAATAGAAAAGTAATATTCACAAATGAGATCTTTAATATCCCAGCTAAGAATTTTAGGTTGTAAGAATGTGTTCCTAACATTTCCCTTAATGTTAAAAATGTTCGGAATAGGAACATTCAAAACATCTGGTTTTTTAGATGTTGTTTTAATGTTATTGCTTGGGTATATTAATGTTATTTAATTTTTTTTAATTCTGTAACTTTTTAAAATGTTCCACTAACAACTTAATAACATTTCTTATATATATATATATATATATATATATAAATATATATATATATATATATATATATAGTATAATGTATGTACTACTGTTCTTAATGTTAGTACAATAACGCTTTTTGATAACTTAGAGAGAACTTTTAGGGAATGTTAGCCAATGTGCTGAGGTGCAAAGAATCAAATGATTTCTCATTCATAAGATTATCTGAGCTATGCTATTCATAAATTAACAATATTTATTTTAAACTTCCATTCATCTATTTACTCAGTATGTCAACAATTACAGAGAAAACATCTGAGACACATACAGTTTCAGATTGACATTTTTTATTCATTTGTCAGACGCTTTTATCCAAATCAACTTCAGTGCATTCAGGCGTAACATTTTATCAGTACACGCAGTCCCTGAGAATCGAACCCATGACCTTGGCGTTGCTAGTGCCTACTCTGCCAGCCTCAGGATACTTAAATAAAACATAACTAAGAGCTTCATTAGGTCTCCAGAGCTCTGAAACAGCGATCTCAGCCCCATAGTGTTTTCCTCTGGGTAGTTTTTTTAATATCACATAGCGATGTGAAGTTTGCCAAAACAAAAATGACTTTCAAAAAATGTTTGAGATGTTTGTTGGACATGATAAAGCTTTTGACCGCAAACTCTGAAGCAAGGTCACCTCTGAAAGAATGAAACTCACCTAAGTACCTTCCTGACTTTTCTCTTTAACCAGTTCACTCGCGAGCACTGCACGACCTTCAGTCTTCTCGTGTGGTCCACACACTGGAACATCCGTTCTCAGTGGTTGACGACTCCAAGAGTGTGGAGGAGTTAACATCTCTACTGGGGAAGCTTCACAAGAGACCAGCACTCACCGATTACGACCACGAATCTCACAACCGCAGTCTGGGCCGGCATGATGACCATCACCATGGAGACCCCATCACCGGGCATGTAGCAACAGTGACCTTGAATCCACAGCGTGGATCAAAGCAAAGTCCACATGCGGATGATATGTGAAGGGCAGGAGGGATTTATCCAGGGATTTGTCCAAACTCCTTCAACAGTGCATTTGAAGATAAAGTCCAGAGCACAGATGGCTGGAAGCTCTTCTTTCTGCTCATTCTTTCTGCTGAACTAATCTTGTAGAGACATTTTTATATATTATGCAACATAATTTTAATTTTAGCTGTTTGTTTTTTGTGCTGAAAATACTTATTTACTCTCTTGATTTTAAATTTGTCATTTAAGATACTCACAGTTTTGTTTAAAATACAGTGGGGCGCAATTCTGAGAAAGCTGCTGTTTTGCATTTTTCAAATTTAATATCAATTTTGCCATTACAAATTATGTTATTGGTGTGACAATTTGAGAGTGAGAAATTGATTTGAAATTACTGTTATTTTTATAATGTCTTAGTATCGGTATTTTGTTACTTGCTTTGATAACAGCATGAGTTCGAGCTGGCATGCACCCTAGTTTGTGTGAAACCTGATGATCCATGTTTTCCCAGCATGATTCTTTGGAATGTTTCCCAACATTCCAAAGAAATCTGAATTTTTATACGAGGATGTTAACATGGTTAGTGTCACAAATTTGCTTATTTGTTTTGGGACCTATAAATAGAAGAGCTTTATCCGTTTAAAATGTTTCTGTTCTTTTGAGGTTTAAAGAAACAAAACCCCAGATTTTTTTTTACGTTGCCTCAGACTCATGCATGTTAAATGTTAAAGCTGTGATGATCAAAAGCATATACTATAGCTGCCCTGCCATTTTATTATTTGCTTTAAACAGCAGTATAGCTGTGAAAAATAATACAAAAATCATTCAGTTCATGAATTTGACATGTAAAATCCTTGATCTCTGCAAGCCATGTTTTTGTCTTTTGTCTCTTTGAAGACAGCTTTCCTTTATGGTCACAACAAGCCCAAGTAAATTTTGCATGACCTGAGAACACCAAGAAGACGCATTAGTGCTCAGTGAGTGATTTGTAAATAACTTTCGCTAACCAGTGCGCTTTTGAATAAACTCATATTGTGTGCCTTTCAACCTATTTCAACACTATACATTGTTGTTTTTGAATAAATGTTTTAAATACATCTTGTGAAAAGAACAAAACACTTGAACTCTGGGTTCGGCACGAAGGTTGGTGCCACACGTAAATGCCGTTTAGAACAATCCGGATGTCACAGGAGACAGAATGAGGCCAGCGTGGATTACAAACCCAGGTGAAAAACACTCTATAAAAAACAAATGAAATCATCATGTACAAACACAGTTACAATACGACTAGAGCGTCATCAATGTATAAGGTGCTTTTGGCTATAATCTCAAAAGAGTTGCGTTAATTAACATGACAATGGAGATTTGTGTTGATTTATGTGCTAAGAATGTATCGATACATAAAAAAATGTCAAATTCATTAGTTTATTGGCATTTCAACTCAGAAATACCAGTTTGAAAGGCATGGAACAGTTTATGAACAACTGCACTTCAAAAATATCGAGACTGTGTTATTATGTGCTAAACACACAGTATGATCAATGTGAATGCTATATTCAGTTTTAACCCCCTTGTTTAGAGTCAAACGTAGGCTTAATTAACTGTTGAAGCTTTCACAACGGGTTAATATAGGTCGGCCTTTTAACACTGATCTTTGATCAGTTTTAAAACATCTGTCTTATTATTTTAAGATCATAATCATTTGGATGAGAGACACCATAGTTCTTAATCAGCGTAAAAGGGAAACCTTGACCTAGATTGCAGAAGGTCTAGCTTGTCATCAGTGGTCTAGTTTTCAATCTTAAACTGTTTTTCAGAAGAGCTTCTGTCTTATCCAGCAGCTCTTTAATCATACAGAGAGATAGATTTGGCACCTTGTATCCTTAACCCACTGGACTGTGATGTGCCTCTTCGATTCGACTTCTCCCTCGGGTCCCTGGTCGCCAGCCTGCACGTCTTGTACCTTCAAGAGTTGAAGCGGAGTGCCCACGAAGAGAGTTTTGACTTGATTAATCTGGCGCGGATTTGATGCAAAAACTTTACCCAACTAAGCGATGGACCATTTGCTCCTAAAAGAAAAATATCTTGTAATTCCTGGCCCAGTAATCCTCCAAATTAACCTACAACAAAGATAAAAGACCCCACTGCGGGAAATCAATATGTTACCATTTTCATTCCGTGGATTTGTGGGTCATTTTGAAGAACCTCGGTTTGTAATTTAAAGTATGTGATCGTGGGAAAAAACGTAGTCTGAAAGAAATTGGTCTTTGAAAATTGAAGTGAGAGAGATAGAAAGAGAGAGAGAGAGAGAGAGAGAGAGATAGAGAGAAAGAGAGAGAGAGAGAGAGAGAGAAAGATAAGGAGAGAGAGAGAGAGAGAGAAAGAGAGAGAAAGAGAGAGAGAGAGAGAGAGAAAGAGAGAGAGAGAAAGAGAAGGAGAGAGAGAGAAAGAGAGAAAGAGAAGGAGAGAGAGAGAGAGAGAGAGAGAGAAAGAGATAGAGAGAAAGAGAGAGAGAGAGAGAGAGAGAGAAAGAGAAAGAGAGAGAGAGAGAGAGAGAGAGAGAAAAAGAGAGAGAAAGAGAGAGAGAGATAGAGAGAGAAGAGAGAGAGAGAGAGAGAAAGAGAAGGAGAGAGAGAGAGAGAGAGAGAGAAAGAGAAGGAGAGAGAGAGAGAGAGAAAGAGTGCATTCATTTCATCAATTCAATAGCCTTTTCTTGCCGTGTTAACGCTGGCTAATATATTTCTAGTCGTCTTATCAAGGCTGATGTCACACGCAGCTACAATTACTTCCAAAAGTGAATAAAATAATAAAATAAAAAATACTTTGCAAACAATTTACGGTCCTAATAAACAATAAATGATTTATTAAAGGAACGAGTTTTAAATAAATAATTATACATCTCTTCATTCACTTTGAAATCTCGAGTATTACCCGTGTCAGTATGTCACCGCCGCCTCGATGTGTTAACAGTAAATGACGTAATAAATACCGCAATTCCTCGATCAATCACTTTGTGAAATGAGTGATCGATTGAAAAACGCATATAATAACAGATAAAAACGTTTTTTTTAATCGCAGAGCCATTTCTTTATGCGGCAAGAGAAGCAAGTTTGTGAGCAGCCAAAAAATAATTTTAAAATGCGCGTTTAGTAACTCTATTAAAAGTTAAGAACAGTTTCCGGTATGTTCGTACCTTTAAACGTTTCTTTACATTATACATATATACATTATACATTATACATATATATATTATATATATATATATATATATAGCTTTGTGTATTTGGTACAAGCGGCGCGGACGCGCGTCGTGCTCATCCGCGTATAAAAGAACGTGCGCGCACCGCAGAGCGCACAGAGACGCGCGGCAGCCGGACCGAAGAGACCCGCGTTCACGTTACCCGAGAAGTCATTATCCAACCCCGGGAAAAAAAGTGCAATGGTCCGAATGAAGCTGAGACGAATTAGATGAAGGACTGGGTCGTTTCACGCGTCTGCCATGGAGAGGAACGACAGCACACCAACTCTGGCGCTTGGAGACTGCGGGCACCCGCTGGATCCCGGCGCGCCGCTGGATAACTGCACGGACGGTGCCAGCGGGAATTTGTCTTTGCGCTGCTGGTTGCATTTGTTGACGAAGGAGTCGAGCTCAACGCTGCAGGGTGATGGCTCCAGCCTGGCTGTGCGCGTTATGATCGCCCTGATTTATTCAGTGGTGTGCGCTCTGGGACTTGTGGGGAACTCTCTTGCCATCTACCTGCTGCACTCTCGTTATAGACAGAAGCAATCTTCCATCAATTGTTTTGTGATGGGTCTGGCTCTTACTGACCTGCAGTTCGTCCTCACCCTGCCGTTTTGGGCTGTGGACACCGCACTGGACTTCCGCTGGCCGTTTGGTAAAGTTATGTGTAAAATAATCAGCTCCGTGACCACTATGAATATGTACGCCAGCGTGTTTTTCTTGACCGCCATGAGTGTGGCCAGGTATTACTCCATCGTGTCCTCGCTGAAAATGCACAGTCGCCGAGCGGCGGCCGCAGTGGCCAAGTGGATCAGCTTCGGCATTTGGGTCGTGTCCTTGATAGCCACGCTTCCACATGCTGTGTATTCCACCATAGCTCAGGTAGCCACGGACGAGGAGTTGTGTTTGGTCCGTTTTCCTGAAACTGGCAGCTGGGACCCACAACTGTTGCTTGGACTCTACCAGCTGCAGAAGGTTCTGCTCGGATTTCTGATTCCACTGGTGGTGATAACCGTCTGCTATCTTTTGCTGTTAAGAATCGTCCTGAGCCGCAGAATCAGCGGGGTCGCCGGTTCTGAGGGCGAGGTGGGCCGCCACAAGCGGCGTTCTAAGGTCACGAAATCGGTCGTGATCGTGGTCCTTTCCTTCTTTTTGTGTTGGCTGCCCAATCAGGCGCTGACTCTGTGGGGCGTCCTCATCAAGTTTGACCTGATGCCTTTCAGCAAAGCCTTTTACAACGCCCAGGAGTACGCCTTTCCCTTGACCGTGTGCTTAGCCCACACAAATAGCTGTCTCAACCCTGTGCTCTATTGCCTGATCAGACGTGAATTCCGTGCCGGGCTCAAAGAGATTTTGTGGAGGGCCACACCGTCCTATCGCAGCCTCACCCGGCTGCTCCCACGCAAAGCCAAGGTGGCAGAAGCGCCTCCAGTTCTAGTCTTGGTGCAAATGGATGTCTAATTGTGTCTTTACGGGCTGCACCAGCAAATAAAAAAAGTGGATCCTTCACGTTCATTTTTCTCCATCTTTGTTTTTGATTGACAGGACGAAGCATGCGTGAGAAACGTCCTTTGGGAGCTGCCCCAGATTTGCTTCCCGGCATTCAGACCAGCTTGTGCACCTTTTTTTCAACAGCTCTTTCCCCCCATGTCTTTGGACTCTCTGATCAACCCGCATTGTTTTTCCAGGCATCTCACACCATCAAACCCATTTGGAATTCAAGTTCAGGATGGAATTCACCTGTTTTTCTTGCTGCCTATTAGAAGTGCTGTTTAAAGATTCCCACCAAGACAGCCTTCAAGGGAACAATAAATTATCCATTGGTGTTTTCTAACTTTGAAGAAAGAAGAACTAGTTGACTAGAAGGGTCTAGCTTCATCTTATTTTATGAGATACACAAAATGTGTTTAGTTGGGTGGTCAATGGTTAATTCATCTATCATTAAACCAACTGTCAAACCAAGTCCACAGTTTATGTAGAATCTGAAGTTTCACACTTCTGCATTTGTTGTTCTGTGTTATTAAATATGTTTAAAAAATGATGAACGATGATGAACAGTGAACCAATAAAACAGCTAAAACTGTTGCTAATTAGCATAATCATAATTTTGTGAGCTCCTACTGATTAATTAACAAGGCAAAAAAACTGTGCCATGTATGTGATCATTTTTCTTTCGATTTCACATAGATTTGAAGTTTCTAAACAATTAATTTATTTAGTTTAAATACTTAGTATAAAAAAACTAATATTTATGACTTTGTATTTAGGCTTTAAAGGGATAGTTCACACAAAACAGATAATTCTGTTGTCATTTACTCACCCTTGTGTGGATCTGAACTTGTATGACTTTCTTCTGTGTGGAACACAAAAGAAGTTTAGCAGAATATCTGAGCTGCTGTCTTCCAAACTATGAATGTGAATGGAAATCAGGGCCTGTCAAAAAATGGGTGAACTATCCTTTTAAGAATATATACTCCATATGACAGTCATAAGCTCCAGAGTGTTTGTGGAAATGCTCAGGGACTTTATCAACAATACACTTTGGGCATAACATATTTGTCTTGGCAGGAATGTACAATAAATCATTTTATGGCTTTGAATCCTTATTCCTGAATCATCAAACAGAATAAAAAATCAATATGAGATAATTAGTCACCATGTGGGTGTATTGACGGCAACAGAAAAGAAAAACTCAGTCAGGACATTAGGGAGGCAAGAACTGCTTCATTTTTAACAACTATTTCTTTGTAAAGAGAGAACAAACTTTTCTAATGGTTTGAAAGGGTGCCTTCCCAGCTTACAGGGAACGTTCTTTAAAAGTTATCAAAAACATTCCTGCAGTAACATTAGGAGAACATGTTTTAAACATTATATATCATATACTGTATATCAAAAACATTATTTTTAGGTTGTCAGTGGAACATTTTAAAACGTTACAGAATTTGAAAAGTTTGAATAACATTCTCATAACCAGGCAATAATGTCAATACAATGTCTAAAAAGTGGATCTTTGGAACGTTTAAAGAATGTATAATATTTTTAACGTTTTTGTTACTTAATAAAAACATTAGGAAAATGTTCTTACAAAATGATTAGCTGGGTTTGAACTCATGGCTGCAGTAAGGTTTGTGGTATAAGGTATTTGATATCACCTCGCACACACCCAGCTCATAGATGTGCATGCACTGAGAATACCTGATAGTGAAACAATTTTATCCTGGAATCATTTATCCTTAGTTCAACACCCTGTTGAAACTGTTTCAAGGGCATTGATCCTCTAAACTATTATAAATGAGGGAAGGAGAGAGAGCGAGAGAGAGATAGAGAGAGACTGATTTTGACTTGTAAAGACCTGTGCAGTTTTGATGGTTTGTTTCCTTAATGATAATGCCAGGTCATTTCTGATATAAGATAGACTGGGGCTAGTTGTCACACTGTTTACTCCAGTGAATAATTTAATAACTTCAGGTCTTTGGCCACAAAAAATTCATTTACACTGTTATTGGCCAGTAGAAAAGATTAAATTCATTAAACACATGCCAACCTTTTGTGAGGGGGTTTGTTGTCACAGTGTATGGGGTCAGCTGCCATAATGGAACCTGCTTCTTGAAATACAGAACAATTTCTGATGTTGAATTTCAAAGATGTAAGAGGTAACAGGCATAAAAACCAAGGCCAACAAATACTGTAATCAATAAACTGTAGTTTATTGATTACAACTTGCCCTGATCTGATGTTTATGAAAATATGTTTATTTTATTATGGACGACAGAATTCATAAACAATACTGTAATTTAAGGGTGCTTTGAGAGTGCTATGTGAAACCAACATACAAAACACACTCCAAACCTTCCCATGTGATGGCTTTCCTTTAAATAATGAATACTGTAGCTGAATGTTCAGTTATGTATCTTCTACTTATTAAACAAAAATAAATACAAAACTTGTATCTGTAACAAAGAAGTATTTTCTTTGAATTCTTTCTCTGTTAATGAGCCAAACTGACTTAAAGATCCAAACTCACTGGGCTGTATTATTACATGGGGTGACATTTTGGCCCAGTGGTTGTGAGCTTTGTTATCTGTGTATTGAGGCTCACTGGCTGTGTCTCAGCTTTTTGAACTTCATCTAAACTTCACCTGAATTATAATAGTATATAACACTTATAATAATTAATACCCATATGCAACAGTTTGACATTCTTTAAAGTTGGAATGATTGGTTTTCCAATCATAAAAGCCAATAATTTAATAAATAAACCATGTTTATCTTTGTTAAAAGTAATCCTATATTTACTGTAGTTGAGATCTTTTTGTTGTAGTTTTGTTTACAGTTTTTGAAGATGAAACTCACAACCGATCCATGTGTCTAGCTTCTATCAAGTGATCGGTGAATCTACACCAAGAACACAGTGGTACTCCAAGTTTGACTGGATACATAGCATTAAATTACATGTCAAAAATATATAAGCCCATTTATTGGCATGAAACATCAGTTACTGAATAGTTCTGCAAGAGGCATAAAGCATTTATTAGTTAATAATGAGTATTAAATAAGTAAAAAATAATTGATTCTTACTTACCAAAGTAATCATACAAACATTAGTGTGATATTACCTACTGATTAGTTAAACACTCTTCCCTCTTAGTTATCAGTAGTAACTACAGTGTAATGTAAAACTAGGCATTTGTTCTGCATTAGTCCATACCTATTAAGTATGAAACAGTATTTGAAAGTGTTACCAGACTTCACTGTGATCAAAACAAAAGTATGCTCAGCACTTTCAAACTCCCAAAAAGCGATGCTCCAACAAGCACTTAACAAAAGTATGTGCTTAACTTTGGAGAAGGCACAGCACTAATGAATTCTTGCTCGCCAAAGCGAAACCTGGGCATGGTATTGAAGATAATGTATCCGTTCGTTTGACAGGCATGACTAATTGCATAGGGTGTTATTATGGGATGGGTCAGCTGAATGGTCGCTTAGCAACAGGCATTTTTATATTTTTAGCTTGAAAGAATTTCACCCTGCCACCTAGCTTGACTTAGAGGTGTGACATTTGAAATTTTGTCCTGCCTCTAATTCATTATTTGCTTGTTGGATGTATAGTCGATTATTTTGTTCAGCAATGTGCTATTGTCAACAAGTTCAATAACCACTGTAGTTTTTTTGTCACTCAGGAGCTTTAAATACCGTACATGCACCTTTGAGATCCGCATTGGATTAAAAAGTGTAAGGAAAATGTTGATGTGTTTGTTTTCATGCCAAGGGAGATAAAAATAGCAGTCAATCATTAAACATTTGTGTGCTCCATTTTCCTTTTGGATTTGGTGCAACACTAGGTGGCACATGTTCTGTTTACTCTTCACGTATAAACACACACACATTTGGATACCTGTGAAATGTTTTTTACATCATTCTAGTCCGTTGCTATAGGAGACGTGAGTGAGAGATGAGGTCAGCATCTGTGGGTCAATATCTTTTGTTGGTCCTGGAACAACAATTCCTGTCAAGCAAATAGATTTCAAGAAAGCTCTAACTCAATCCCTATAAACATAATCATAACCTACTGCCTAACCTAGTTCTAAATTTTATGTTGATTAGAACAGTGTACAAAGGCCTAACCTAGCCTTAAACCTAACCCTAAACTCTGATTGACTGTCAGAGACAACAGGCTCTTGATGCAGGAAGATCAAGCGGATTAGTGTAACTTTATCTGAATAGTATCTAATCAGTTTGTCTTCTATAATTTATATACAATAGATACAATAGAATGCACACAATAGTGAAATAATTAGCTTTGTTCTATGAGAATGTATGAAATGACAATCAACAGTCATATGTAGCATCTTTATTTGGGCATTGTTTGCAGATTTTGTATGTTTATGACATAAGACTCAAAGTAAAAATACTTCTTACCAGAACATTTAACGCTAGTGATGTATTACGTACTATTTCTGCTAACAAAAACAAATACATTACATTTATTGAAAGGAAAATATTTCATTAAACAATTATAAAAAACTGATGATGACCTTTGCAGATTGTGTTAAAACAACATTTTTCCTCTTTTAGCCTCAAATAAGAGCAAACGGAAAACTTGAATATAAATGTGTTTTATTTGTACATGAGCAGGTCAAAATACAGCTGTAATATTTTACATCGAATATTAAGTTAAATGGAAGAAAGTTAAATGGTACAAACATATACATATTTAATTGTAAAAAAGGCATAACATCATATGCAGTATCTAATGCGAAACATATAGGCAGTAGACAGCAGGGCAGCTCACAAGCTTTCATTCCCAAGTTTCAGATTCCTTGAAATAGCTCCTACAGTTTTCATTTTTATGGAATTCTATAGTGTGATTCATTAACAAGCATTTCTATACCACCGTTATCATCGAGACTCAAAGAAACGATAAATTATGAACTCTGCCAGCTGCCTAGTTAGGGTAGAATGCGAGGGCGGGACCAACTTTGGTGTTAATGAGGAAACTTTGTGAGGTTCAACCACCAGGAAATAAAAGACGGAGAGAGCCAGCGACATGCTGAGCTTGAGAAAAAAGATACAGATAAAAGAAAATCAAAGGCGATTCAGCGCTGTGTGACTTCGAATGTTGATTTCGAGTCCATCAGTTAGAGATGATGCTGAGTGAACCAACAGTCTGGTTTCTTCTGGTTTCCAGGTGGAGTTCATTGCTTAAGCTTGGTGCATTTTTGTTATCTTGATAATAGTAACCTCTGCTGAATCTGACTAAAGCACTGACTGTCTAGCAGAACTGAATGAAGGCGCCTCGACTTGTCTACAAGACGGGTAGTTATCTCGCTGAACCTCCTGCCTGCGACCTTTCATTGGACCTGTTTGATCAAGCTGGGTGGATTTAAGATAGTTAATTGTTTCTCATTAACGGCTGATCAGTGATGTGGAGGGGAGGAAGAGCAAGCTGGACACACACACACACTTCTAAATCCTGTCCATTGATTACATTTTTTAATCAAATGAAGTACATGATATGCAGATTAAATATTCAAATTAGTTGAAATGTATTCTCTCTATCCATCCATGTATCAATTGTGCTATGAAAGGCCTCAAGTTGTTGCCCCATTATTGTGGCAGATGAAAGCATTCAACAGACAAAACAGACAACAGACAAAACGTGGCTTTAGTGTTGCTTTCTTTTTGTTTAACTGAACACAAGCTACAGACAAAACAAAAAGTGGCTTTAGTGTTGCTTTCTTTTTGTTTAACTGAACACAAGCTACAGACAAAACAAAAAGTGGCTTTAGTGTTGCTTTCTTTTTGTTTAACTGAACACAAGCTACAGACAAAACAAAAAGTGGCTTTAGTGTTGCTTTCTTTTTGTTTAACTGAACACAAGCTACAGACAAAACAGAAAGTGGCTTTAGTGTTGTTTTTATTTTTATAATGCATTATTTATTTATGCATCCATGGTTGTGACGTCTGAGGCTACAAGTGCATCTGAGAGATCTTGTCAGGGGATTAATCAGACATTCTGCTGAAGGCATTTAAGAGAAGACAGAATCACAAAAGACGACGTTGACCCAGATGGTATATTTTGACACGAGAGGATCAAGTGAAGGAGATCCGTCAGGAGAGGACAGAACTGAGTGTGATATGCTTCAGAGCAGATACTCATAGTAATTCTGAAATCAAAACAGAACGCAGAGCTACTTTGCTTTCCAGCCAAGAGGTGTCACTGGAAAATGCTATCTGCCGTGACCCAGGCTAATGCACTCCACGGCAGCCCTTTCACAGCCTTGATTATTTGGCGGAGCTGGAGAAGGGGGCTGGGCAGAATATTTTCACAACATTCTCTGAATGCTGCACCTCTCCTGACTGTCGCACCTACATTGTTGTTGATTATCGAAGTCCAAAACCCAGATATTCAGGAGGAAATTGAATTACTTACTGGGACAATGAAAGAAAGGCATATCACCATATTTATTAGCACACTGGCCAGGCTCGGGCTCAGAAAATTCAATTACATTTATTTTTTCGAATGATTCACAAACTCTTTTCAAATCCAGACGTGACACGGGAGTTTCCGACAACACTCCCTCTCAAGATTTCTCAAGGGAGTTGAGGAGGACTTTGATGGACCTTAAAATGAAACCACAACCGTTTTCAAAAAGGAAAGCAAGGAGCTTCTTTCTCCCACACATCTCTGTCTGCTTCTGCTGGGTGAGAAACCATGATCAACCACAACACGAGGGCTCTGTGACTCAGAAAAGCTTTCCACCCTGAGTGATTTCAAAAGTCTTTGTTCGGCATCTAAAAACCAGCCTCCGCTGAGCACCGCTTTTATAGTTTGATGAAATGAAACCTTAAAATAATGAATGGAGGACCGGGAGACAGGCAAGCTAAAGGAACGGTATCTCTCAGCTCTGCCCTATTTTCACAACGACGGTGCAAAATCTGCGCTCTCAGAGAAGTGGGCTCGCAATTACCATGTGTCAGTCAAGGTGGGCACAGAAGACTCATTCAATCAATCACTTCTCCGACAGTCCCAAAAATCCCAAAGCATGTGGAAACAAAGCCTTGGAAGATGCTATTGTGGAGCCCAGAGGAACAAGAGCTCACAGATTAATGGGTTCATGACCTCCTGTTATCACGTTCCATGTTAGAGGGAAAGAAAAATTTCATTACATCAGATCAGACAGATTAGACAATAGATTGTAGATAAAATAGCTAATTGCTAGATTCAAGATTCATCGATTTCCAGAGGCAAATCGCCAAGAGACAAAAGTTTCTTATTCATTATGGTCTAGTTGTACAGTTTTTGTTTAATTTGCAGTGAGAGCCAAGTTTAGACCACAAGTATTTGTAACTTTTTTAATAAATGAAGCATAATTGAAATTCAAATCAACAGCCAGTGCACATTTTGATCATCTTTTTGTGCTTTATAGAAAAAAGTCACAAAAAGAAAAAAGCGAATCAGTTAGACTGACCAATTACAGACATGTGACCAAAGATTTCTGCCACAGCGTTTGAATCTTTTTTCACCTACAACAATTGTTCAACTTAATTAATTGTCCAAGTACATCTTTCTCCGAAGTTGCATTGTAAGTCAACGTTTTTAATGTTCGCACACGCAGCCCGCGTTCACCGGTCGCTACAATAGAAAACACTAATGTTCGTCAGCGGGCGGTCAAGCTATTGAAAGTAATTGCTTGTTCTCAGCTTGAATTCCGTTTGAATGTACATTTCTTGTAAATTTAGAGGGAATAATTACAAATCATTTGTATAACTAATACAAATCATTAATAACATTACAAATCACCCGTCTCCCTAAGGCAGACAATGAGATTTCAAGAAAGTGGTAATTGACAACGCCACTCTAGACCCAGCTAACAATTTTAGGTTGTAAGAACATTTCCCTAATGTTTCTATTAGGTAAGAAAAATGTTAAAAATGTAATTTTGAAAACTTTAGTAAAACATTAATTATGTAACATTTTTAAAACAGTCTGCTAACTACTTAAGAATAATGTTTTTTGAAGTACATGATATACAACATTAAATAAACGTTCTAGTAATCTTACTGCAAGAATGTTTTTAAAAACTTTGACAGTACTTTGAGAGATCTTTTAAAGACATTTTGAGAATGTTCCCTGTTAGCTGGGGAGCCATTTGGCATCCTGGGCAAGACCCCCCAACAGTCACCTTCCACAAAACCAGCAAAACAAAACAAAATGTTGCCTAATAGGCTGACCGGCCCTGGAAGATAAAGTGAATTGCGGTTTAATAGACAATTGTTTGGGTACTTTCACTCAAAGCCTGTCCCATCTTTACTTCACTGATTGCCATTTAACTGTGCACTGGGATCAACAATAAGAAATTACATCCGTGTGTTCGTGCCATTACTTTAGCCTCATTAAGTTGATAAATAATGTATCTTAACGTTGCCCTATTTGGCTGATCACGGGAGACTGACCTTTCCTGGCTGCCCCTGGCGTTGATACTGATCATGTTCAGCAGAAAGACAACAACAGGGCTGAAATATCACCCAGTGTCTCAGGCTTATCTCTGCTTCTCACCGTGTTATGAGTCAACCGCAAAAGTCACCATCAGCGAAGATGACGCAGCTTTCTGCCCTTGCTTTTATTGCAAACACTCTTCCCGGTAAAATGAATAGTTCAGCCAAAAATGAAAAATCTGCCAGTATTTACTCCTCACGTCATTTCAAACTTCTGTGACGTTTTGTCTATTGTAGAAGACTGAAAGTAATTGTTCCTGTGCCACTTTTTGTCATATAATGGAAGTGGATGGGGACTGGAGCTGTTGGATGCACCATTACAGCTTTATAAAGTGGTCCAAACAACTCAAGTTATACTCTAAATCTTCTGAAGCCCCCAACAGCTTTTAGCAAGGAACAGACTGAAATTTAAGCCTGACCGCCACTCTTGCAGTGACCTGGTATCACTCCACAGTACTGAGGTTGCAAATGTCTACCTAGCTTACAGGGAACGTTCTCAGAAAATTGGCTAACGCTCTCTAAACTGTCTGTTATCAAGTATTTAAAAAAGTATTTGCAGTAACATTAGTGCAACAGTTTTTAGTGTTATATATATCATATCAAATATTTGTTTTTGGGTAGTTAGTGGAAGATTTTAAAAATGTTACAGAATTAACAAAATTGTTGAACAATGTTCTTATAACCAAACAATACCTGTAAAAATCTGCACGTTTTGATTGTCCCTAGAACATTGTTTACTAATGGAAATGTTACAGAAACATTCTTATAACCTAAATTGTTAGCTGGGTAGTTTGGTGCTTGTTGTGATTGCGTGACCTCTGGGCTCGTGCCAGTAGGGAGCACATCTTCCTAGTGCGAACGATCCGATGGAAATGACAGCGGCAGGAATTAGTTTTGACTTGCTGAGAGCTTTAGCTGTGTTAAGGTGTACAGTGTAATCACGCAGCACAGTGTGATGACTCGACACATTTATGTACCAGAGGACGAAAACTCCAGTGACCTTTTCTGAGTGACGAGCAGAGGATTGTAACTGAGTTAATGCTGAGTGAGTTAATAAGTGCATGCTTTGCATTTATTTACATGAAAATATATATTTCTTGATAAGAATAAAGAAATTTCAGTTCAGACAAATCTTAAAGGGACAGGGCACTCAAAAATGCAGTCATTAAACCCGTTGGTTGTTGTTGGCCAAAATGGATTATTAAATGTTTTTTTTTAATAAAATGAAGTAAAATAAATTTAATTTAATTTAAAAGAATTGAAATTGAAAGTTGCACTTGAAAGTGGCATTTGACTTATTTTATAAAGCTTTTGTGTCCTTTAGAATTGAGAAGAGTCAGTCATACACCACTGTCACAGACAAACCCCAGAGCAATCGTTTTTTAAAAATCTCTGCTTTGGTTCTGAAGATTAAAGAAAGCCTTGGGTGTTCGAACAACACGAGGGTGAGTAAATAATGTCTGAATTTTCATTTTTGGGTGAACTATTCCTTTAATGCTACGGCACACAATGACATTATAAAAAATTATGCCCATCCAACCTTGTGGCAACAATTTGGGGAGGGCTGCATTCCCTCCAGCATGACAATAACCCCTGTGTAATAAAGAAATGGCTTACCAAAAACCAGACTTGAACCCCACTGAACTTCTAAAGTGAAAATTCTCTGAGGGAGAATGTTTGATGGCAGGAATGATGTGATGACATCATCCAAGAAGAAGCTCAAAAAGTGTTACGACATTTATGGACCAGGGTGATCAGATATTGATTCATCCAACTGAGAAACTAAAACAAAACTGTACAGTACATTTTCCAGTAAACTGTGACCATTTGCTGTAATACTCAAAAACATTTCGACTTTCAAAAATGATCCACACATCTGACATTAGATAACATGGGTCCTTCCTTGCCTTGTTTTTTTCTAAATTCTCATGCCAGTATCCTGACACCTTGACAATAAATCAAGCAATAATGGTTCACACCTGATGAAGCTGAAGCAACTTCATAACATTTTAATTAGACAAACAAGATATTGATAAAGCATGACTCTCACGAACTGACGCTGGAGATGTTAATGTGTTTTTATTAAAGTTCTGCATGCTCTCATTACCCTCGATTATTCTCGGGCAAACAAAAGAAAAATAATTGCTGCTGATTGAGTGTTGAATACTGTCAGAAAATCAAAAACATCTAGAAAACGTACAGCGTTTTTAACGCTGACTGTAGGTTCAAAATTGAAAATTGCTTTTTTTTAAGTCCTTTTAAATGAGTTCAGTATTTTTGATTTCCTTTCGAAATCCCCGCAGTCTCACATCATACGAAACTCGTCCTGAAAATAAGCGGAAAAGTTTGAAAATGACATCTTGGTTCATCTTGGACAGCTAGGAGATGCAAGGAAAGTCAAAGCCTGAGTTATGAGGAATGCATTTCCATATATTTGATCAGGCATGGCCGCAGCATTTGACCCCTGCGTTTAATCTATCGCGCTTGAGTGAACAACCCCTCAATTTAGCGCCAGATCCTCTTAGACCTATAGAAATTCTGCAAATATACCCATCTTATTTAACACTTTATTTTATCTTTCTATCCTTTTCTCTTAATAGAAAGTCACAAATGAAGGTTACAGTGACTCTGTTCATTTAGAATAATGAGATTGTTCTCTCTTCGCCTGAAACCACAGCATCTTAAATTCCCTTCTCTGCCCTCTACAACAAATCAGCTTTGTCCTGCTGCTCATTTAGCAATCTAATGCTAATCTAAGTAGTGAAAGTGTGTATACCTACACATATTTATGTATGTTTATATTATAGTCCTTTAGAATATACACACACACACACGCAAAATACTTGCTCAGTATTTTGTCTTGCTTTCTAATCAAGGAAATACTAAATAATACCCCCTTTAAAACAAGGTACATTTACATGAATTTGCATAATTGCATTAGATATTAGGACTTGTTTTCAGACATCTTGAAGTTACATCTTGAAGTTTAATTTATGATGTTTATTACCTCACTGCCAAATTATTTGCTCTTTTTTTAAGCATAAATCTCCCTAAATTACAGTTGTGAATGTGTCTTGTTTAAACGCTGTTTAGATGTTTATTAAAAAATATAATTTGTCCTTTTTGATGTTTAATTGATTGATCAAAAGCTTCGCTGCTTGTAAAAGTGTTTTTACTTCAGCTTTGTTCACACTTCACCAGAATCTGATTTGGTTTTCAAATCTGACTGTTCACACTGTCTCTTGTATGAAATGTGATCTGTCTGTTTTGACAGTTTTGGTCAATATTCAGTGTATATGTCAGCTGCTACAGTAATTGTGTGAGCACCAGCACAATGACAAGAGACTTTCTCAACTGAGTACAGCTGTCAATGTAGAAAGAGAGAGACGTTACACTGAAAATGTTGCCTGTGGTCATGTCTATCATGTCTTACTGCAGTTCTGAAGTCACACAGCGCATGAGAGAACATAGGCAATTGAGGTGATTTATATATTCATACATATAGTGTGTGTAAGCCTGCTGACTTGTTCACGATACACTATACAGAATGTCACATAGTGAAAAACAGCTTCAAATTATTTTACGCACTTATGACTAATTGCTTTGTACTAAATAGCTACTTAAAATCCATTCTGATTGTTCATACAGACTGGAATTCTAAAACACTCATTTCATTTTACTTTGGTTTTCTGCTGTTTACACTACACATAGCTCCTAACCAGCGTTTTATTACATACACGGTGTACAGTATAAGGTATTGTCAAGGTTAGAGCTCATATTTTAACTTCAAGCAACTTTATCAAATATTTACTTTTCTGGAGTTCATCCTCTGTTGTCATTGATCAAGATACGAAAAGATGTTTTAAGTCAACGGAGTTATTAATAATATATCACAGCGAATCATTTATGAATCATGTGCAGCACAGAATGTCCTAAATTATGTTTGTCAGAAAACTCATGATGTGCGTAAATATAGGCCACAATCTAATGTACCAAAACTAACATTGTACAAACACACATACAGAGTGGTACAGTAAATTATCTCCATGCTGTGATAAGAAACTTAATAAACCACGTAAGTGTCTGGTTTTAAATTTAATATATAACTTCAGCACTATATTATACATGAAACGTTCCAAAAAAGAAGGAAATCTAAAAAAACTGTGTATGCCTTGGCGAAAACCGAGAGAGAATATTATAGGAGCAGTTACTGCAAACAATAAATACCCAAATAAAAAGGGGAAAAAACAGAAAGTTAAATCTTATAAACAAAACTGTATGTATGTAAATCAAAAAAGAATATTATAGTGTGAAAAACATTTTAGTTAAAGTAGGTACATGTAAAAAAGTCAAATAAAATGTTTATCTTATTTATCTCGTCTTATTGGTGGTGATGGAATGCAAACAGAGGAGAGCGAAAGTGACATATCATACAAGTTATCATACAGATTATCATACAGATAAGACATTTTACCATCCATTAGAGACAGAACGACTTTTATCATCAAAAACAAAGAATGAAAGATATAGTCATGGTGTCTGTAGGGACATCAGCTCTGTGATGACAGGATCTGATATGAAGTGGCACTGATTATTCCATGTGCTCTCTGTAAAAAAACTACATAAAAGCTCTATACTTATTCCCATTTACACGCTGGAGAATTAAATAGACTGAGGGCATGTAGTGGAATACAGACACCTCACGTTCGAATCACTTAAGGAGAGGTTATAAAGTTCTCATACCTTCTGCCCGTATGACTTTATTGTTTCTGTGGAACACAAAAGGAGAAATTTTACAAAAAGAACAACACTGTAAAATATTCTTTGCTGCTTTAAATGTTTAAGTTTATTCGAATCGGCTGTACAAGTAATTTCTACTTACAATTGTACATTTTGACTTGAGCTGAGTTGTAACTTTAAAAATTTTTTTTTGAAAATTTAAATTGTTTGATTTATTTTGATGAGTTGTAAAAAATGTAAAAAAGTGTTATGACGACTTATGGACACATTTTTTTTTTACAGTGTAGTACTGCAGTAGCTTTTTTTACTGCATTTACAATTACCAAAAACTGGGGTTTTAAAGCTCCAACAAAATAATTTTATAAAATTATTACGATGAATGCATATTTCTTTTCTTTAAGAATTTTGCACCACAGCATAAAAATAATGAAATACTTGCATTTTCATCCAAATCTCTGGGGCCATCCATTGTTTTATTCTACGTGAGCTCAGCAGGAACATTAAAAGCCAGAGTGAGGCAGATCGGGGAAGTTGATGGGGGATCACTGGGTCTCGGGGGAGAGCAAAAGGTGGCAGAGATGTGCAGTCTGGATGGATGCCTGGCAAAGGAGAGAAGATTAGAAGAAAGGAAGAAACGACAGAACCGCATTCATTTTGTTAATGGTGTCTATGACACAAAGCAGTGCTATTGTGCTATTAGAGGGAGAGACAAAAACAAGGTCCCATAAACTCAATGCTGATAGGCCTGTCCCTCTCCTGTCACTTTGGCAGGACATCAACAGTCCTCTTGATGAACAGTTAACCTTTTCATTTTGCCTGTAGGCCGCAGAGGTTCCTTTTGAAGCTGGCATGCGAATGGACAATTTTTAATTATGCGCAGAATAAATGTAAGTCTTGCAACAATATTTGCTTGTTGCTTCCTTATAGCCCTCGATACTTAATCAGTTGCTGTCAGGCAGCCCATGGATCAAACATGCCGCAATTTATCAACAACAGCATGTGGCTTCCCTGCAGGTCAGATCCGTGGGGGACCGACCTACCCCCCCAGAACTGGGTCGGTGCCTAAACAACGTGTACCTAACAAAGCACCTAAACAACGTGTACCTAACAAAGCACCTAAACAACGTGTACCTAACAAAGCACCTAAACAACGTGTACCTACCTGTATCTAACAAAGCACCTAAACAATGTGTACCTAACAAAGCACCTAAACGACTTGTGTACCTAACAAAGCACCTAAATGACTTGTGTACCTAACAAAGCACCTAAACAACGTGTACCTAACAAAGCACCTAAATGACTTGTGTACCTAACAAAGCACCTAAACAACGTGTACCTAACAAAGCACCTAAACAACGTGTACCTAACAAAGCACCTAAACAACGTGTACCTAACAAAGCACCTAAATGATCTGTGTACCTAACAAAGCACCTAAATGATCTGTGTACCTAACAAAGCACCTAAACAACGTGTACCTAACAAAGCACCTAAATGATCTGTGTACCTAACAAAGCACCTAAACGACGTGTACCTAACAAAGCACCTAAATGATCTGTGTACCTAACAAAGCACCTAAACAACGTGGAGGCAAAAACTAAGGATACAAACAACCCAGCTAACAATGTTTGGTTGTAAGAACGTATCACTAATATTTCCATTAACTGAGTGAAAACATTAAAAATGTTATTCTGAATGTTGTAGGAACGTTTAAAACATCCATTGTTTCATTAACTGAATTACCATTTTTTTTAGACGTTGTAAACACTTTTTCCTTTCCGAAACATTTATAAAACGTGTCCCTAACAAATAAAAATAATATATATTTTGATATATAATGTTAAAAATCGTTCCACTAACTGTAATGTTTTAATAACTTTCCGGAACATTAGCCAACGTTCTAGGAACGTTCCCTGTTGGCTGGAAAGCTCACTCATGTTTGCTGCATAAACGTAATCTCGCTGATGACAGATTGTGGACTGCGCACTGAGTGTTCTACAGCGAGTAAAAGACTTGTAATTATCCATATGTATGTGCACCTATGCGAAGCAGATGATTGCTATTTATTGTAATCCAGTCACTCGTCCTTGAGAGGGCTCTTAAGAGTCTGCAGCTGAGCTCCCGAGGGCAGCGTTTTGGATGAGGATGTCTCTCCAGCAGCACGGGTGCAAATTGGATCCGCTGGCAACGATTAGCGATGGACCAGGCTGGACGCACTGTGGCCTCCCCTCCTCTCAGCCTTTGAAGTTCACCTGACACAGTCGTTTGCAACTGGGGGATAAAATGGCTAGAATGAGAATAACACTGCTGAGGAAAAGCTTAACTCTGTTAAACCAGAGAAAAGATGCACAGCATATTTGTTGACATGAGAAACAAGGTCATTTAGTATTGACTCATTGTGTCCAAAGACAAGCATACTAAGTGTTTAGGATTTCGGGAAAATAGGATTTTAAGCAGTTTACCAAGCATTTGATGTTTATTGTTTGTATAAAGGATGGATTATTATTTCTCGATTTCTTATTGGTTTATCCCAGCTAACAGTTTGGTAATATTTTCTAAAAGTTCCCTCAAAGTTATCAAAAACATTCTTGCAGTAACGTTAGTAGAACTTGATTATATCATGTACTTTATATATCAAAAAGTTATATATGAAAAACGTTATTATTAAGTAGTTAGTGGAACGCTTTAAGAACGTTACAGAATTTAATACATCTAAAAAAATGGACCAAGATTTTTTCAAAATAAAAATGTTAACAGTTTTGTTACTAATGGAAACATTAGAGAAACATTCTTACAACCTAAAACTGTTAGCTGGGATGACTTGTTTTCTATGTTTTATGTTTTTTTTACAGCTAAGGTTCTGGAAAGTATTTTACTTGGATAAGTCTGACATATCGCTTCCTTACATCTAATCTTTCTCAAACTCAGCGGCTACACAGAAATAATTTAACTTTCAATCCAAAATGCAACATTTACTGTCTGACAGACTTTTATATTATGAGTGCTGATGGAATATCACCAGGGTTTGTTTTGCCGCTCTGTACTAATGTGTTGATTAGTAAGGCGACAGTCAGTGTCTGTGTTTTTGAATATTTATACGTTTCAACCATTAAAGCCATTAATGTAATGGTCAACATTTATAAGAAGTAAAGACAGACTAAAACTAACACAGGGATATCTTTAAAAGTTCAAACATAAATGACACAAAAAGTTAAATTTTATTGCTTGGTTTCAAGAAAATTATTCAAACTTTTAAAATTCTGTAACATTTTAAACTGTTCAGCTAACAAAATATAAGAATAACATTTTTGATATGATGCATAATGGTAAAAAAACATACTAGTGTTACTGCAAGAACTTTATTGATAACACTGGGAGAACTTTTAGAGAATGTTAGCCCACATTCAGGGAATGTTCCCTGTTAGCTGGGAGAGAGAGACAGAGAGAGAAGGTGGGGGGTGTACCGCTCAGGGCCTTTTACATCCCATTGTGTCAAACCCAAAAGGTCAAATGTAGCGGATGGAAACTGTCTGTATTTCGAATGAACTTTCATGTAACTGCTTGTGCCCATCAGCAACAATTAATTGTCAGAATGTGGTGGGAAGTAATGAGGTAGACCTCAGAGATGTTTTTAGTTCTGCTGCTTGTGCCACCTGTCAGTCGAGGCCTGCCAATTACTGTGTGAGTCTTCAGAGCGGCACGGTACACAAAACTTGGATTAACAGTCAGAAAATCCACAGCAAACATTTGTAAGCCAGCTGGCAGTTGTAAACTGAAACGGAACGCCCCAGCGGGCATGTAATGCTCCCCTGCTCCTTTCCATGCATTAATGAGTCTGCTCTGACTGGCATAAGAATCAAGTCTCTTATCGTAGGACTTAAGCTCTGATCTACTGCATTAATATGGAATACCCCTGACCCAAATATGTCTCTACGGCTTGTGTGTCAGGACAAAGTTACTCACTAAAATGATATGTGCTAGCTAACTGAAATCTGAACTGAAGTCACTAAAGGAAGTTGTCTTAAGATCTTATCTCTTAATTTAAGATTCTTTTAAAGAAGAATAATCCAAAAGCAACATTATCCAAAGCAACATTACAGAGAAATTAGGCATACTTCCTTACCAGACCATGTGGGGTGACAGTGGATCAGTGGGTAGCACCAACAAGAAGGTCCCCAATTCCTGTTCTGAATAAGCCTACTGTGTGGAGTATATTCTCCTTGTGTCAGTGTGGGTTTCCTTTGGTGTCCTCCCACAATCCAAAGAAATGCATGATTAGGAGAATTGGACATGCCAAATTCCTAGTCTGTCCAAGTTCAATCCAAATCCGAGCCTTAGATGCTGGAGTTAACAATAAATAAATATCAGACCATGTGTTACCTGGGATTTGTACCCTTAATATTATTTTTTATGCTGCATACATTAAAAATAATTGTTATCGTCTTAAATTTTTAATCTCTTTAGAAAGGGGAGTACAACACTGCGATACGTTTCTGAGAAAACCTGACCCAGCTGTCAATCACTTTTAATGCACTGTTACTATAAGAATCATTTCAAAAAAATGCGATCATATACCTGCATGCGCATGGGAGCACGTCATGGGCAGAGCTGCATAATCATATGTTGCAGGTGAGCATGCTAAAGCAGCTAATGACAACTGGGTTGAAAACAAAGACGTTTCTCATTTTGCATGTCAGTTAGGAGATAGAAGCAGGCCGGACACAATCAGGATATAAGCAGGAGGCCCTGGCCGCATTTCCCTCTTCACCTGTTTTCTGAAGGCCATGTCAGCATGTCGCGGATTAGCATTCAAACAGCATGTGCGCACCCAAACTTGACAGGAAGTACGGCTCTGTGTGCAAATGGCTCCGAGTGTCCCTCGGCTCTCATCTCTTTCTGAGTGAGAATCAAACCCAGCGGCCGCTGGAACATGCTGCGTGATGCAGGCATGAGGAAAATCAGACGTGCACAAAAACTAGAGAGGTACAATATGGACAAGATGCTTATGTTGGGAAAGCTGCTTTAAAACTGTGACTTGCTAAACTACAAGCTGCTCTTTTGAAAAGCAGTTATCCAACTAACAGGGAACGCTCTCACAACGTTAACATTCTCTAAAAAGTTCTCTCAAAGTGTTTTAAAAAGGTTTTGCAGTAATGTTAGTAGAACATTTTTTCTAACGTTATATATTTTTATATATATACACACATATCAAAAACTTTTAAATCAAAAACATTACAGAATGTAAAAAAAATGAACAATGTTCTTATAGCCAAGCAATAATGTTAATACAACATCTAAAAAACTGGACGAGAATGCCTAAAACTTTCAAAATAACGTTTTTTTTTACATTTTTGTTACTAATGGAAACAGTCTTACAACCTAAAGTTGTTAGCATGGTAAATACACTGATGCGACTTCAAGGGTGATAAGTTAACTCAGCATATGAGCTCAGTTAGGGTGACATTTTTAAAGTTTAACAAATAAACTGACCCTAAATACAAAAAAATTAAATATTAAAAACATTGAAAATACTCTGCTTTTATAACAGAATTGAAAAGATAAGAACAATAAGCAGCCTTTAACTAAACGTTTAGTTATAAACAAGAAGAGGCCGTGCAGGGACTCGAACTGGTGACTTGTTTTTTGAATCGGTCCATTTACCATTTCAACGCATTACATAATGCCACAGATTACAGTGTTCAAACGTTTCGTTCTTATTATAATCAATCTGTCAATCACGCATTTAATTTAGCACCTCACTCATGTGAAAAACAGTATTTTTTACACCTTGTACAGACTAGGAAATTACCATAGAGAAAAGACAAGATGCCCTCAAACTAATAACATATACAAGATACAAGTTTTTTTTAAATGATAAGCTACACTCAAAACAAAGGTTCAAGAGATGCAATTTCACTCTTCCCTTAAAACGATTTATTCGTTTATTTGTGTTCCAGCAAAACCATCAGCAACGTGTCAGACTTGTTTTGAAAATAATATACAATATATAAACGTGACTGTAAACCCAAACAGGGAATATGACATGAAGGATGTGCGATAAGCAGGTGGAATTTTACCCAGAATCCATGCGCTTCTTGCGAGTTCACAGAAACCTCAGGCCACCATCAGAGTAGCATGATTTTAAGGGCTGTGGCCTGTAGATAATGATAATGCACTCAGGTAGACTAGCCCAGAGGCCATCTGTACTGATAAGTCTCATAGCCACTGTAAAAAGATTTCACCAATACTGATGTTATGTTGCCCCTCTATTTCAAACAGTCATATTAGCCAAGTTATCAGTGTGACAGTGGTTGCCCAAGGCTGTACATATTGATCCACTGCTGGCTTACTGATATACTTACTTTAATAACAGTGTGTGTTTACCAACAACTGCCCCTCTTGAATCCACAAACAGGGAATTCTTTAAACGTAATTCTGGGGTTTTGTTCAATATATACTTATTTTGTACAATACATGTGATTTAATGTAAGCTGTCGAGTTTCGTTTCACATTCATTTTGTTTAATTATTTTAAAAAATACTACGTGTAGACTTCATATTTTTCTATACATAAGATCACACTTTTAGAGATCAACCTCTCATAATCTTCAAGAGGTGACAGATTGTGCAGAGGATTCAGATAGTTTGAATCTGAGGGAGACAGAGAGAGCAGAAATATACATTCGTTTCATCTACCGTTCCAAAATAGTCTGTCTGTTTTTGTCGGCAAGCTGCAGAACTTTAGCGAGAGCGGTGGCGGATCGGCGGTTTGAATAATTGCTTCACTCGTGCAGTGTTTGCATAATTTAAAGTTTTGTAAACAATTTGGCGTACTTACTGACGAGAACTTTATTTATAAAGTTACAAAGTAGAAAGGATATTGTAATACATTACACACACAATGCACACACAAAATGTGCACGTATGTGATAAAGCGAATTTGTGAGAACTGGCACACAAGCAGAAATCACAGTTTAAACTGTAAAAAATAATATTAACCAAATCCAGTCTTATTATATTTTATGCAAATTTTGTTATCGACTACTGCCATTTTTTCTCATATTACAATCTGTAATTTTTCCAATGGATACATATTTGTGCAAGCTGTCTTTTATGTAAATTGAGAGATATCGGAATATTAATTTTCTTATCTGGTTTTTAGGACACCTTTGAAGCTAATGAAGTCAACTGGCTTTCCTCATTTGGAATGGCTACGTGTTATTCAAACTTAATTTGTAATTATGGTTCAAAGGGCAAAAAATGATAAAAACAGACGTGAATTATACATCTGTGAGAAGTAATGCAGATACCTTGGTTTAATTCAAGTTGAAAATTACAACTCAACACTACGTGCTATAATATATATATATTATGCAATTGAGCACAAATGTGTACGTTTTTAAGACACAAATTGCTCCAACAGATATTAAAGAATGAACGCTCTTCAACTATTAATAATTTAAATAAATAAAAAACTAAATTAACAGCATGCAAATATAAATGTCTGGTTTGTCTACACCCTCCAGCTCTCAATCCAGTTTTAATTACATTGGCAGACACACCAATAAAATAGACTTGCATGAAAGTTTGTAAACTGAGAACTTTGAAAGTCAAAAATGCTTTGAAAGTCAAGTTGGTCCAGTCAAGTCACCAACAATCTGTCAGAATTCTTTGAAGACTTACTGTCAATCAAACTTTGGGATTGGCCGGATGAGCTGACAGAGATCAGAAAAAATGAATGGTACGTTTTTGAGACGGCATATACATCTTTCACAACAAAATTTCAGCTTTTTGGCCTAGTTCTAAATTCATCTCATGTTTATGGAAATAGCCTTTGAAAATCTTCTTAACACAAAGTGAGGTTTCAACTCAAACTAAATAATGTTGAATTCATTTATTTATGTTTAGTCTATCACCAGGGTCGGATTCAATGGAACGTCTGTTGAGCTACAAATTAAATGTGACCTGGAAGGTAACAGCTCATTATAACTATATTTAGACAATATGTTAATGAGGTTTGAACTTTGAGGATCACGCAAATCTAGGATATGGGCCAGGTGGCATTTATAGCTTGTAAATTAACCCATTAACATTGGATCGAGGTGACACAAAAGGTTTAACCGTAGTCCTATCATATCTTTACAAATCAGATGCCATTTAAGGCCATTGCGAGTTCACAGCTAAAGCTGACAAAAAACAGGATTATGTGTAAAGCTATCCGAGGCCTGACGCTTTACGTTAGAAGCGAGCTAGCTAAAATTCTGTCTCTGGGGAAAACCACTGCACAATACAAACTGAATTTACAGATGGGAAAAGTCTGCTAGGGATAAAACAGACTTTATATTTGCTTTTCTTAGTGGTGTATATCTGCCCTCCTAAGCGCCCAGAGACGTGTAGAGGTATCTTAGAATAGCAGTCGAGACACAAGACAGTAAGATACGCGGTAATCTTGAGATTTCTGCGCTGAACCGCTGAGAGATGCGTGAACCGTTGAGAGAATTCTCCTTCAGAGCTCGACAATCTAATACACTGGTGCAGAGAACAGCTGTGTCCTATTTATAAGTCCAATTATGTTTTTACATCTTGTGTTTGGAGCTTCGAAATTGCTTAATGTATTTGCCTTGCTCATTGGTTTTGTTTTGTTTGCCAAAGATCTTATTAGAAGTTCTCTTGTTTGGTCCACATGATATATGACATTCTATTTAAAAGATTTAACCACTTTATACTTTTGTAATAAAAATGGTTAAGGAAACAGACAAAACAAGATGTAACAACCAATCTTTTGCATAGTTCTGCGGTAGGTTTTGTCTATATTCAATTAATTTTGAGAGAAAACGACCATCAAGAAAGACAGGAAGTGTTCGGAATCTATCAAACCCAATTTTAATGGGAAGTCACACTGTCGGAAAGCAAAATAGGTTTCGTAACATGCTGAGTCTGAAGTCAATTTACGTCCCAAAACATGAAGCTCAATTGCATCACCAGCCCGTTAATAAGAATCAGTGGCACACAGCACAGCTGAGGATCTTCTGATGGATCTGAAACAATCTTAGACAGAGAAGTGCAAGAATCTACATTATTCCAAATTTTCAACATTGTTTAAGAGTACACTTAGATATACATACATACAATTCTCCTTCTCTAATCTGACTGGACAAAAAGTGTTCCAAAAATATAATGTATATTGTATAATATATACATTAATAATGTACATATACATTGTACGTTATATAAATATAATGTATAATAATGTATAATCAGTATAATGTATAATAAACCTGACTAATCCCCAATGCTTCAATGTTTAACACTTTAACATCCTGTCCCTAAAATCAGAACTATTTCCACTTATAAATGTAGCTTTGTATACAAAAGAATTTTATCGGCTTGTATCACTCCGCTGGTTTATGTTTGTGTTGTTTCTGACAGGTTTTATGTGGTTATGCAACGCTTGCTTTGGCTTGTTTCTTCAAAAAATGTACAATACTAGCAATATGTACTCAATGCTAACTCACCACACTCTGCATCGTACTGTATATAGGCACAACTGTGATCATATGGAAGGGCAGATACATTCAATTTAACATGCTGATATTCAGTATAACAGCACATACTGAATATCAGCTGAATATCTTTCACATTTTAGAATAATAGTAAACCCATCATGGAATAACAATTGCAATTAGGAATAAAAGTAATCTACTGACTAAAAGCATCCAAAATAAATGAAATCCTACACTTGGCGTTTTATCATCCACCTCCTTGAGGTCTCAACCCAGGAAGCTTTTTAAACAGTCCTGAAAGAATTTCCATCTCTGCTGAAATCTTATTGGCTGCCTTTTATTCATTGTTTGGTCCATTTCAAAAATTTTGGTCCATTTTCTGTTTTCTAATGAAATAAATGAATAGGTTGCCACAATTATATTTTTGTCTACAAAATCATTTCAAGCATTGAAACATACACCCTCAGAATAAAAGATTTTTAAGATCATAATATCATAACATTTTTGTCAAGTTCTCCTAAACTTGTGTTTATTTGTGAATGTGTTTAGCTGCAATGCCACGGCAGTACACGGCCCATTGAAATTCCACCAGTACAAACACAACCTCAAAATTACAATTCAAGGTCACTTAGCCTTGACAAGAAGAAATGTACATAAAATATTAATTCAAGGTGGTCCACAGAGCGTCCAAAACTCATTCACGCCCATAGGAAGCTAAACGAGCGCCCGTCAAATGAAATGCTTTCGAACTTCTGCTCGGTAAATAAACACAGCGAGACAATCAGGTAGAAGGCAATGGGTGCATTAACATGACAGAAAGTTTGAGAGATGATAAATGACTCGCTGGCATCAATACACTATGAATACCTAATGCATGACCCTAAAGATTCTGCCCCAGACGGGTTTAAAACTCAGTTAGAGGCAATAATGAGGGTGTTATCTCAGAGCTGTGCTATACTACTATACATATTTTCAAAATTGACAGGGTTGCCTAAACAGCTTATCCATCTTAGGGAAGACCTGCATTATAAAGCTGGTTTTACCCGATCCGGATCGAATGAGTTCAAATAAACCATGTTCTTGCGTTCTGAAATATCTGGACAGAGCATAGAAGAATAGAACAGATTGCAGGGGTCTCAAGATGCCTTTTAAAAAGGGGGACTATTTTAAACTTAACATACCACCTTAAAATACAATGCAAAAGAGTGCAGTCAAAGATATTTGTCTGTATGTGTATGGCTATAGTAGCAATGCTTCAAAGGGGATACATTTAAAGGTGCAACTTTTAAAAGAGGGTTTTACTGTGCATTCCATTCATCCATCCATCCATCTATTCATCCATCCATTTACTTATTCAGGTTCTCTCTTTCACTGTGTAAGTTTACTTTTAGTTTAAGTCTCTAGTCTTTAGTTTCCCTTCTCTATGTTATCGCTATATCTCTATGTTTCCTATTTCTATTTTTGTTTATATACTGTGTAAATTTATTGCATTGTCTTTGGAGCAGACCGGTTTTACATTTCACTGCTGGTTGTATGCTGCATATAACCATGTATGTGACAAATAAAAATTTTGAATCTTGAAATCCATCCATTCATCTATATATACCGTACACACAAACAAATCTAGATATGCTAGCAACTAGTCGACCTCACTAACCAGCTCAACTAAATCAGATCAACTCAGTGATCGGTCAACTACCCGATTATCCGACCATTGTGACTCATCTCTGCTCTCAGTCTGGAAAAGGCAGGAAAGGTAAACGTGTGTTTAAAGGTCATGCCAAAAAAATCAAGTAGAAAAACAGAATAAAAAGCGGTATTACAGTGACACAAATAGCATGTGATTTGTGTCTCTGAGCTTTTGTCATTGTTTCACAGAGTGAGATGTGTGTACTCTCTGGAGACTCCAGGGATTCGTCTCTTCAGTTTGCTTAGCTGAATTTATTAGGCAGGTTGGGGGTTTTATTTATGCATGCATATACTTATTTATTTATTTATTATTGCTAACATCCTGGACCTCCCAATATACGGCTGTTTATTTATTTGAAAGGCTAAATTTAGTATTAGGCCAATAAAGTATAAAAACACACACACAAATCTGTGAGTTTCTATGGCAGCTTATGTAAAAAAAAAAAAAATGAACTACATGAAAATGTTCACCTACAGAAAATGGGAGACATGTATGTTACTGTTAGAACTAGGGCTGAACTAAATTTAGAACTAAATATCCAAAATGACGGGATACGGGATACGCATGTAGGAACAATTTGAATACCTTTATATATTGGTATACAGCGTAACCCACTTCATGAAAATTTCATTTCCCTTGATGTTATCTCTGTTAGTCATCAGACACCATTATATATTCCGCTCTGAATCTGTTATTTGTTCACACTGACATGCCTCGGAATGAGGGTAAGGATAAAAGAACGAAACTGGAAAAGTAATTAATTTATAAAATGTTCTCACAGCTTGACTGTTTTAATAAGACCCCCATGGTCAACCTTTAACAACATGAATGCGGTTCCACTACTGATGTTCTAAAACCAAGGGTTCCTTTGGTGAAGTCTGATTGGACGTTGTTGCTTCAAAGGCGATGAAGTGTGCTTGATTCTGTGATCTAATCAAACTCTAATCTAACTTATTTTAATTGTTCAAATTTACACCCCCTTTACAATTTATCTGAGAGATCAATGGGTAAATTGTCAAGCTAATAATATTTGTGGTGCATAAAGAGAACCAACTGAGATGAAAACGCCATGGATGTAGAATACAGGGGGTTACTTTTTTTTAGCAGATTTTATTCTGAACAGTCTTCAAAAGCAATGCTAATCTTGGTTCATGCTGAGCAAAACCTATTTCTGTCATGGGGACCCCTCGGTCATCTAAGCAGAGATGATTTCTGAAGCCATGGTAGAACTGGGTATGCAGCATCTGCTATAACAAATACAGGGACAGAAAGCTCTTAAAATTCATCAACAGAGAAAGCTTTCAATGCTTGCATCATGCACTTTCTTAGGCTACCCAGGTAACAATTTTAGGTTGTAAGAACGTTTCCCTAATGTTTCCATTAAGAAACAAAAACATTAAAAATGTTATTTTGAAATTTCTAGGAATGTTCATAACATTTTTTAGACACTGTATTAACATTATTGCTTGGATGTTAAATAAGAACATTATGCAAACTCTGTAATGTTTTTAAAACGTTCCACTAACAACTTAAAATAACATTTTTATATTTATCATATATAACATTTAAAAAAGTTCTACTAACGTTACTGCAAGAACATTTTTGATAACTTTGATAGAACTTACAGAGAATGTTAGTCACTGTTCTGAGAACGTTCCCTGTTAGCTGGGCACCCTAAACTTATGCTCCGATATACTCAACAATTCTTAAGATGTTTCCTCAGGGAACTTTAATCGACCTCGGTTTCAGTACACACAGCAGCCAAACTGTTTCAAAACAGACTGTTCAGAGTCTGAAACCAAACAAATGTGCAGTTGATAATCAATATGGATAGAGAGCCTCTATACAGTAGCATGACTGACTGCAGCTTTGTTTAAGTTTAAGAAATAAACTTAAATATAAAAAAATTGGAATTTTGGACAGGAATGTAAGGGGGAAAAAATGGGAATTATGACATGCAGACGAAGATGAAAACATATGCCAGGAAAGCAATAATGTTTATATTTATGTATAATATATATATATATATATAAAACATTGTTTGTGAAAATTACCATAATTTTCCAATTAATTCCCATAACATTCCAACTTGGAATATCACCAAAATAAGGAGTCACATCATACTACATAATGTATTAAAAGCACCAACACCATTAAGCTAATGTATTCAGATGTCTCTATGGAAAATGTCACACACTTTCAAAGACAGAGCTTATTTTTGTACTCCAAAATGCCTCATCAATTTTAACTGGTGGTTTTGACATTATGACATTTGATATTTAAACACATGCATGTTATAGCTGCTTTAAACTGCGCTTTATTCCTGGGATCATCGCAGTCAGGAGTGCCAGACTGATGGCAACAAAACTATCAGCATCTACGCCTGTCTGAATCACATCCAAAAGACAAATAAGATTAAAGCTTCAAGGCATAACTCCGTTTTTTTGCTGAAGTGGTAAATCCTGTAGCTATTAACTGTAAAGCTAAGTGTTGAGATATCTACATTAAATAAATGAATAAAACATCACAACAAAGTACTGTAAGCTTTATGAAACTGACAGACTGAAATCATTAGGGCTCTCTTTGTTTATACTGCAATAAGCTTTCCAGTCGAGCTTTGTGAGCAAAGCGACTTCTCTCATCGAAACATTAATAAAACCACAGATGCCCACAGAATGTGAATATGGTATTAGCTGTTATTATTTTAATATTTCAATTTGTGAATTCAAGTGAAGGGGACGCTTGAAATGTATAGACTGTGGGTTCCCCCTGGTGTTGAAAACGTGCGTTGCAGGCCGATACGTTTAACTCAATTTCAGACCTGTGGAGCTCACCGCATAGATACATTCATGTAATATAAATATAATGTTCATAAATTCACATATATGATGCATATATGCACATAAAGAGAGAAGAAGAAGCTTCCAGAAGATGCTATATTTAATGTATAAATCTGAACTGAATCACCGAAACTAGTGCGTGATGCTTCATATAGAAAAGTCACACAAGAATATTAATATCGAATATGTTAAACCGCGCGTTTACCTTTATGCAAAATAACAAAATAAAGAAATTGAATGGTTTTCTACTCACAGTCCGTTTTTATTCCTTGTGCTGTTATGTGGAGAAAACGTGAAACAGGTGCGTTTTGATCGCGTTGTTTATTTCTATGGCGGCGAGCGTCGCGCTCGAAGTGGATTGTGGGATTGATAGCGTCGTATGACGGACTTCCCAACTAAGTGCAGTAGGACTCAATTTTATTGTCTTTATTAAGTACTTTATTGTCATGGTTGTGTTGAGTTGTTTTACATAGACCGAGTAACAATCGCTCCTGAAGTTTGGTGCCAGAGAATGTCAAGTTATTTACATCCGGTTGTTTGTAAACGCTAAGGATTATGGTTTGACTGATTTGATTGGTTCGCTTGTTTTGTGGCGTTTGTACACTAGATGGTGCGCACTTGAACGGTGCACTAAACTCTAAGTATGTTTCTTTTCTTTTGATTGAATGCTTAGCGTTACTTGCAGGTTAAGAAACGACCGCAGATTGTCGGTGTGAGTTTGAGATCATCGATGCACTCGCTTTAGCCGCAGTGTCCGAGCTTCGTGCATGTTAGCAGCGCACTGTTAAGTGCACCCTTCATCCGTCTGCCCTCCCCTGAGCCCCAGCCACTTACCGCAAACCGGGGAGGCCAAGCTTCACTGCCTCTCCACACCCACTGAGTGCTTAACAACCAGCAGCTAAAAACGCTCCGGCGTTAAATTGTAATGCTGCTACTTCTTCGGTCCGGGCTAATAGCTCGGGTGCCATTGATTTCTTGTCGCGGCCCATCACACGGGCGAAATACTAATGGTGGTGGTCAATAAAGCACATGAACTGTTGGTTCTTACTTTTCTTATTTCATCAATGTCAAAATATCGCCACCCGTCTTCTTTAACACGGAGCGGTCCAATGGATGGAGATCTATGTCATTGTCGGGCTTTATTTATTTTATTAATATATATATATATATTTATATATGCTGTATATAATAAGTACGTTTAACTTGTGTTTGTTGAACTTAAATTTACCGGATCATCAGTCTGCCCACAATTAAAATGAGATCGTTAATGTGGATGTTTTTTAGGTGCAGGAGTGCAAGGCGAAACATTTGGTTGCATTATTGAAAACGACATTTATTTGCTTGCGGTGTCGTTTAGTTGACGCCATCTGATTGACGTGAATGTTAAGTGGAAAAATGGGCGGTGCAGGCTAGCGTAAAGCTCCGTGATTGGAGGAGAAGGGTCTTGTGACGTCAGCCGTTCAATCTTTTCATTAGTTTGAATAAGCGACTATAATGCGGTAAAACCTGCATTGGTAAATCACGCACAATACAACCCAAACAAGAATCAGGAAAGTGGAAATTTGCTTTTAAATGTAATGCTATACAACAATTTAAAATGACAGCCTAAAATGCAATTTCCCAAAGTGCAAGAAACATAGCATTTATTCCTGAGCATATGAACAACAGCATCACAATCGCACAACTGATGCATTGAGAGATATTGCCCAAGTTTTGACTCACTCAAAGGACCCTTTTGAGTGAGGTATCGATCCGTTATATAAAAGTTCAATGCCACTTCCTGCCAGAAGGATGATGTGTAGAAATTGCTACATCGCTTGCCTTTATAAAATTGCTTTGTCTCAAAACAAATGGAGTTCTAGAATCAACAAAACTGTCAGGTTACAAAAGCCTATTGTGTTGCACGAATTCAACATGCACAACAGGGTAGCGGTGTGACAGCTTTTTTAAGAGAACATTTAAAACAAAGCAATGTTTTCTTTTAATTAAGCAACTGTTTGGGGCCTTGCATGAATGGTCACATGAAATATGCATGAAAAACTGTTACGTATTTTGCAGTTATACACACACCTAGCTAACGTAATTCCTAGTACTTGCTGTGTGGCTTTCAGGCTGTGTTTTGTGCATAATGATAGATAAACAATGTCTTTATGGACAGAATTAGAAGTTTATATATTTGTAGTTTATATATTTGTATACGCACAGGAAGTACAAGAGTCAGCAGTCAGTATAGTAAGAATCCGTACTCTTAGAGTCAGCTGTAACAAATAAGACAAGGTAGTAAATGCAAAAAAATAGTCGTTTTTAGTAACACAGGCAACTAAGGTCGATTTCTGTCTGTATTAAAATGTCCTTGAATAACACCTGTATCCATAGTAACAGAAGTTGTCAGTAAATATGAAAAAAAATCTTTGTAATAGATGATGAATCTGCAAGATTTCAACAGAATCCCTTACAAAGAAAACGCAGGTGCAGTGGAAATCGCAGTATTTTTCCAAAACGCAGCACGCTACACTTGTTGCTGTTGTTACAATGAATTCACAGTACTTCAGCCTTTGATTTTCACAAGTGTTGTCACACTGTTGCAGAGCAGAACCGTAGGCCGTACCTTCCTGCATGCAGCACTCCATCCAAACCAGTTTGGGAAACTTTAGTTGCAGCAGTTTGAACGCATCACTGTATAAGTTTTATGCATTGCACTTTGTATGCATGTAAGGTTTGGATTGCCAGTAAGCTACAGTATACCTACAGTAAAACATTTTGAAAGTCAAATCCACATTTTTGACTCAAATCCACCACGATGACTTAAGGCCTGATAGCCCTTGTGGGCCACTGGGTGTCGCTCAGGAGCAAAAAATGAGACTTTCCTTTGCTGTCTCACCCACCCCTTTTAACATCTCCTGTCTGTGTGCGTATGTATGTGTGTGTGTGTCTGTGTGTGTGTGTGTATCGCCTAGAAAGTAAGTCTGTGTTTCCAGCTGACTGCTCGCTCTCTCTCAGTGTGTGTATGTGTGTGTGTGTTGTCATTATTATTATCCAGTCTGCTCCCAGCTCAGAATGGCCAGATTCACTCAGACTGAGACAAGAAAGGAGCAGCACCCAGAGCCGCCCCATCCCGCATACCCCAGCCTGCTTTTCACTGGACCCGGGGCAGCACCGACCCAACATCCACTCCTCTTTATCCCGCACCAGCACCAGTACGCTCAGATCCCATTTCCTAAACCCATGAACGGGTCAGAATCCATCTCCATCCATCCGGAGAACGGCACCATGAAAGACCAAGATGCCATTAAACTCTTTATCGGGCAAATACCGCGAAATCTTGAAGAGAAAGACCTGAAACCTCTATTTGAACAGTTTGGGAAAATCCACGAATTGACAGTGTTGAAGGACCGGTACACCGGCATGCACAAAGGTAAACCCGTCAACCCAATTGCAATAAGAGCTCTTGTGTTTGTATTTTATTTTATAAACACCACCGTGTATCAGTGACACCATAATAATAAGACGTGATGAATGCATTTGCTCGTCCGGTTCCGTTTCTCTGCGCGAAGCGTTCCCATTAATGACGCATGCATTAATTTGCGTAATATTTATTATAAATCATACATGCCGTTTCTTTTTGTGCGGTCCACTGTCATAAACGCATGCAACCTGCTGAAACCGGGATATTAAAACCCCGTAAGCACTATTACTTTCTCCAGTTTAAAGAACTTCCCGTTATAGTTTATATTATATTATATATACTTCTCGTTATATATTGCATAGCGTGGCTTTTATGAATATTATGCATTGCCACGCGTATAACACGACACGTTTCCAGGCGCCCTGCCTTTTAATTTCGGGCGCTTTCAATAACGTGGAAACTGGGGCAAAAGGAGGCTTACGTGTTAATGCAAAATCGTATATCACCTTTCCGTCTTAAGTGTGGAAATTAATATTTTAATTTAGCTTTAGGATGTGCACTTGAAGCGCGCTTGCTCGTGCGTCATTCGGTGAGCTACTACTACGACGAGCGCGCGCGCTACACGGTGACGTGACGTGACGGAAGACGTCATAAATCCCGCTCAAACAAATAGACGACGACTAAAATTAAACCTCGGTTTTGTTGTAATGTGTCGACGTGGGCGACGTGTCGCTCGGTCTCCTCCAGCGAGATGTTTGGGAAACCGAGTTTTCACATTTGTCTTCGTTAGTGTCACTTACTATTAAGCTTCATATCAGCGGCGCGTTTATAATTATGCTAATAAGGCGGCGTTTGCTCAAGCGCTCATCCGCGATATTTACCCCCGTGAGTGGCTTCAGATTTCAGGTTTAACATGTCCAACATGTGAAAAAATACAGCTGGATTTCATGAAGGAGAGTTGTGCGATTTAGCTTTGGCAAAACTGCACCGACTTGAACTGGCTGGCCTTGAATGTTAAGCAAATGCTTACATTTGTCTATATTTTTTCAATGCAAGATTTGATTATGCATTTTGTTTTATGACAAATGCTTACATTTTGTCACCTATATTTTATGAAGCATTTTCGATTATCATGTTTGGTCTTCTATGACAAATGCTTACATTTGTCACCTAATTTTTCAATGCAAGCATTTGTTGCACTTATGCATGTTTGGTCTTCTATGACAAATGCTTACATTTTGTCTCCTATATTTTCTTCCAATGCAAGCATTTGTCGCACTTATGCATGTTTTGTCTTCTATGACAAATGCTTACATTTTGTCACCTATATTTTCTTCCAATGCAAGCATTTGTCGTAGTTTTGGAGGGAATACTGTAAGCTGCTTTACGTTCTGTCTATAAAAAGGTGCCCATTTCTGAGGGGAAATTGTACACTTCGATCTGGGAATGGGTATTGACGATTGATGGTGATCGTGGTGTGATGGAAGTTGTTTGCAGTCTTAACTTGTGTAACGTGTAATACCAGACGGAAAGACCAAGGAGCATCCAGTCTAAGTTGACCGTATGTAGTCTTTGTAGATTTATAGACCTTTATAGGCAGTCAAGGTGCCATTAGGAAATCCTGGTGTCAGTCTGGTTGTAATTTTAAATGGCAAGAAGGGTGGTGAAAGTGTAAGGATAAAATAACCAGGTTTGTTTTTAAGCATTATGTATGTAATTCTTTTCAAAATCTGAGTGCTGAAGAGGTTTTAATGTTCACTTAATATCTCCACAGAAATAAATTTGGGCTGTTGGGCTAATCGAGTAAAGAAAATGGGTTTGGTTAGAACGATGTTTAATTACAGTTTAGGCACCTACTGATTTCGGTCTGTGACATCTAAAATGTATTATGGCTGTTATTAATCTATATCATAGTTTTTGTATTAGATTACATCATCATAGGCCCAGATTTTCTTCCACTGAAAGTCTGAATGTAATAACTGAGTATGGTTTCTTAAGGACTATACATGGAGTATGGTTTTCTCAGGATGAATTGTTGTTGTCATCTTATGTATTATTCTATGAGGGGATGTGAATATAAGAACAAGTCAGCATATATTTTCATGCAATCTTGATGTAGACCGCAGGGTTGTTTAAATGTTTGGCCTAAATGCGGCTGAAGATGCTAATGTAATTTTTTTTGTTTTTTTACGATGCAAAAATAAAGTACGCTTTCACTCACAGAATGGAAGACCAGAAAGACAATTTAAATAGTGCAACAGATGCACAAGAAGAAAATGAATGTTTGCCTCAATGCCAGTACCCATTGTGCATTGCACTCGTGTAAATGCATCCATTTGCATATATGCAATTCAAAAAAATCCACAGAAGAAAATCCAGTCTGAGTGGTTTAGCCGAGCAGTGCAAACAAGACATTTGTGCCTCTTGTTTTTCCATAAATTTGTGTTTAAAGAGGTTCTCCACTCTAAAGCGATCATGAGTATGGAACATGGGCTTGGGGAAGGATGGAGGGGGCAGTGGGTGGGGGCATTTTTTTTTTTAGAGCTAAGTCAACCCGCTAATCCACACAGGAAAGCACAGCATTAGTTTGCTAAGCGTGGTAATAAACCATGGCCGTAATGACTGGGGATTAGCAACAGTAGTTATTGTTTGAGGTTTTAGTCCCTCTGATCTGCGTGTTTGTCCCTCTACTGTGCCTGCGTCTTTGCAATTAAAGCATGTTGTACTCGTCTTACCCTGCAGTGCTCAATATGAAAAAAGAACTATTATGAGAGCTGCTTCGTGGGCTTAACAATGCTGTCTCTTGATTTGTATTAACAGGTGACTGTTTTACCTTCAGGCTTTCACATATTCACTTGAGCTCGGCGTTTTAATGAAGTTTTCTGTGTATGTAACTATATTTATATGAAGTAAGGAGTTATGGAAACGTGTGCATGTTTTATGCCTGCAGCTTATCATTGCTGAACCCTGCAAAGGGTAAGATACACACTATTCTGTATTATAATCTTACATAAGCATGGTATAGTGGCTCTCCTGCTCCGCATAGACTAAATAGATGAATAGACTAGTGTTACTGTGCTTTGAAAGCCTCTTACTCACATTTTGCACTCTGCAGGTGATGTCCTAGGAAAAGTTGTTGTTTTTCTTCCTAATGTACCACATGAAGGCCAGTACATTTGAACCCCCCCCCCCCACACACACACACGTACGTTGAGGTTTAATGTTAAGTTGGGACATTCTCTAGACGTAATGGTTTTTGCACTGTACAGACTGTACATTCTATTGCCCAGCAATAACACTACCCCTAAACCTCACCCTCACAGAAAGCTTTCAGCTATTTTAGATTTTCAAAATGATGATTCTGTATGATTTGTAAGCTTGGTTCCTCATGGAGACCTAAAAAATGTTACCACAAGGTCAAAATTTACTGGTATTACTATACTTATAGAGGCATTTGGTCCCCAAAACGTGGTGAAGACCACACATACTTTTCTTAGAACCAAGCCTGATGCAGCATATCTGACTGTCTGTAGTTACTGCAGACGTTTTGCCATCTGCTATTATGAAGTGTCAATAAGTAATGGCCGTCAAGGGGATCATTGTGCTAATGCATTTATGAGCGAATGAGAAATGAGATTGAAATCTCAGAAATAATTGTATAAAATATAAAAGAGTTTTAATTTTCTAGCCTTTCTCATGTGGACAGATTTAACAGTAGGGGGGCTGTGCAAAAATTGGAAGCTAGGCTGTGAAGAGCTAGTGTTGTAGATATTGATTTAGATATAGTTGTTAGCATACATGGCATCGAAGACCGAATACTGACATGGAAAAATGACAACATTAAAATATGTTAACATGAAAATGCGTTGACCCACCTGAAGATAATGACATTCCACTCTCAAAGTCAAATATGTCCAGTGGCTTCTTTTTAGCTTAAAAATAGTCTGTCATTCAGAACACCCAAATATCTGTAAATACAGTAATGCACAACAAGGATGCTTCATAAAAAATGCAACGCTTCAGCCGCTCCCCAGGCAGAAACTGTTGATGTGAATATCAGAATGGGATCTTTTCCTCTACTGGCGAGCTTTGCTTTTAGCTACCTGTCTTTTCATACGAACTGGCCACTTAGCTCCCCTTTACCTGCCTTCAGATGGACTTTCTTCCATAAGGAGAAGGTTTTTTTTTCTTTTTAGATGGAAAATGTGTGGGTTTTTTTTAAGGTTGTTACCATTTATCAGCAGATGGCACTTACAGTAGAGAATTCTAGACTTTACTCTGTGGAAAGAGGTTCAGTGACCCTCTGTAACCTCTCAGTTTTATGTGGACTGAACATAAAACACAAAAAGGAAATTATTGATGCGCTATTCTGAGATGCTGTGAATCTCTCCCCTGTGACTGTCTTTATGGAGGATAATAAGCTGATCTTCAAATGTGTCGTAATGTTATTTGGTAATAGAAAGCCCGCTAAATCCATTGTACATAATGCCGTGTGTTTGTGTTTAAAAAACGTATCCACTACTATGGAATCAGAACCGCAACGTTGGCTCAGCCAATGGTGTGAGGTTGGGGTGGGGCTATCAGTCTGTCTGGCCAACATTAATGGGGGAAGTGTTTGTAAATTATATTTGCACTTGTATTTGGTGATGCAGATAGAATTTTAAAAGCTAGATTTTTTTTTTACCAATTACGGAAATCAGTGCACTGGCAATAACTTTTTTTTAATTCTATTTACTTTTTGCTCAATAAACCTTTACAGGGTTAGTTCTGGATGTTGTTTTATTGCTTTATGGCTAAAGTAATGAAGAATCAACCGTAAAGGTGAACCTTGAGAGAGCGCAACGTATGATGCACAACGTATGATGCACAAGAACGGATGTTTTAGAAATTAGGCAGTCGAAGTGTTGTGATTTTTCAAAACATTCATTGGTGAAAGGCAAAATAAATGAACGCTCGGCACGGTTGACTAATGAACAGTAGAAGAAGTTTTCCGTCGTGCTTGATGAGAACGAGTCGGAAATATGTAAGTGCCTCATCGGAATTTCTGCCGAAAAGCCTTTTTACCGACTTCCTTTGATCTCAGGAAGGAGGGCACGGCCATTATGTCAGTCAGAGTGCTGTGACAAATGCCACGCACACACAACGAGCCAGAGTGGGCAGGGGAAAAAAATGACGGCGAGGCAGAGGGCTAAGCACAATAGATGAACATGCTGAGAGAGATCGAGTGATTGTCAGAACCACTGAAAACAAATGGTGCCTTTAATCCAGAGGCATCGGCAAAGTGACGAGCCCTTCTGACAGGATGAGAGAGGCGGATCCACCCCGGCAGGCGAGAGAAGGGTGGAAACAATAGGATTTAATATGAAGGGGGAGGTATGGAGGGGCAGATGTGAGACAGCGTTGATAATGTTGAGAGTAAGACGGTGAGGTTCCATATAAATGATTTTAACTCAATGGTATTCGTAGGTATTTGAATTCGAAGTGGAGTTCTAGCTAGGGGTTTTTGATGCAATTGTATATTGATATCATGATTCTTTTATTGTCACATTGCACATATTTAGTCTTCTAACATCGATTCGCCATGAACTTTTAGACTGGTTGGCCCCTGTTGTACTTGTTGACAGGGTTTACGTTATTTGCAATATGATGACTGAATATGACTTTATATGCATCGGCGCATATCCATTAAAAACATGTAAATTTTATATATGAATACCTGTTAATACTAATTAGAGCATGAGCGTAATTAGTTCTGCTCGCTAGAACTACCATCAACATTGGAACCCTATGTGCTTGTATTCCAAACTTAGAATGCACGTGATGTCGTAGTATATCTAATAGAGAACATACTATGACATCACACACATTCACATTCACAAACATTCATGACATCACGCTCACTGCCTTACAAGGGCCGCAAATTTGTCATAGTTTTCTCGTTTTACGAGAATTGCACCAGATGGCTTCTCACAGAGCGTTTTAGAAAGTTAATACCCTTATTACGGAGTGAGGTTACTGTTTATATTTTTGCATTGAGAAGTAATGCTGTGACACGAGCAAAGCTGAAAGTTGATCCAGGAGAGGACGTTTTTAGTGAGTTTGTGGGACCTGTCGGGGATGTGCGTACAGAGGCCTGCTGCTCAGCACGGCTATTAATAGAAATCTGTGGCATTTCCGAAAATAGGTTAAGCTGCCAGTGCTGGCATCACAACCCGCCTGCCAGCCACCCTCTAAAGATGAGGAGAGAGACGGAGAGACAGATGTAGCCTACTGAGAAAGCCTTTGTTCCACTGCACCCTTCCTGGACTGTGTGCAACATATGTCTGGTGTTGTCGGCGTGAGGACTTTCCAGCATGACATCTTTAACAATGTCACGCCTCAATACTTAAAATTCATAGCACAGCAACTGATCTAGGGCTATCTGAGTCGTACGATGACAAGTTTTTGCATATGCATTAGGAAGTCGCTACACTTTATTTTTTGGGTGCGCTGAGAAAGCTTTCTCAAGCCCACGCTTGCAATCCAGAATTTTACTGTATTTACACAGTTGCTGTAGCGGCAGAAGACATTTATTTTGTCTGCATCATCTATTGTAATGAAGCTGAACTGCTATAAATCTGTATTTCTGAAGGTGTCCAGTTGCCAAGCTTCTTGTGTTTAAATCATTAATTTATTGCAATTTGTAATAGTACAATTGTAATTGATTGTGGTGACATGCATGTTGTATTGTGCTCATTTGCAGTATTACGATAATTTCAATATATCTTGCAATCCGACAGATATCTTAAAAATAGCCTTGTGCATATTTTCATAATTTAGGCAACTCAGCCACTAGTAGACTAATGAATCTTAAAGACGCCCTAAATAATTAGGGTAGTTTCTGGATTACCTGTCATGTTTTTAGTCTGCATGTTTTACTCTAGCCTTGCCTCGGTAATCGACTGGACAAGTTGCCCCCTCTTTCAATTTAGAACTTTAAATCTGCATTAGATTTTTGAAATTCTTTTTGTGTAGTTCCAACCTCATGTTAGGACCTCACGTGCATATACCTTTGCTCCGGTACATGGAGGTTGGGCACATTTAGAGGTGGCTGCCTTAATTAAGGTTTACAGTTTACGCTAGCGCACCGCTTACATTACAGGACTCATTAGAAAGTAATTAGGTGAGGGCAGGGACAATACTGTTGGACAGTAACTGAGAGAGAGCTTTAGAGAAACTCAACCCCCTTTTTGTAAGGCAGCCAACACGCGGTCCTGTTTACATTGACGGTAATTTTATCATTTGAGGTCGCCAAGTCATTTGCTGTTGTTCGCTAGTAGGCGTCTGATTACAAATTAAATGCATTGGCAGATATTGATGGTCAAAAGATTCTATTTTGTTTTCTTGCTGCCAGCATTAACATTCTGCAGGGAAGGCGTTTTTATATAAATTGTAGTGGTGCATAATTCATATGATGAGCAATGTGAATAATTATCAGGGCATGAATCAAACTCTCACAATACAACAATTCATGACTTTATCACGATTTTTCACACAACGTTTCTATCGCTGGGTAGAGACAAATCTAATATGGAACAGTGAAATCACTGACAGTTACATTAAGTTCTTCATCTTGCAGGCAACTCGACTACTCTGTCACTAAAAACGTTGTCAGCATGAACGAGGCTTTGGGCGAGCTTATATAATTGTGTGGTTATGGCAACTACTATAAACTCGCGAAAATACAAAATCACTAGTAAACCAGTTAACCGCACAACTGTTCGATTCAGTCCTTTGTTGTCAAGATAATCCCAAATGTGTTGTGGAAAGAGCGGAAGGTGTGAATGACAGGAGAGCTTGCGAAGTTGCAAAGTGCTCGGGTGAGAACGAGGAGAATTAGGGCACGGGAGCAGATTTAGTGCCAAGGCCTTCGCACTTAACAGGCACCTCACAGTTCAGGGCTTGCACACAATTATGAGGGGGCGATGGAGCAGTGCTGCGGAGGCTTAGCTCTACTGTAAAAAAAAAAAAACAGCAAATGGGGGCTATCAGGAATGGAGGGAGGCTGGCACCTTCAATTCAGTTTGCTTAATTACAGTACTGCTCTGCCTCTCTACCTCACCGCGAAACTTTACGCCATTCTTTAGACCTGCAGGCCTCATGGGCCTCGGTGGATATGATTGCTTATTAGCACAAGGGTTAGATGTCACTTCCATACTGGAAAAGAGAGGAATGCTTTTGCTGGCCTCAGCTACATTTGACTTTTAGAATTTCTTGTGACTAAGGAGAAATGATTTTAAACACATACTGCGGGGTACAGATTTCTACAGTGTTTCTGTTCTCCTAATTTATCTGCTCCTTTTGGCTTTATTGACAGCATGCGTTCGAGCCGGCATGGACTTCACAAGTTTGTATAAAACCTGATGATTCATGTTCTCCCAGCGTGATATGCGCTTTGGTGATTCTGTGCTTCAGTGGACACAAAGAAATATGACCTTTTGTACAAAGGATTTGACATGGTCAATGTCATAAATTGCTTCCTTTTGATTAGTGAGCAGAAATAGTGCAAAATTTAAAAACATATTTTTTTAGCATGGTATCAGGCACCATTGTATTTATACTCACATTCAGTAAAACGTTTTATAAAGAACCAATGACACACAACTTGACACAGAAAAATAATTAAATTAGCTGCAATTTCTACTAGCTGTGCTGCTACCTTTGTTAATTATTAAATCACATTTGATCAAACGATAGAGATTGTTATCAAACAATGCAGTAGATCATTTTCATAGTCTGTCCTCTGGGTGATGTGTCAGCAGTTTCTCTGCGTGATCTTTTTATGTCGAGTTTCAAATAATTTCATCATGCAGCCCAAAATTTCGTGCCTGGTATGCAACAGCAGGCCAGTAATACGTGTTTGGATTCCAATTATAAAGTTGTTGCTGCCTGTGAGCTGCAATCGCATATTACGCTATGCATTAAAGAGCGCAGAAACGCTTTAAAATTGAAATTGCAATTTATTTATTTATTTCATTTCTCTCTGTCGGTTTTATTGTCCCTTTCTCTCTTTCTCACACACGCTCGCACAGTTCTTTTGCTAATATTATTGAGCTAAACTAATTTACCCTGGATATTCTTTGCAGACCTCTGTGGATGCGTTGTGAACGCGTCCAATTTGCAAGATCAGATGTTCGGCACAAATTGATGGGTGGAGAGGAGCTCGTCTTGGCGGAAGGATTTGAGACGTAACGGAACTTTGATGTGTTTAAAAGCAATGCCGTTTTAATTGGATGATGTCATAGTAAACAAAAGAACAGGGGATTTGTTTGTTTGTTTGTCACTGGACGTTATTATGTGACTTCTGAGGGCAACAGTGTTTTCACTAAACAAGGTCCCATTTTGGCATTACCCGTTCACAATTTTATCTTCTTCATATTAAAGGTTTTGATATATTTTGAGCATTTAGCCATTAACATTTGCTTTTGTGTGGGAAGAGATACAGCGCATGCAAAGACACAATATTTGCACCGTATTTGTTGTGTTGTCATACATAATGTATTTCAGCGCTGCGGTCTTTATTTCTACCAAATGCATTAATTTCAGAGCTCAGCTACAGTATGGGACTGCAACACGGGTTAGTTATAGAAATAACAACACACTTTAAGAAATAAATATACACTTATGAATATGAGACCTGTACATTGGTACAACAGAACAGGGATAAGGGTGAGAACAAGTTGTAGAGAATAAACACCAGGAGTGACTGCCGGGTAGTCGCTTTCACACTTATTAAAGTGTAATCCCCACCGTTGAGTTTTATTGTTGGGGGTGAGCCAGGCAAAAGCTGAGATCGTCTTTATCTGCACAAACTGGTGGACTGGTGGTCTATTTACCGTCATGTGAAAATGCATTTGTGTCCTTTCTTGAGCTCTGGGCTCTCCTTTCCTGCAAAGTCACTTTTTCTGTGTTACCTAGGGTAAAAGGTTATATAGTCAGGCATATAAATGTGAGTATATATGTGCATGTTTTTATATATTCACAGTTTGGAGGCTTGACTTGAAGTTTCTCCTCTTTGTTTTCCACCACTTGCTCTCTGCTTTTCAGGATGTCATGGGTAGTCATGGGTTATTCCAGATGGCTAAAACTTTGGATAGGAATTGGGCGGCTGATTTATGGATGCTCGAACACACACACACACACACACACCCCACGCATGCACGCACATAAACTGGAAACAAACATAGGCACATCCAGCATAAAGTGGACTGGACAGACTTCCCCATGTTGGAAAATAGACTGCCTGTATTTACCCTGTCCACAGGGACTCTTCAAGACACCTCTAGCCCTGTCATTGTAAGGGTCGCCAAGTGCTGGCTTGTTTTTCTAACTGGTGAGGGGTGATGCTTGTTGGGAGCAATATTTTGGGTGGATTTGAAACTGAATTCATTGAAGACCAGTGCATCTGGCTACACAGTGTACTGTAATACAAAGTCACCTTCACTCTCACTGTTCATTGTTGGTGGAAGAAACTCAGAACCAGCTCCTGAATGGTGAAATCCATTGCAATCTTCTAAAAATGGCTGGAGAAACACCTCCACTGGGAGCGCTTGACTAACTAGCCAGACTTACTGCACTTAAAGGACTAGTTCACCCAAAAATTAAATTTATGTTCATCATGTTGTTATATGGATTGAAGGGGATGGTGGCTGTGAAAAAGAACAAAAATGCTCTATTAAACCATCTCAGATGTTGTCCTGAGACTTGCATGTTATTTTCTTGGTCTTATGAAACCATATGATTGTTTTATGTGAGCCTTGAAAATCTTGCTTGATAGATTTGGCCTCCATGCAGAGTTTTTGTTTAGAAAAGAACTTGATATCCTGCTACAAACATTTTTATTTGTGTTCTACAGAAGGAAAAGTAATATGAGTTTCAGAGACATGAGGGTGAGTAAATGAAAGCATTTTCATTTTTGGGTGAACTATCTCTTTAATAAAACAACAACAACAACAACAAAACAGTTGTACTACTCTGCTCCTTATGGACATTTGGTAGAGCTGCTTATATTGTGTTCTCCCTCAAGCAAATTGCTTCTGCCTATATTATTCTCATTAGTACGTTGTTTTGGATAAAAGCGTCTGCTAAATGTATTTCTTGTGCACAGTCTTTGTGTAACAACTTACTGTGGCTAGGCAATCAGCACAGAGTTGCTTCCAATGACATTGGCCACCCGCAGACATCAGCCAGTATTGAGTTGAAGACCACTGTCTGTCCAAGTTATTAAAAGTCTCCTTTCCTCTTTGTCATGCAGGCTGCGCGTTCCTCACCTACTGCGCCCGCGAGTCGGCCATCAAAGCCCAGAACGCACTTCATGAACAGAAGACGCTGCCGGGGGTAAGTCGGCTGCTAGCCTTTCTCCTCGACTCTTGAGGAGGCCACCGTGCCAGTCAAAGCTAAAGCTGTATGTTTTAGATGGGAGCTAAAGCCTTTGGAGCAGAAATCAGTCGATAACCCAGCCTTTTAAGATCAGGCTTTGAGCCGTTGCATGGTACTTCTCCCTGGGGGCGTTTGCACGCATTGATCCGATGCTTTCAGCGCGGGGCTCGGGATGCGGTGATAGCAAATGTCAATTCATTTGTTCTCTCAATTTTTTCCAAACTGCTCCATTTACGCAAAAAGCCAGTGAGTCATTGTTGCCCAGTTGCGCCAAAGTGTTCCAGACGCACAAAAATAAACACAGAGGGGTGCAGAGAGAGCGTTTCCATTGAGGGATTTAGAGTTGAGAACGAAAGTCGATAGCCACGGCGTTCAAAGTTCCGAGGAAGCCCAAATGTCCCAGCTGACAGAAAACATTTCCAGAATGTTGGCTAATAGTTCTCTTACTGTGTAAATGTTAATTTAATGTTATGTATTTTGTTTATCAAAAATGTTAAGTTGTTAGTGGAATTTTATTTTATGTTCTTAGAACCAAGACGTAACGTTAATGCAACGTCTGAAAAAAATGAATGTTTTAAACATTCCTAATAACATTTTTAGCGTTCTGTTACTTAACGTTATAGAAACATTATGGAAACAATATGGAAATGTTATGGAAATGTTCTTGCAACCTAAAATTGTTAGGCTAGGGTTTGCTATGCGGCCATATGTAGCCATGTTGAAAACAGTATAGCGGTAAAACATCAGTTGCCAGGCTGCTAGACAAGCATTTAAATCATGCAGACTGCAGGAGACTCAGATGCACAGAGAGCAACATATTTCGCATTAAAGATGCAAATGTGGCGCTGGCAACGTCGCGTGTAGCAAAAAAGCTTTTGCTTTTATCCCTTGAAATTTAACAAGCTATTTTTTAGAACATTTGAATAATGATAGAGCTGTTCTTTGAGAGGGTGCCAGGAAATGTGTCTGTTTTTATTTATTTATTTTTCTTTCGTTTTACTGCAGAACATTTGGAAAAAAAATATTATTCTTTCAGAATATCTTTTGATTGTTGTGTGGGTAATTGTGCCAGTAAGTGTTGGGGAGTAACAAATTAAATGTAGGGGAAGCTACTAAAGTTTTAGCTACTAGCGTTGTGTGACAGTAGATAAGATCTTTTTAAAATATTGCAGGTTTTCCAATATTCAATTCAATTTTATTTATATAGCATTTTTTACAATGTTGCGAAAGCTGCTTTATACATATAAAGAACAAAGCACAGAAAACAGTATAATTATGAAATGTTTAGATTACAGTAAGAAACTACAAATAAACTGTGTTCCTGTTGCTTAGTTGGTAGAGCATAGTTTAGTTGTGTTTGCAGCTCAAAGGTTGTGGGTTTGATTCCCGGGGAGCACACGTACTGACAAAATGTATAACTTGAATGTATTGTAAGTTGCTTTGGATAAAAGCGTCTGCCAAATACATAAATGTACTTTTGGATTTTTTATTTGTGCATGCTGTTTACGGTCTTAGGAAATCAAACACGCATGTCCTTACGTTAAAGTGCCCGTGCGTAACATACTTTTTTTTTTAACTGTCTGGTTAAAGGCTGATAGTCGTCCATTTGTTTTCGACTTTATAGAAAAAGTGTTTCTAGTTTAAGTTTGCATTACTGAACCCATACAAAGCTAGTCAGTTTATCTGCAGGAGTAGAGATCTTAGAGTTGAGGTAGAATATTTTGAGATGTCTAAAGATGCTAGCCGTTTACGTTATATATGTTAAAGTCACGAAACGAAGAAAGTTTTAAATAAGATGCTGGTGACAAGCAGGACCCGACGTTCGATTTAGTGCCATATTGAATTCAGGGCAACTGTGTCAAACACCCGCCCACACGCCCCTTTTTTACCCTCAAGAGAACATCTGAGTCTGTAAAGGGGTTACTCTGAGTCTGACACATGTCAGCCAGCACTGTTGAGAATACATCACAACTTCCCTTTCTCACCGTGGGGCGAGAGAATCCAGCACACATACACATACACAAACACACACACGGTACATGTGTGACATCTTTTGCATCAGCTTTGCTTACCAGTATTGTCGTCCCCTGAGACAACTGTGAATAAGCTAGTAGGTGTTGTTGAAGAGTTTGGGAACCGCAGGCAAATGTTTTTATATGTATATTTTTTGCACGCACTCACACACACACACACACACACACACCCACTGGT